>OX336369.1:56186922-56642574 GCA_946902895.1 Fragum fragum | reverse complement strand
TCAACGCCTAACAACACATCCTTGTGAAACATTTTTTCATATCTGGAATAACCAGTTGATTATCCTCTATATCGTTCATTGAGTGAACAAAATAAGTTGTTTTCATAAGTGACTCCACTCCACAGAAAACAAACAATTATTCTATTTCTTACATACAATTGCAAGTCAAAATATGATTTTTTTTTCAACAAAATTTCTAAATGTGCACCATTTTGTATGTGAGTTACACGGCAACCTTGTCTATCTGAGATGACATGTTGGATACCAGTTGTCCTTGGACAACCATTCTTGTCTTGATCACCTGGCATTCGAAAAAGAGACAATTTCTTACAAGCCTTGCATTTATCCATTACCAGAAGACAAAATTTTAGACTAGTACAAACTGAAAGGAGTTGCAGAGGATAATTCAAAGTTTATGAAATTTTAGATTTTTTCAACTTTATGGGTAGAAAGCATGGTGCAAAATGAAGAAATTGCTTGACACAAGCAATTTCTTCATTTTTATGCCCCCCGCATCAAAAGGTGGGGGCATAATGTTTTTTACCATTGTCCGTCTCTCCATCTGTCCCACTGTCAGTCTGCAAAACTTAACCAAAAAACATAACATTGCCAATTACTTATGGCCTATTCAAGATACAATGCTAATATTTTGCGTGATGATACATCTCCATAATACGCATCTCCTTATGTCAAGGTCATGTGATAAGGTCAAGGTCACATACCAAGGTCAAACGTTTAACCCTCTTGCGGGTGCATTGTGTTTCAACAAACACATCTTGTACACCATATAAAAAATTGTGGAAAATGAAGGAATTTGCTTGTTAAAAGCAATTTCTTCATTATGCACAATGTTTTATACTAAAATAGATAATTTTTTCAATTTCTTCTTCTTCTTTGAATTTTGATAAGTCTATTTTTTTGGGGGGGGGAGGGTTAAATAAGTGTTTCGGATAAATTTTGACAAGATATAGTTAACCCATTATCAGACAGAAAATTTTTAGACTGGTCCAATTTGAAAGGAGTTGCAGACAACAATTAAAAGTTCATGAAATTTTAGGTTTTCCAATTTCCTGTATAGAAAACATTGTGTTAAATGGAGAAACTGCATGTTACATTCAATTTCTTTATATACACAATCTTTTCCCTTTTGTTTTTCATGAGGTGCATCAAAAAGGGTTACTGAGTGTGAACAGGTTAAAGATTTGATTGGTTAATGGATTTATTATAAGCTGCAGTGATTCATACGTATTATCATATTTCAGGACATTCCGGACCAATGTTGGCATGACAATTGTGGAGTTTGGATATCCAAGTGGTTTTACATACTCTGGACCTTACACAACAAATAACTCTGTCAAAAAGTTGGAAATGAAGGACCAAACTATTGTTCTATATTTTGATACGGTAAGTCAAAAAGTTGGAAATGAAGGACCAAACTATAGTTCTATATTTTGATACGGTAAGTCAAAAAGTTGGAAATGAAGGACCAAACTATAGTTCTATATTTTGATACGGTAAGTCAAAAAGTTGGAAATGAAGGACCAAACTATAGTTCTATATTTTGATACGGTAAGTCAAAAAGTTGGAAATGAAGGACCAAACTATAGTTCTATATTTTGATATGGTAAGTCAAAAAGTTGGAAATGAAGGACCAAACTATAGTTCTATATTTTGATATGGTAAGTCAAAAAGTTGGAAATGAAGGACCAAACTATAGTTCTATATTTTGATACGGTAAGTCAAAAAGTTGGAAATGAAGGACCAAACTATAGTTCTATATTTTGATATGGTAAGTCAAAAAGTTGGAAATGAAGGACCAAACTATAGTTCTATATTTTGATACGGTAAGTCAAAAAGTTGGAAATGAAGGACCAAACTATAGTTCTATATTTTGATACGGTAAGTCAAAAAATTGGAAATGAAGGACCAAACTATAGTTCTATATTTTGATACGGTAAGTCAAAAAGTTGGAAATGAAGGACCAAACAATAGTTCTATATTTTGATACGGTAAGTCAAAAAGTTGGAAATGAAGGACCAAACTATAGTTCTATATTTTGATACGGTAAGTCAAAAAGTTGGAAATGAAGGACCAAACTATAGTTCTATATTTTGATACGGTAATAGTCAACTCTTCATCTTCAGAAAAGATAATACAAGTCTGTATGATATTAACCCTTTCCTGTTTTATGAAATTTTAGACTGGTCCAATTTGAAAGAGGTTGCAGACGACAATGAAAAATGCATGCAATTTGAAATCTGACCCTCCTATGTGGTAGAAATTATTGTGGGAAAATGAGAAATTGCTTGTTACAAGCAATTTCTCCTTTTTCCACAATGTTTTCTCAAGCATAAAATCACAGTGACGTAAAATCCCGGGTTTGTCCAGGAAAGAGTTAAACAAAACTTCCAGCAAATTTTTAGTAATCGGTTGATCAAAAGCTTGCTTTTTAGCTGACCTGAGTGCCAAGGACCTCGGAAGAGCTTTTCTTTTCAATCAGTGTCTAACATTCACCTGTCTGTATGTCTATCTATCAAGCGATTCATATCTGCAAACAATCTTCTCTCAATTAAACATCTCATTTCAACTAAACTTAACAGATTAAACCTTAGGGAATATATTAAAAAAATAAAAATCCACGAGGAACTGTTGTTGCTATAGCACCTAGTTTTTAAAAAAAATGATAAAAATCTCCTCCTAAGCTGCATAGCCAAGAACATTCAAATGTTGTTTGCAGCATTGTCTTGTCACCCTATACTAGAATGCTTCAAATTTTATTCTATAAGCAAAACTTACCCTACGTTTTTAGCTCACCTGATAACAAAGTGCTCTGGGGGAGCTATTGTGATAGGTCATCGTCCGTTGTCCGTCCGTCCGTCAGTTCACAATTACAAAAAATTCTTCTCCTCCTAAACTAACCATGGAATTTCAACAAAACCTATCATAAATAATCCTTAGGTCATGCTCTTTCAAAATACTTCAAAGAATTGAAATCCATGAAGAACTCTGGTTGCCATGGCAACGGAGTGAAAAACTTAAAAAATCTTCTCCTCCCAAGCCATAAGGCCTAGAGCTTTGATATTTGGTACAAATCATCATCTAGTGACCCTCTACCAAAGTACTTCAAAGATTTACCGTATTATGAAAATTAGCACTTTTCTGGGCAATCCCTGATTTTACATAGAATAGAAGAAGGAAATCTTTTAAAATCCTTTTCTCCCAAGCCATAAGGCCTTGAGCTTTGATATTTGGTATACATCATCATCTAATGACCCTCTACCAAAATACATCAAAGAATTACCATATTCTGAAAATAAGCCCTTTTCTGGGCGATCCCTGTTTTTACATAGAATAAAAGAAGGAAATCTTTAAAAATCTTCATCTCCCAAATCATTAGGCATAGAACTTTGATATTTGGTACAAATCATCATCTATTGACCCTCTACCTAAATACTTTAAAGATTTACTGTATTATGAAAATCAGCCCTTTTCCTGGCGATCCCTGATTTTACATAGAATAAAAGAAGGAGATCTTTTAAAATCTTCTTCTCCCAAACCATAAGGCCTAGAACTTTGATATTTGGTACAAATCATCATCTTTTGACCCTCTACCAAAATACTTCAAAGAATTATCGTACTCTGAAAATTAGCCCTTTTCTGTGCAATCCCTGATTTTACAAAGGAATAAAGAAGGAAATCTTTGAAAATCTTCTTCTCCCAAACCATAAAGCCTGGAGCTTTGATATTTGGTACATATTATCAGCCATTGACCCTCTACCAAATTCCTTAAAAAAAATCTCTTTTCTGTGCAATCCCTAATTTTAGTTAGGAATAAATAATGATATCTTTGAAAACCTTCTTCTCCTAAACCATTACTCCTAGAGCTTTTATACTTGGTATGTATTGATGTCTATACTTCAAATCATTACCATATTCAGGAAATTAGTGCTATATGGTGGGATCATCAATATACCTAGGATTAAAAGAGAAATCCTTAAACATCTTCTCCAAAATAATTAGACAGAGAGCTTTGCTATTTTGTTTATATCGTAAAGCCATAAACCATCAATCTCAGGGGAGCGATTCAGGACCATCATGGTCCTCTTGTTTTTTTTTTATCTTTAATTGTACATTTCTTTGAAAACTTCATCCCAAAATGTTAGGCTTTGATTTTTAGCTTGGCTTTTCGGAGAAAACCCAGGTATTTCTACAGCCTTGGTGTTGTCATCGCCGGTGTTGTCGTTGTTGTGGTTGTGCCAAAACGTTGCCATTTTGTGATATCTCTGGTTCTAATAATGGCATTTAATTGAAACTTGGCACACTTGTTGGCTATCAAAAGAGCAACCTATACTATCAACGGGGATAACTCTACATGCATTTTATCAAGGATCCAGCACCCAATAGCCCAGTGTAGGCACCCGTAGGCTGTGCTCTTGTTCATTTTCATGTGAGCAATTTAGGATAGACATAGTCCTCTTATTTTAGATCACCAACTGCTCATTGTGCACTTTTGCAAATGTGGTTGTATATTGGTATCATCTCTTCTCCGTCAGTCCATCTGTCCGTCTGTTCAATTTCTTTTTAACACATCTCCTACATTTATGAACAGATTTGCATGAAATTTTCATAGAATGTTTCTAGTCACCTGACCTTGCAAGTTTTATCAGGGGTTTGCCATTTTAGGCTGCATCACAGAAAAAGGAGGCTTAATGAAAACATTTCTTGTTAACAAATCTCCTCCTACATTTGTGGATGGATTTTAATGAAATTTTCATCATGTCTCTTGTCATCTGACCTTGTGTATATTGTTTGGTCTTGACCATTTAAGGCTTTTTCACAAAAAAGGGCTTAATGCAATTTATGTGTCTTGGCTAGTTGGCGGCTTATCTTGTGACTATGGTACTCTTTTTTATTTCCCTTTTCAATAAGATGTCCTCTGATACATACACATTACCTCTAAATATTGTATATCTAACGAAAGAGTTTTGTAAAGAATACACTGAGCAAGTGACATTTCCAACAATTTCCTTTGTGCTTGAAGCTTGTACACTTAGTAGTCTGGAAAACCACAAAATGCATAATAAGATATTTGTTGATTTTTCAACCCTTTACAAGATGACAAAATTTTAGACTGATCCAAATTCATTGAAGTTGCAGAAAAATGATGAAACCTTAAATATCCTTGTCAATTGGTATAAAAAATATAAATGTGGATAGTAAAGAAATGACTTGTACGGAGCAATTTCTTCACTCTCTTAAACGGTTTGCAAAGCTTTTCTCTAGGGGGCGTCCTAAAGTGGGATTGTGCAGTAATGAGAAAACCATACCCAAACTATCATGCTTATATTAAGCATCTTAATAAAAAGCGAAGGTAAAGACTAAAACATTGTGTAAAATAAAAAAATTGCTTGTGACAAACGCCATGCACAGGCACATTTTTCAGATTCCCCTTTTGATTCACCATGTATTTAATATACAATTTTATATTTAACCCATTACCAGATGGCAACATTTTTGTCTGTCCTAATTGAAAGGAGTTGCAGACAAGCTTTTTGCATACAATCTTGTTGCATGGAATTTTTTTCATTTTACACAATTTTTTTTCAACAATGTCTTGAGGGGCATCAAAAAGTGTCAGATAGTGGGAATGGGTTAAATGTTATAAGCTGTTTTACCTTGAAATGCAAACACTTATATCCACAAAAAATTGGTCTTATTGTACTTTTTCTGACATATTCAGATAGCTGCTGTAGACGAGTGTTTTGCTGCGGAGTTCATACGAACAGAGCTCATAGCTAAAACCAAACCAGCACCTATACGGGTATTTGAATACTACCAACCAGGTCAGACTGCTTTTTGTGTTTGGATGACATTAGTTTATGTGTTTAGGTGTGTTTAAGGTGATTGAAGTGAGTTTAGGAATTCATTTTGTCAACAGCTTCTAAGCGTTTTAACTGCAACATGAACCATCATTAGCTGCAGCATTTTTCTCTTGAAATATTCTAATTCTGGGCTTGGCCAAATAACCCTACAAATTTTAAAAAGATAGTTCTCCAATTTTCAAAATCATTACGTTTATACCTGTTTTTTGTTGGTGGCATTGTTACCATTACAATCCAATATTCTTGAACTTATGAGTACAAAAATGTACGTACATGTTTTACTTTTAATTATGTCTTTTCAATGATTTTAGCCAGCATCATAGGGCAGTCAATAGCGCATCAGACTCCTAATCTCCTAATAAAAAATGGTATGTGATGGGTTCGATCCCCGGCGGTGGCACATATCCTTTCCAACATTTCTCTCTAACCAATGGATGGATAATCGTTAACCTAAGTGAGATAGCAGCTGGAGGATAGGAAAGGATGTAGTTGTAGTATATGTGTGAGAAATATCAGGAGTCCATTGTTAGGTGCTCCAGCCACCACAATATGACTGAAATACTATTAAAAGTGGCGTTAAACCAATTCAATCAATAAATTCAATGTTTTCAGTGCAGTAAAACCATTCTATTAAAATACTTTCTTGGTCTACGTTCAAAGGGACATAAGTAATAGCAATCTATTTAGGAAGATTACATGTGTTACTTTCCTTTAGTTTAAAAAGGGAATAAGCTAAACCGGTACTGCAGTCGACTTTAACAACTTGTTAACCCTTTCCTGTTCAAACACAGGATTTTAGGTTCCTGTGATTTTATACCTGAGAAAACATTGTGGAAAAAGAAGAAATTGCTTGTAACAAGCAATTTCTCCATTTTCCACAATATTTTCTACCATATAGGATGGTTTTATTTCAAATTGCATCTAGTTTTCATTGTCGTCTGCAACCTCTTTCAATTTGAACTTGTCTAAGATTTCCAAAAACGGGAAAGGGTTAAAGGTCTAGGAACAAGCCTGACCTAATGATGCCGCCATTTTAGCGCAGTAGGTAATGTAACAGACTCCCAATCATCAATCATGGGATGTAATGGTTTCATTCCCCGGCGGCGGCACATATTCTTTCCGACATTTGTCTCTCGCCAATAGGTGGATAATCGTAAACCTATGTGGGATAGCTGCTTGGGACTAGGAAAGGATATAGTGGTAGAACTGGTGTGACAAATACAATGAATCCATTGTAAGTTGCTCCAGCCACCGCGATATGACTGAAATACTGTTAAAAGTGGTATTAAACCCAAATCAATCAATCAATGACCTAATGAAACTTCTTTAAACCATTTCCAAACAATTCCACTTTTTTTGATATCCGGGAATGGGTTGGGTTAAACACATACACATTCACCAAAGTTCTGTTATCTTTTACCAAATCTTACCAGTGTATGGTCAAAGTCTATTAGGACAAAATCCAAGCCATTCTTTGACAAAAGCCCACCTTTAAATTTATATTTTTACACATAACACATTACATTATATCTCTAAGCATAACATGGATTTAACCTTTTCCCGATTTTTACGAACCTGTGATTTTATGATTGAGACAACATTGGAGAAAAGAAGAAATCGCTTTTAATAAGCAATTTCTTCTTTTCCCACGATATATTCTACCCTACTGAATGGTTATTTTTCAAATCAGATTCACCTTAAATTTTCGTCTGTAACACCTTTGAATTTGGACAGGTCTAAAAAATGATAAACACGATACCTCAAAAATAACGTTTTCGAAGACATCGTGGAAAATGAAAAAAATACTTGTTACAACCAATTTCTGCATTATTCACAATGTCTTCTACCCAAAAGAACAAATATTCTTTAAAATTCATCAAGTAAATTTCACATCGGCAACATCTTTCAATTAGAAGCAGTCATATATTTGGTTGTCTTGTAATTGGTTCAATCTAGAATAGCATGAAATAAGAAAACAGTAAGAATATTTCAACTTTGTAATTTGCCAGCACATGAAGTTGTTCATGTTTCATAATATTTTGTTCAGTTTGGAGGTTACTCCCATTTTGGTCTAGACCCATTTCGTCTACAGAATAACATAATAAACCCAATAAGATTCACTCCTGAATAATGAATAATGAGCATCTGAAAAATCAAAAATTTCCATCTGGGTCATGGTGACATGGCTCTGGTACTTTGCGTCAATATTACTTAACCCTTTCCCATTTTCGAAATTTTAGACCTTTCCAAATTCAAAGGTTTTGTAGACGAAAATTTATAGGGTATTCAGTTTGAAAAATAACTATTCAATAGGGTAGAAAATGTTGTGGAAAGAGAAGAAATTGCTTGTTGCAAGCAATTTCTTCTTTTTCTACAATGTTTTGTCGATGATTAAACCACAAGGACGTGAAAACCAGGGATTGAACAGTAAAGGGTAAACAAGCGGGTTAAGGTCAGCTGACAACGTCAAGGTTGATTTTATTGGTGGGTCACAATAATATCTTGTTTATATTAACTTAGTAATTAGAGTTTGATAAAAATGAATTTTAGGTAAATAGGTATGATTCATGCAGAATAACTATTCTAATGTTCCAATAGTTTTAGTTTAATAAATGATTCTTTTATTCCTTTCCTGTTCAATACATGGTTTTACGTCCATTTGCTAAAACTTGAGAAAACATTGTGGAAAAAGAAGTAGTTGCTTGTTACACAATGTTTTCTAACCTTCAGAATGAATATTTTTCAAGTATTGTCGTCTGCAAAACCTTTGAATTTGGACAGGTCTAATATTTTGAAAAAAAGGAAAGGGTTAATAAGGCATCAATGTCTGCAATGACTTTACTAATTTTAGTTGTCAACTTCGACAGATTATTGTTAAATATTGATTTTTGACAGAATAACAATTTCGTCATAATGTTTTAGTACATTCAGCCTTAGCATTTTCTCCTTATGTTACATGTTCTCAACCTCGTTTTTAGCCTGAGATTGCGTAGAAATCTTAGGCTAAAGTTAACACGGTAAATTTCAACCCATGCAGAGTTTAATGTAAAAGTGTAAAAACATCTAACGTAATAGATATAATATTCTGCCACATGGAAAGTAGATCGGGGCGAATTACATGACTGCTAGTATATATTAACAAGCCCGATTGAGGCGAGAAGGACGAAGGCGAGATATGACTCATTGAAAGCTGTCTGCTTGATGTACAGTACGTTCGTGTGAATGTTCTGAATTTGGCAAAATTACCAAACTTGATGAATGAATGGGCATAAAGAGGGGAGATATTTAACATATTTATACCCCCCACAACGAAGTTATGGGGGGGTATACTGGAATCAGGTTGTCCGTCCGTCCGTCCGTCTGTCTGTCCGTCTGTCCGTCCGTCCATCCGTTGACATAATTTTGTGTCCTCTTCTCCTCCCACATTTTTTGACCAATTTTGCTGAAATTTTATCAGGTTGTTTCCTATCATATGAAGTTGTGCACCTGCAATTTTCATCTTGATCCAGTCGTTAGTTTCAGAGTTATGCCATTTTGAACTTTTTAATGGGGGGAGGGGACATAATTTTGTGTCCTCTTCTCCTCCGACATTTTTTGACCAATTTTGCTGAAATTTTATCAGGTTGTTTCCTATCATTTGAAGTTGTGCACCTGCAATTTTCATCTTGATCCAGTCGTTAGTTTCAGAGTTATGCCATTTTGAACTTTTTAATGGGGGGGGAGTAGTCAAAATTTAAAATTGCAAAACTCAGTAACCATAAGGGGAGTTACCAAATTTGGTAAGTAACATCATCTTGTATATATATACATGTTTGACATCAAAACGCTGTAAGTCATTTACAATTAACAATTAACTGAACAATTCCGTCCTCTCTAATACTTGGTACATAGCTTTCAAGGGTCAGAAGTGTTGGAGAGTGAGACTTGCAAAAGAAAGACGTGATCGGGGGGGGGGAGAAGCTGAAAACATAATTACATACACAATTGCTACTTTTCCACTCCTACTTAAAAAGGGGTCATAAAATGCCCCTTCAAATTCCACTCCTTCATAGAAAAGCCGTTTTAGCGGTGTGGGGGGTATTCTCGTCAGCCCTTGAGGGCGACAGCTCTAGTTGAAATTATTAATAATTTATGATATCATATTGTTAAGAAAAAATAAGCTATTATTTTATGCCAAAATAATATTACTTATTCTAGAGTAACAATGTTAAAACGTTAGACGATGTTGCTGTATAAAGCTGATAAGCGAAGCTGTCGGTTTTACGCACAATTGGAATGTTTTGTTTAATAAGTTAATTGGTCATTCATAGGACCATATTCGCACTGTCTGAAAACAATTTTTGGTCGTGCTCGGACTTAGTGTCTATATATTTTTACCTCCGAATTCTACCTAAAGGATCTAACGTCTACATATCGCTTTTGAAATGTAAATAATCATATTAACCAGGTAAACGATCGCCCTCCCTCTCTCGCTCTTTTTTATCGGGAGATTATAAAGCGCATATTTATATAACGAAATTGGAAATTTGCATCGCACGCAAGAGCCTCCTATTTCGTTCATGGCTACACGCCCCTCTCTCTCTCTCTCTCTCTCTCTCTCTCTCTCTCTCTCTCTCTCCTCCCCCCACACTGGCTGAAAGCCAAAGGGCTTTTGTCATGAAATTCACAGGAAGGAATCCTTGGGTGGCCTCTTTCAGATTCTTTCAAAGTATTTTGATCGGTTGAAAAACATGTAACGATATATACATGTAAATATATCGTTGCAATACCTCAACAGCGAGTAGATAATTATTGTGGGCAGGTTGTGTCCCCTAGCGCACAAATTGGCAGATCTGTGCATAATCGACAGTAGATTTGGGTAGAAAGTGACACCTCCGATAATTCGACCATCAAACCTTTTCTGCCTAGGTTATATATCTCATGTATACATATCTCAGGCTTTCAGCGCTTTGATTCATTGTTTCGCTTTTGATTTATATGAATGTATAAATGTTCTATTCAAAGCAAACCGAGCCCTACAATTTTACGACCCTGGGTTCCTAAAACAAGCCTCATACTGTGATGTTTGTCCAAGCTGTAGCTGCTAGGCGAATACAGGTACGTATGGCTCGTTAAACCAAAAGAGACCAACAGGTAACTGTACGGAAAATGTAACCAATTTCCACACAATCCATGATTTTACGTCCCTCAAGAAAAAAGCTTTCGGAAACATTGCTCGAAAATGAAGAAATTGCTTGTTTCAAGCAATTTCTTCATTATCCACAATGTTTTCTACAAAAAAGAGAAGAACAAATTTAAAATTCAATCAATTTGAAATCATCGTTTCAGCTTCTTTCAATTTTGACAAGTTTAAAATTGTACGGTGCTGGGATGGGTTAATCCATTAACACTTAATTACGATATTTGCGCAGATGCACAAGCTCGTCCTAATCCTTGCTTTGTGCACATGTTTCAAATGTCATGCACAGACCCAAATTTAACTTAAAAAGCTGGGCGGCTAATGTGAACACCTTGTCATTGGTATAGTGAGCTAACTGATAGAACGAAAATTGAAAAAAAAGTAAGAGGATAATGGCCCCTATAATGAAATATATAGAGGATAATCGTTTGTTTCAGTGTAAGATCGATTTATATTTCATTGAGTGAACAACAAAAGCTTTATTTTCACGAGTGGCGAAGCCACGAGTGAAAATATAGCTTTTGTTGTTCACGAAATGAAATATCAATCGATCTTACTCGAAAAACAAACGATTGTTTTATTTCTTTAATGCAAAAATTAGATAAAAAGCGAAAATGATATGACAAATTTTCTTAGAGCGCATCATTTTGCACGTGACTGCTATGCAACGCTTATGATGACGTCACTTTTTTGGCTTTGCTTAGATAACGTCAGATAGGGTAAAATGAACGAAAGCGGGGCATAAGTTTTTGATAATTTCACTGGATAGGCGGTGAGTTTATCAAATGATAATCTACTGTTATTTCTCGATAATCCACCAGAAAGCATTAAAGAATTGATGATATTTATCACGGACCTTCATTTTACCGACGAGTGAACAACGAAAATCAATAGTCAATAGTCAATATGTAGCACCGACGTTTTGCCCCCTCCCTCCCCAATGACGGAATAATGCTTAAATCTGAATCGAGTAGGTGGTCTAAAACATTTCTTATTTGTCTTTGTTCTATTATTCCCTGTTTCTGTTTTTAACGTTGCTATCTGGAACAAAGGTCCAGGTATTGTCATCAACGTTTTCGTCATCTGTGTGACGAAGTCCTTGTCGTTGGCTTGACAAACTTTTTTTATTGGTCATATTATTACCTTATGTAGGATTACTCGAAATATGTCAATTGTTTCATTATCAAAAGAGCAATCCATTCGATCACGTAATCAAAGAAGCATTTCTGAGCACATTCTGCCCCCATTTTTTACTTACATTTTTTGTTAACAGTCCAACAATAAATCTTAACTGAGTGTCTTGTATCCGCATGCGGTACTTTTAATTGTGTGTCGGCTTCTCTTGTTTTCCAACATTGTTATAATTTGTAAAATATCGTCTTTATCTGTTTTATCATTACTCTTGCAGTATGGACGGATACTACGTGTGATTGAACTTGTTATGAATACAAACTATTATAATTGCATTAACGATGAATACTTTTTTGTTTGTTTATTATGATTTATTCAGCCATTTCTCCTCTCAAATTTACCTCCATTGTTTGGTAAATTGTGAAGAGCAGGTAAAGATAACATTATCGTACACGTCAATTGACGAATCGTTTGCACACCTACTGACCTCCGACATGAAACTCGACCTTGATATTAATCGGTGTTATTTTGTAAAGTTTATGGTCGGTAACATCAGCTGTAGTTACGAAGTTTGTCTCCAAACAAACAAAAATGCTTAACTTAAACGTCGGAAATCACAGTTCACATTCGGTCTAAATGAAAGATTTGATTGGCTTTTCATTATTACACGCCCCCGACAGAGGACGAATATTGGTATCATCTTCTCCTTCTGTCCGTCCGTCATTCCTAACGTCCCCAACATCCGTCTGTCCGTCCGCCAGTCCGAACGTCCCCAACATCCGTCGGTCCAATTTCCTGTTAACGCATCTCCTATATTTATGGAGGGACTTGACTGAAATATGCACAGAATCTTCCTGGTCACCTCACGTTGCGCAATTTTAGGATGCGTCACAAAATCGGCAGCTTAATGGGAAATTTCTTGTTTACACGTCTGCATTTAAGGATGGTCTTTAATGAAATTTTCAGAAGTAATTTTTGATTTGTATTCCAATATATGACCTACACCTCGTTCGAAAAAGCAATTTATACACCATACCATGAAGAGCCATACATGCATATGAAAACTACGACGATACTAAGGTAGTTGTTTTCGAACACTCACAATCCAGATGTTTTCATGTCCCTGTAAGAGAGGCAGTGACTCAGTCAGGAGTTACAGTCAAATTTGAGTTAAGTTCGAGTTCAATGATTTTTAGACAATGATAGATCCAGGCTTCATTGGCTTCACTGACGAATGATTGCAACTCAATCCTTCTAGGTCTTTCACGGAATGACGTGCGTCTTCCTCAATTGGCATTTTCACAGTAACAACGTTCTTTTCTGTGAAAGGGGCCGTCGTCATAGTGCAGTTGGTAGTGCATCAAACTTAAATGAAGGGGTGTCATGGGTTCGATCCCCGGTGGCGGCACATATCCTTCTCACCAATGGGTGGATAATCTTAAACCTAAGTGGGATAGCTGCTGGAGGCTAGGAAAGGATGTAATGGTAGTACTGGTGGGAGATATACCACGAAACCATTGTTAGGTGATCAAGCCGTCGCGATATGACTGAAATAGTATCAGAAAGCGGCGTTAAATCATTCAATTAATCTGTTTCGTTAAAACGGAAATCGGCCTAGCCACTTCAGGGACATTTTCAGTTGACTCATCATCATTAAAACGACGTTCTCTCTTGCAAACTGTAGCATATTTTGAAGCACGATTTCCGTAAACATTTTGCAAATCAGCATGAATGTCGTGGTGGAACCCAACCCGTATCCGAATTCTGTCCATCCATATTGATTGCAATATATTAATATGATACGAGCCTATGCGTGAATTTCCAACCATTTCGCATGTGCCTGACTCGCACACATTGAGCACCCTTGACAGCCATTCGGGGCAATTAGAATATTCGCTGATTGTTTAAAGAAGCTTTGGGTCAGTATCTATCTACAGAGTGAAGACTCTGATCAGACTGCGGATACACGGGCTGATCTGAGTCTTTACTTGGCGCACATATGTAATGGTTGGAAATGACACGCATGTGCTCATAAAACCACGTGCGAAAATACCGAACGCGCGGATCTCTTGCCCCGCATAAAGTGGCAGCGTTCTAGAGAGGAACACAAGTTCTGCATAAAAATCCTGCATCTTCATAGTTATAGGCTTACTCCGCGATCTCAACCCTTGTCTACTGAATAAAATCCTCTTCTGAATTGCAGTAAAATCAAAGGGCAGTTATCATTGTAAACAATAGTTGTGTGTCAATATTTCTTTTGAAAATTGGTTTAATAAACAACTAAGGCTTAAAAGGAACAAACATGTGTTATAGACAGAGATATGACTGCACTTTTGTGCAGGCTGACCTTGATCTATACCTCCTGTTAAAACAGGAATGTTCCGGGACCAGCGAATAAGCTGTTGTTACGACGCTTAGGTCGCCAAACCAACAAATATGTTTTACAGAAAATGGGGCCAATGATTGAATTCAAGGCTCAATTTCGGGCTGAATGAATTATTTGATTGGTCGATTGATTTCTTGAATGACAGCCGCCATTAGTCAATTACTGGGAAACAACAATTAAAGGACCATACATTACTATTCGTCCATTCTCAAATAAAACGATTTTCAAATGAAAAGAACACTCGTCTGATCAGAATTCAAAGATATTCTTAGCTTTAGTTTTTTCATCGAAACAGTTAATAAATAAATCCAGACTTGAGAAAAACTCTCTTGGGGACTATTCAACAACTTAACTTGTCAGCCGGGACACATCGATGCTGGACCCAGGTCCCATTTTATAGTCGTTAATGTCACGCTATGTAAACAGAACACCACTCGACGGGAACCAGATTGCCATCGTCAAATCAAATTTATCACAAAAAAGGAAAGAAATCGTAATATAAAAACTTTCCTCCCTTGTTTTGAATATTTATACGTTTCTTTCATTTGAATAAGACATTGGCATGATAGTATAAATAAATCGACAGCACTGTCGATTTATTTTCTGCACGACAAAAAGTGAGAACCGTTAAACTCTTCCGAATCCGAAGCATTGCTAATGTTGGATATAATTACAAGCAATTTTCGAAATATCGGTTACAAGGGACCTCCTCGATTCTAGCAGGTGTGTGACTGGGCGGCGTTAACAAACGAGTGACTTCCAAAAATTTGTTTCAAACCGTATGGACTCTTTTGACTTCAAAGATTAAATGTTTCAAACCGTATGGACTCTTCTGACTTCCGGTAAATTCGTGTGGTTGCCGGATAGCGAATCGTACAGAATAGATCAGGGCCATTGATTTCGAGAAAGACTTCTAGTAATCGTAAGCTCCTTGGGCTGAAATGGCGACGATTCCGTCGTGCGTGCACCCGTAAACTTTTAATTTAACATTCTCTCTCTCAGGAAGTACTCGACAGAATTCAACATTTTACAGAAATGGTCCATGGATGACCCTATAACAGATTCCATCAAAGAATTTAGATCGTTTGATAAACATGGCTTTTATAAGCGGGGCTAATTTCTAAATATGGTATATGGTGAAAGCTTTGATTTTTCTTTCTCAGAAACCAATAAATTTTAAACAGAACAGAACAAACATTTTAATAGACGTGTACATAGTACATAGTCACAATCATAAGTCTACCGTTTCAGTAAAAAAAATCAACATCTATCGACAGACAATCTTCCTATATCTGAGGCTAATATTACATTGAATTAATCAAAACTAAGTGATTACAGGTTAATACACCAGATCTGTGGTCACGTGACCAAAACAAATGGTGTCGCCATTAGCATGACATTAGGTAATAAGTCAGGGAGGGCTTTTAACGTTGATTAAACGTATAATGAAAGGGTGATACTATCTTCTGCACGAAAGTGTATTCTGTTTTATTTTATCTGTCCAACTATTGCGCTTCTCTCATACTAATTCAATTAAAGTATTAGGGCTACTTTTGTTACCGCTGCGTGCAGACTCGGAGCAAGGGCCATCGGGTCGTAAATCCATGCGTAACCTGTTTTAAATCAGAGACTCAAGGGAATGATTGTGATTCGCATTGCGTTGTTTTATTTTCCTGATTAAAGCACTTCCGTCGAACATCCCTTTCCCCTTGATAGCTCTGTTCATATCGTTGAAAGCTAGAAAGAACTTGTAGATATTTGAAACGTCACGCGAAACAGTGGAAACGAGAAAATGACGACTGTGTAAACTGACAGGGCTAATCCAAACCTTTGTCAGATCGCCTCGAAATTACTTTGCTGTAATAATTTAGTTTTTGATTTGTCTATCAAAACTGTACGTTCTGATTGGTCGAAAATATACCTCTACCTCCATGAGCAAAATTTTGAGCACGCAGTCATTTTTGTTTGCTTCCGCACAAAATAGTTCCGTACAAAAAAAACTATCAAAATTTGGAAAGTTTTGCTTTTTGAAGAGAGTATTTTTTTGTTTTCATGGAGGTATGAACCGAAAAACCTAATCACACTTATGTGCGAATCCGCTTCGCGTTTTAGTGTCATATCTCAATGAAAGCAACAGTAAATGCTCTCTTTTAATGTAATACCATCAAGCAAATAAAGCAAATATTTTACTAGTTTTGATTATTTTTTATGGATCTACTTTTTGCTAAAGCATTCAAATTTGCAAAGTAGTTTCGTGATCAAAGTTTGTTCATTAAAATATGAAAAGAAAAATCAACCACTAATTAATATGAAAATAATTTAAATACCGGTAAATAGCTTTTTAAAAAACATGTTATTGTCTCAGAGACACGGGTCTTTGCTATAAAAAGGCGAAAAAGATTAAACTGCCACTCTATAAAATACTTTGGAAACGGAGGTTTTGGTAGAAGTTTCTTGAACAGTTGTCTAAAAGAGGTCCCAAGACAAGATTTACTGTATATTGCTAATATGAAAGTCATTTAAATGTTCAAATCACGTTCATACTCCGGAGTCTTTGAGGCGTTAAAGTTTAGATATTTTATGAATCCAATAGGGAAATGTTGTTCCCTAAAAAGTCAATAACACATATTAAATATTCCACTTTTCTTGATATACTGGCACTTAAGACACCTCCTCATACAGATTTCACGGGAAAATGGATTCCGTGTCTGAAAATGTGAGCAAATCGAGAGGACTTTTTATGGTTGTCTCGAAATAAGTAATGCAAAGAACTGCCGTAAATATCTAGAGGGTATCCAGATACAGTCAATATACAGTGGCTCGAACACGTCGGGAATTTGCTCGTTGTTCGAAATTTCGGAAGTTCGACTGATCCGCAGATCCGAAAATCCTCATTACCACTCTAGAGTCCATAGTTATCATTGGTTTGTCTTCGAACTTTCACAGAATGATTATGCGATCATAAGGATCGTTCCTTTCGAAATTTGATCCGATCCGTCAAGAAACATGGGAAAATGGGCTTAGAGAAAGTTTAATTGAAAATTCCTTGTTAACACTCTAGAGTCCAGATTTTTTATCGTCGTCATTTCAAACTATGACAGAATGATTGTACCATCGTAAGGATTATTTTCAAAATTAGGTCTGATCCGTCAAGTATCACGGGAAAAGGGGCCTTTTGGAATTTTAACAAAAAAATCCTCGTTATTATATCCCCAATTATATCCCCAGATTTCACCGGATCCATTTAAAACTTTCACAGAATGATTGTATTATGAAAAGGATGGTTCCTTTTGAAATTAGGACTGATCCGTAAAGAAACACAAGAGACGGGGCTTTATGAAAATTTAATTAAAAACATTTTAGTTAATACTATAAAGATCTCATCTGATTGTCTTCAAACTCTAACAGAAATTGGAATTTGGGACTGATCCACCAAGTAACTTGGGAAAGGGAGCCGTATGATAATTTAATTAAAAAGTCTCACTTGTGCAATAAATCCCACAGTTTTGATCGGAATATATTGAAACTTTCACAGAATGATTATAAGGTTAGAAGGATCATTCTTTCCAAATGGGGTCTGAACTATCAAGAAACACGGGCCTTATGAAAATTTCATTTAAAAATCCTTGTAACCTTGTCCAGATTTTACATCGTGTTTTCTTCAAACTTTTCCAGAATGGTGGTGCAATAAAAATAATCGTGAATGTTTATATTAGACCTGACCCGTCAAGTGTCACAGGAAATGTGCCTTTTTAAAATCATTGTACAACAGTTTTCATCAGATTCTCTTCAATTGTTCACAGAATGATTATACCATCATAAGGATTATTCATTTACAAATTCTGTCTGAACAGGAAAGTACCATGTAAAAAGAGATATTACAATAATTTCATTAAAAAATCCTTGTTAACTTAATTTTAAAAAGTATACAGTTTTCATCGGATTCTGTTCAAAGTTTCAGAGAATGCTTGTACAATAATTTGGATTGTTTCTTTCCAACTTTGGTCTGATGTGTCTGAAATCACAGGAAAGGGGGCTGTATGAAACCTCATTATCACAGTAAAGTCCCCAGTCTTTATCATTTTCTTTAAACTATCTATAATCGGAATTATTCTTTAGTCAATTGGTTCTGATTTGTTAAGTTTCACGGGAAAAGGGACTGATGAAAATTTATTACAAAAAATTCTTAACACAATTCAGTCCACAGTTTTCATTGATTTTCTTTAAACTTTTATAGAATGATTATACCTTCATTAGAATTGTCCCTTTTGAAATTTGGTTTGGTCTGTAAAGTATTGTGGGAAAAGGGGGCCCTATGAAAACTTCTCTATGAAATACTCATTAACACAATAAATCCCACAGATTACACAGATTGATTGTGCCATCATTACAATTGTTGATTTTGACAGTGTACCTGATACGGAAACTATCACATAAAAAGTGGCCCCATGAAAAACTTTCCTAAATATTTTAGTTAACACAATGATGTCCCTTGATTTCATCGAATTCACTTCAAAATTTCACAGAATGATTGTACAATCATAAGGATGGCTTTTTTTTTCATAATTGGGTACAATTATTACACCAACAATACAATATCACGGGAAAAAGGGCTTTATGAAGACTTGATTGAAATACCTTTGTAACAAAATAAAGTCAACATTTTTATCGGATTCTCTTCAAAGATGCATGGAAACACAGGAAAGGGGGCCTTACAGACTATGATTCAAAATATTCTTATTTATGTGATGAAGTTCACAATTATTATCGGTTTGTCTTTAAGATTTCACAGGACGATTGTAGGGTTGTAAGGAAAGTTCCTTTCAGAAATGGAGATGATCCGTCATGAAACACGGGAAAAGGGGCTTTAAGGATTATTGCTTAAATTAATTAGGGGATAAAGCTCAGTTTGTTATTTTATTTTATGCATTCTTCTTTATGCTATTAACTTCTCTAAAAATCAGATTTTGTAACGGAAAAAATGATAACCAGTAGAGCGCCTCGGGCCCGCATGGGCCTCTTGTTTTATAAATCGAGGTTTCGAACGAGGCCTCCAGTTACAAATTTCTGCTCTTTAACACAAAGCATTAAAAATAAACTTATTTTCGAAAAAAATATCTTTCATTTACCCGGTATTAGTTAATTTTGAATCATTAAATCTTTCACTTACAGGCGAGGCTGATGCGTTCTCATACCAAGTATGGTATTTGTTCATCGCCATCGCCTATTTTATCTGTATGTTATGAAAGAAATAAACCAAGTTTCTTTTTATGTCGAGTCCGTTTGCGATGCGTGAGACATAGTTCTCATTATGTTTGTTTTTGTTGGATTAGGTTTAACTCCGCATTTAGAAATTTATCAGTTATATCGCGGCGGCTAGAGCACCTAACAATGGATTCACGCAACAGTACCACCCTTATAACTCATTCCTATCATCCGGCTGCAACCCAATTTAGGTTTACGATTATACACTCATTGATGACAGTCAAATGTCGGAAAGAATATGTGCCGCCGCAGGGGAACGAACTCATGACACCCCATAAGTTAGGTGTATTTATGTCATTCCGTCCTTGTTGTCCAGAGCATATCGCCTACATTCACGGATGGATTTCAAAATACATGTAACCTGGCACATTTGTTCTCCATCATACGCAGATGTGCCATTTGAAAACACATTTTCAGGGAGCTCCAAAGTCAAGGTAGCGGCTCAAGGTTAAATTTTCAAATTGGATTTATCTCCTGGCATATGTTCATGAATTTAATTAAAATTAGCACAATTACTTGCGACCATAATTAGATATATCACCTGAAAAATACATATAACTTCGAGGTCACAGCCCTAGGTTAAATATTCGGCGGAATATCCCTGGATGTCTAAATAGTACTGTTTGTTTTGTTTTCATTCTGTTCACAAAAGTTCAATCTTCCGGTTTGAAGACACAGGTTGAAAACGTAACTTTGGTTCCCATTACTTGTTATATCAAGGAACACATTCATTCGATTCTAGGAATAAAACCTCGGACGTATTTCAAGCAGGACAAATATCTAATAAATTGGAGTAGCGTCCCTTTGAAATGTTCCACAATTGTAGAAACAACCCTCGATAAGTTGATTACTTTTTTATGATATGACAGGCCTTGTATCAAGTTGAGCGTAAATTGAAAAACAAACAAACAAATCGCCAGTACATGGACACTTGCATTGTCGCGGGTGAGCGATCCAAGGCCATCATGGCCCTCTCTTTTTGTTAATATCCATTTACGTTATAAAGAGAGATGGAAAGCCTTGTCCGCTCGATTTCCCTATAATATGTCAATTGATATGATTCAAACTTCACAGGATCCTATTTTGGGTTCAGTACATTTACCTTTCACGGAGTCATGGCCTCTGATGAAACGTCCGGTATGGTCATTTTGATTCAACTTCTCTGGTAGATTCGATATCAGGCAGAGATGTACGTATTCTCTTTTGCCAAAGATGCATGGTCTTTTGAAAAACGACGACTGAATCCATTAATCTGATTAGTTAATTACCCATTATGGAGAATAATTTGTCGGCAATTGCTGAATGAATGGATCAACCAAATAGAACCCCCTTGGTTTTTAGCCTGAGATTGTATAAGCAATCTGAGGCTAAAGTTTCAATGCTAAACATTCAAACCCATGCTGAGTTTAATGTGAAAACATCATGTAAAAACATCTATCGCAATCAATGTGATCTTCTGTCGCATGAAAAGTAGAACGGATCTGACCTTAAATCAATACGCCCGATTGAGGCGAGAAGGACGAAGGCGAGATATGACTCATTGAAAGCTGTCGGCTTGATGTGCAGTACTTTCGTGTGAGTGTTCAGAATTTGGCAAAATTATCAAAACTTGACGAGTGAATGGAATGAAAGAAAGGAGATATAATATATTGGAAATTATTAAACATATATAATTATGACATATTGTTAAGAAAAAATAAGGTGTTTGTTTCATACCAAAATAATATTACTTATTCTAGAATAACAATGTTAAAACGGTCCGGTAAGACGAAGTTGCTGTATAAAGCTGATAAGCGAAGCTGTCGGTTTTACGCACGATTGGAATGTTTTGTTTAACAAATAAATTGGTCATTCATAGGATCATATTCGCACTGTCTGAAAACAGTTTGGTCGTGTATGGACTTTGTGTCTATATATTTTACCTCCGAATTCTACCCAAAGGATGCAACGTCTACATACCGCTTTTGAGAGGTGTCCATAATCATGTAAACCTAGTAAACGACCGCCCGCCCTCTCTCGTTCTCTTTATCTGGCAGTTTAAAGCGCATATTTACATTACGAATTTGTTCTGTGTTGTAGAAAACTCACATCGCACGCAAGAGCCTCCTAGTTCGAACCTGGCTACACGCTCTCTCACTAGCTCAACTGGCTGAAAACCAACGAGCTTTTGTCATGATGTGGTGGCCGTCGTCCGTCCGTCCGTCAACTTTTACTTTAAAAATCTTCTCAGAAAGTACTAAACATAATTAAAAAAAATAGATGCAACAGTGTACAGAGAGTAAAGAAAAAAATATAAACATAAAACATGAATAAAGTAGACTGGGAAGTTTTTCGGGTTGAAGTACTTTGAGAATACTAAGGGATTACGCAAAGTGATTATTTTTCTACTTCTCAGGAGCTTTAGTCTACAGTCAGCAATGGCAACTAACGGTATGACGCCTGAAGTAACACAGAAAGCAGATGAGATTGCTATGGCATCAAGGAAGCGTGGTAGAGCCTACAGGTGCCTGAGGTGTTACCATCGCGAGGGGAAGAACTTTATTGAAGTGAAGTGTCGAGTAGAGGCCCACATCCTTCGAGACCACCTTCGACGGGATGAGGTACCACATTTCTGCTCCCTCTGTCAATTTAGATGCCTTCGGAGGGAAGACCTTGAGGATCATGTGGTAAAGTATCGTCGACACCGTGTGCTGGCCCAGCAGTCTGGAGTGGATCCTGACGATACTACTTGCCTCAAGTCTAACGCCACACCGTATATGATCTATGAGAAGGACTTCTCAGTACTTGACAGGGAGTCATCCTTCCAGCATTGGAAAGAGACACTGGTGAACAGAAGAAAAGCCCAAGATCCCCTGACCAAGGCAGTCAATGAGATTATTCCAGGAGGTATCCCAGACCTTGACTATCAGGATTAAGAGGAGGAAGAGCCCCTACCCGAGCCTAACAGTGGACAGACACCACAGGCTGTTGTATCCCTTGATGGTGGAATGCTGAAGGCAACACTTACTCCACTTCTTGAGAGGCTCTCTTCGGTGGTGGACCAGCAGACCCTGAAGAACTTGTTGGGAGATCAAGGCCAGGAACAGGGAGTCAGAATGGAAGTGGTGGAGGAGAAACAACAAAGAGTCGAGGTGACTGAAGAATCTAGGGGGAAGACGATACAGGAGGAGGCCTTGACCAAGAAGGATACAGGAATGGAGGATGTACCCACAGAGGAAAACCTGATGAATCAGCTCCTTCCTCAGGAGGACCACGTACTGACGCCTAAGAGGAAGCGAGCTGGGGCCATCAACCCAAACAAAATAATGAGATCAATGTCACCAACAAGTGGGTCAGAGAGCACATTCGAGTCGGGTTCAAAAAGTTCGGATGATGAGGAAGAGACGAAAGAGAAGAAGAGCGCGTTGGTAATAGAATTAAAGGAAACCAGGGAAGCAATACAGAGAAACACAAGTGTCCTACAGTCTCTTGAAGAGTCCATCCTAACACTGGCTAGTGCCTTGACAGCAGTGGCAAAAGATACAAAGGAGGGTGAGAGTATGATTGTAGAGGAAAAGAATCAGAAACAACAGGAAAGGAGGGTAGAGGAGAACATGAGAATAGAGGCAGACATGCAACACAGAACGATCACCGAGGACAGACATACAAAACGAACGATGAGAAGGACAGGAAGGAAAGAAAAAGGGAACATACCAGAGAAAGGAAAGACGAGAGGTACGAGAGAGACAGAAGGGACAAAAAATACAGAAGGAGCCATTCAGATAGTAGAAGAGACAAACCCTACAGACGGTGAATTTAAACAAAATGCTAGGACCTTTTTTTAGCTCACCTGAGCACGTAGTGCTCAAGTGAGCTATTGTGATCCCCTTTTGTCCGGCGTCCGTCCGTCGTGCGTCGTCCGTCAACAATTTCTTTAAACGACATCTCCTCCTAAACCACTGGGCCAATTTGAACCAAATTTGGCAAAAATGTTCCTTAGGTGGTCCCCTTCAAAAAAAGCTAAAAGAATTGAAATCTGTTAAAAACTCTGGTTGCCATGGCAACAAAAGTGAAAATTTAAAATAATCTTTAAAAATCTCCTCCTGACCCAGAAGGCGTAGAGCCTTGATATTTTGTATGAAGCATCGGTATATTGACCTCTTCCAAAATAGCTAAAATCATGATCCTTGGGTCCCAGGGGCGGAGCCCCAGGGGGGTGGGGTTTATATAGAAATAAAGAACGATTTTTTAGATGACATCTCCTCTTAAACCACTGGGCCGATTTGAACCAAATTTGGCAAAAATGTTCCTTAGGTGGTCCCCTTCAAAAATAGCTAAAAGAATTGAAATCCGTTAAAAACTCTGGTTGCCATGGCAACAAAAGTGAAACTTCAAAATAATCTTTAAAAATCTCCTCCTGACCCAGACGGCGTAGAGCCTTGATATTTTGCATGAAGCATCAGTATATTGACCTCTTTCAAAATAGCTGAAATCATGATCCTCGGGTCCCTAGGGGCGGAGCCCCAGCGGGGTATATAGAAATAAAGAACGATTTTTTAAATGACATCTCCTCTTAAACCACTGGGCCGATTTGAACCTAATTTGGCAGAAATGTTGCTTAGGTGGTCCCCTTCAAAAATAGCTAAAAGAATTGAAATCCGTTAAAAACTCTAGCTAAAATCAAGATCCTCGGGTCCCCAGGGACAGACCCAGGGGGGGGGGGGGGGTATAGGCATGAAGCATCAGTTCACAGACTTCTTTCTTATTTCTGAAATTATAACCCATGGAAAAAGTTTTTTCCTTCTTTCAAATCAGCACTAAAGCCTTGGAATTTGTAATTTAGACTTTTGGATCCCCAGGTTCATAGCCTTATATGTAATTGTGGCCCACTTGTTTCATAATCCTAACCTTAACATGAAATTAGACTGTTGAAAGAAAAAGAGCCTTTATCTCAGGTGAGCGCCCCAGGGCCAACGGCCCTCTTGTTTTGTTAATTATTTAGATTTGATGTTTTACATCCATTCTACAGAGTTCATTTAAGTTAATTTCCTTCAGTTCTTCCAAAAATTACATTTCAATTTTTTAAGGAGTTAGGACAATTTGTGATGCCAGTTCAAATAGTAAATTCTTCAAAACCACACTTTTGATCCCTTTCTTAGGTAAAGATGACTTGTGTTCATATCTATTGGTCTATTGCATGCGATCTGGCTTATTCATGGTCGCTTCCACTTAGGGCTTAGAGTACCTACAACTTCTTGCGCATGAATTCTCCAACAAACTTTCCTATAAGAAGTTTTCCGACTGATTTTTCCGTCGGAAATCCAACCAGAAAAATTGTTGGAACGGACCGTGTAAAAAGCCGTGTTCCGACACTTTCAAGGACTCCAGTTTTGATTTTTCGTACGAAACCTCCGTTATAACTTAGTTCAATTTTTCATTCAATTTCGGCTTAAGTTCGTTTTATTTTAAGAAATTAAAACTTTTAGGTTATGTCTAAATTCCGTTGTGTATTTATTTTCTTTCGGGCATCGATAGGCGTCACACCTGTCGACTTATGGCTTCACTCCTGTCATTTTTTTAAGTTGTCACATAAGATCATATAACTTATTTATGAATTAATTATTTTGTTTCGTATTAAGCCATTGGCCTTATTTCTAATTTATTTCATCATTTAATTCTATTTAGTTTTCGGGTATAATTCAATTGGAGAACACAGTCAGTCATCTTTGTCAAATTATTCATGTATAGAAATTCATATTGGTAGGTCCATCTTGTTTTGTTAAGTTCATCTCATAAAATTACATGTACATTGTCATTATATTAAAACAAACTCATATAGATTTTCAATTATAACTGATTGATGGATACGAATCCTGTCATTATCACCTAATTCAACTCCCATGAAAATATAATTATTATCTGGAGTCCACTAGCCCCTCTTACTCCCTCATAAGCGCCCACTCTACCTAGAAGTTACCGGTGACCAGCAGCTCGCAACAATATCATTTATAAATCCTTGTTACCAAGCCCAGAGCTTTCATCGGATTTTCTTCAAACATTCACAGAATAATAGTACAATGATAACGATTGTTGATGTTGACATTAGACCTGATCCGTCAAGTATCACAGGAAAAGGAGCATAATGGAATTTAATTTCAATATTCTTGTACCACAATAAAGTCAACAGTTTTATTTAGATTCTGTTTAAACTTACACAGAATGATTGTTCCATCATGAGGATTCTTTCTTTTCAAATTAGGCCTGATCTGTCTAGTATCATGGGAAAGGGGCCTTTTGAGAATTTTATCTATAATCCTTGTAACCAAGTCCAGAGCTTTGGTTGGATTTTCTTCAAACCTTCACAGAATCATTGTACAGTAATTACGATTGTTGATGCTAACATGAGACCTGATCCTTCAAGTATCACAGGAAAAGGAGCCTTATGACAATTTTATTTGAAATTCTTTACACTAAGATAAAGTCTGCAGTTTTCATCGGATTCAAGTCAAACTTTCACAGAATGTTTGAACCATCATTAGGATTGCTTCCTTCCAAATTTGGCCTGATCTGTCTAGTTTCAAAGGATAGGGGCTATTTGAAAATTTAATACCAATTCCTCATAAACACAAGAATGTCCTCAGTCTTTATCAGAATCTTTTCAAGCTTTAACAGAATGATTGTACCATCATTTTGATTGTTCCTTTGTAAATTAGGTCTGATTGGTTAAGTGACACGAGAAAAGGGGCCTTATGAAAATTTCATTGCAAAAACATCATTATCACATTAAAGTCCTCAGTCTTTATCATTTTCTTCAAACTATCTATCAATGGGATTGTTCCTTTCTACATTGGGTCTGAGTTGTTAAGTTTAACGAGAAAAAGGGCCTTATGAAAATTTCATTACCGGAAATTCTTGACACAGTTCAGAGCACTGTTTTCATTGTTTCTCGTTAACTTTTAAAGAATGACTGTAGCTTCATTAGAATTGTTCCCTTTTAAATTTGGTTCGTTCTGTAAAGTATCATGGGAAAAGGGGCCTTATGAAGATTTCACTATAAACTCATTAACACAATAGATTCCACAGATTACACAGATAGATTGTACCATCATTACAATTGTTGATTTTGACAGTCGATCTGATTATGGCAAGTGTCACATAAAAGGGGGCCTTATGAAAAACTTTCTTAAATATTCTAGTTAACACAATAATGTCCCTTGATTTCACCGGATTCACTTCAAGATTTCACAGAATTATTGTACAATCTCTTAAATGGTTATTCTCAGAACTGGGTACAATCCATCAAATATCATGTAAAAAGGGGCCTTATGATTTTTTTTAAAAATATTCTAGTAAACATAATGAAGTCCCCATATTTCATCGGATTCACTTTAAACTTTCACAAAATGTGAGCCGAGTACCTTGAATTATTAGGGAAAAGGTCGGTGCGAAATTTTTTGCGATCATTGCAATTGTTGATTTTGGCAGTGGATCTGATTATGGCAAGTGTCAAATAAAAAGGGGCCTTATGAAATATGTTCTTGAATATTCTGGTTACCACAATGATGTCCCTTGATTTCACCGGATTCACTTCAAAATTTCACAGAAAGATTGTACAATCGTTCAAGTGGTTCTTCTCAGCACCGGGTACAATCCATCAAGTATCATGTAAAAAGGGACCATATATATTTTTTTTTTTTTTTTTTTTTTAGATATTCGAGTAAACATAATGAAGTCCCCATATGTCATCGGATTCACATTTAACTTTCACAGAATGATAAAACCAATAGTAAAATATCACGGGAAAAGGGGCCTTATGAGAACTTGAATTTAATATCTTTGTTAACACAATAAAATCAACAGTTTTATCGGATTCTCTTCAAAGAAGCATGGAATAATTGTGCCATTCGAAACACAGGAAAAGGGACCTTACAGATTATCATTCAAAACATTATCGTGTATGTGACGAAGATCATAATCATTATCAAATTGTCTTAAATTTCAAAGGACAGTTGTAGGGTTGTAAGGAAAGTTCCTTTTGAAATGAAATTGGTTAGGGTTAGGGTTAGAAACACAGGAAAAGGGGCCTTATTGATTTTCATTCAAAACAATCCTGTTTATTTGATAAAGTCCACAATTATTGTCAGATTCTGATGAAAATTTCACAGGATGATTGTAGTGTCATTAGGTAACTTTATTTCGAAATGCAATGGCTCCGTCATGAAACACGGGAAAAGGGGCCTTGAGGATTGTTGCTCAAAATAATAAAGAGGATAAAGTCCTGTTTATTTTTCTTAATGCATTCTTCTTTAAGTAATTAACTTCCTTAAATATCAGATTTTTTTAATGGAAAACTTAATGACCAGTAGAGCGTCTCAGGCCCTCATGGGCCTCTTGTTTAATTATTGCCCTTTGTTGATTTTAGTCCGGCCAATATCTCCAAAACCAAAAGTGCTAGCAACTTCAAACCTAATACACTCATAGATCACAATGTGGAGATGTGTTGTATACAAAAATCGTTACTCTGCCATGCCCACTTTTTGAGTTATGGTCCTTTGTTGTGTTTACCTTTACAGTTTTGTCCGGACCATATCTCCTAAACTATAAATGCTAGCAACTTCAAACTTTGTACACTTACAGATCAAAATGTGGAGACGTGTCCTGGGGGAAAAAACATCACTCTACCACTCCCTTTTTAGCAAGGCGTCAGCTTTGACAGCTTAAGTTAACAGATAAAATTTCGAGGTCTTCTCAGAGATCAATGAGTGCAAACTGCCGCCGGAGGCTTAACCATTAAATACATTGAATGCCTACACCATAAAAATGTAGGACTTAGGATTATTGCAAACACTGTTTGCAAGTTCATATCAAAGGTACTTTAAGCTCGGTTGAGCATATATTGTAATAATATTGTATTCAAAACGAGTCTGATCACAGTCTTCACCATGTGCGCTGCTTTGTATGGTCACATAAATTAACTTTATTCAAATTGTAGAGAACCCCTTTTAAAGCAAGTTATTTAACCCGTTCCCACTCAATCCTGCTTTTTACAAATCCCAGGAAAGAAGCATTTGACAAATTGTGGCCAATGAAGAAATTGCTTGTAAGAAGCAATTTCTTTAATGTCCACAATGTTTTCTATATTACAAGGCAAATATTTCCGTATTTCCAACAGTTTGAAAAAGTCTTCTTAATCTTTTTTTCAAAATGAATAAGTTTAAGATTTGTCAACGGTGTAATGGGTTAACTCCTGGGTTACTTTAACCATGATAACCTTTGACAAAGACAAAATGAATGTTATTTAATTAAGAGATAATGAACATTAAAGTACAGAAAATATTGAACAAAAGGGAGAAAATGTTGATTATTAGCATTTTCTTCTTTTCTCTCAATGTTTTCATAAGCTTACTCTTGGTCACGTCAAAACCAGGTCTTGCCGTTTTTTTTAATCCGATGGGGGAACTCCTGTATTGCATCGCACTACGACATGCACTTGTGACCTTGCGCTTTTCTTTTAAAATTCACTTTTCGAAAAGTTGGATGCCTCCCGGTAGACTCTAGCGAGCGTTTAGTTCCCATTCAGAACGCAGGACACAAACGACCTAACAAAAATATGGACCGTATCAGGATACACTGTTAGACAAATACGAGCTGTCCTAGACCATGACGGAATGTGTAACCTGGATTTATGTGGGACCCATTGTGGACAACCTGTTTCGGTTCAATCTTCAAAACATTATGGAACAATATGGAAAACACTGCGCCCGTTATGGACCTACATGGTTCAAATATTACCTCTTTGGTCCTATATTGGACCCATTTCGGCATCAGGCCCATAGGAAACATTTCAAGATTTGTTTGGCTAACTTGTAAAATTCTCTAGATGGAGAGGGGGACTCTAGATGGAGAGGGGGACGCTTAGACATTTTCTTAGTTTTTTTATGCAAATCAGTACAAAATAATGTGCAACTTTTAATCGTCAAATTTTACGATTATCCACTCATTGGTTGGAGACAAATTTCGGAAAGGATATTCGCAGCGACCTGGGATTGGACTCGGGGCCCTTGACTAGGGGTCATACGCGCCTCTTATCCCACGGGGCCTCGGGATGTCCATTTCCATGAAGACGCCTTCAATAGGATCATCATTTGGAACCATCATACACACCTCTAGCATACATCTTATAGATGAAACGGGTGTTGACAATTTCTTTGCTTGTATGGGGGGGGGGCGGGGAGAGAGAAAGCTGCTGATCTTGAATCATTCGATAATACATGTGGACACCAAAGTGTAACAGACACTGAAAAAATTAACCAAAATACAAATAAACAAATAAAAGTTGCGATTAGAAAATCCATTAAATTCTGGTTTGATCTTGTTGGTAAGCGGCCATTCATTGTATTATTCCTCATTTGAAAGCTAAATATATGTTAATTAGATACTTTAAAAAAGCGACAGAATTTAATTACAAGCGTACCTTACAAATCTCACCGTTTATACCATTCAATTTTCCGTCAACTGAATTTCATATTCGTCCATTTTTTAATGAGGCCAACATGGTCCCACAAGAGTCTCATATGGACATATTATGGGCAAGTTGTCGATGTGGGACCCTTGCGAATAAATTATCAACTGATGAATAACATACCGATCTTTGTATTTATTTATATTTGACAAAATCGGATTCAATGAGGGGTGTTTTGCGCCACAATATCTATTTCTGTATGTATAGATGCACTAGTTACAGTGAGTGATCAAAGATCGAATTTGTCTTTACCTGTATTGACAAAATGACCCTTGATCACTCACTATAAACTGTACATATATGTTTATTTTTGTTTGCGTTCTTACAATTTTGTGATTTAACTTTGATATCGGTCTGTATCTGAAAGTAATTGAATCCTTCAAGGGCAGATCAACCTTTGACCCCTCTTGAAGATTGTAATTCCATGAGCAGGTTACTTGTCATATACGAATTCTCACCCGTTGAGTTTTTGCCTTGAGTGACGTATATCAGGGGAAAAAGAAAGAAAAAAGAAAGAAAGAAAAAAGAAAGAAAAAGTAATTCTCCAAACCAAGACAGAAAGTGCCATGGCCATACGTTTACCTGTCTAAACCAATCGTGGCCTATTATACTCATAAATGCCTGGCGATGTGAATACTGGCCGTTTTGGGCTGGTACTAACATCTCTGCTATAGTAGATTCAATTCTCCCGATCAGTTATACGAATCAAATTAGAGTTTAGAAAGGGTTTAACGATTGAATGGTGTCATTTTGGTAGCTACTATTCTTGTTCGACTCGAACATTAGTTCAAAGTGTAGGACAGTTGGTCTCAGTCGAAAAAGGTCACTGTATTGTAGGTACTCGAATTTAAATATTGATCTTCACGCATCTCTTCAAAGCGACTGGTGCTTGTATTGATATGATGTCAATCAGTTTGATAAATTCAGTCATCGTTCTTCACATTCCTCGGGTATCGCTCCATTTCGGAATCTCAAATCCCTAGAAGGCGACACAAAATCACATCTGGTATGACGCGAGCTCGACAACAGGGATTTAAATCACGATACAAAACACTCCGATGGCTTAATGTAATTTGCTCGTCGTCCTCTTATCAACTTTGGTCGGGCGTCGGATACCCGAAGTGAATCCGAAATTTACAGAGGGATTCCGTATGACTTTCAAATTTGCTGGGCGTTATTGAAAAGAAGTTATAATACGTTTCTTTGGCAGGTTTCTGTATTGAAGACTGTCAAAAAATCATTTCTTTGATCCCCGTTGTACATACAATTTACTCGTCACATCCTAAAGTTCTTAGTAACTGTAACTCGACACTAGATACGGCTTTTTTAGGCGACATCAATTAATTCTAATTGACACGATAGAGAAAACAAGTGTGCGCTTGATCCCTAGGGATGGCTGTGAAATCCATGCCGCATATTCTAAATCATCTTGCAGATAACGATTGGCGGGATTTCTTTTTTTTTATTCATAGGAAATATGATTTTAACTCACTAACTATCGGTGTTTACCATTATGTCGTATGGTAAGTTGTTGTTGTCGTATGGTAAGTTGTTGTTGTTTTGATTTTAACTTGATGGTAACACGATAGAGAGACGAACTCTTATTTCCATGGTGGTTCCATATGTAACTCATACAAGATGTTACCGTGTGCTACTCGAGCCTGTAGACATCAGATTAAGAGTCGGCCAACAAGACATACAGTTGTATTTCAAACATTCTATAGTTTGCGATATTTAAGACATGATAGGATATTTTTGTTTTCATTGAGGTATGAATCTAAAAACTTAATCACATTGTATATACACGCGAAGATTAAGTTTTTCTCTTCATTTTTAGATCGGATTTTCGGAGAAAACCCGAGGTATTGCTATAGCCTTGGTGTCCTTGTCGTCGTCGTTGTTGTCGTCGTCGTCGTGCGAAAACTCAGACATTTTGTGACATCTCTTGTTTATCCTATACTATCAAGGTGGATAACTCTAGATGCATAAATCCACTATCCAGCATTGTACTCTTGTTTTTTTGTGTTATTTTTATATATAATTTAATGCCATCAAGCATTTATTTTGAATAAAAGTTTATGGATCTACTTACTGCGCAAGCATGATGATAGAAAATATTGTAGAAAAAGAAGAAATTATTTGTTACAGGCAATTACCTCTTTTTTTACAATGTTTTCTCGGGTATAATATAACAAGGTCGGTTGGTTGAATTTGGTTTTACGCCAATCTCACCTGTATTGCAGTCGCGGCGGCTGGAGCACATTACCATGGCTTCCTGGTATTGTCCACCCCATTTCTACCACCACATCCTTTCCTACGCGTTACCATCGCTATGGCGGCGGCTGATATCACAGGGACGACATAATCAGGGATTGTACGGGAAAGGGTTAAAAATGAGAATAAGAAACCGACAGAGCGAATGCGTTCTTTCCTGCTTAGTACTTTTCGCACTTTGCACAAGAACCTTTTACCCTATGGTGGGTCAGATATACTTGAAAATAAACATATAAGAAGGTAAACTGCAGAAAATCTATCAAGGCAAGGAAATGTTGACCTGCTAAGTATGTGCATCCTGATCAGTGATTGACGCTACGCATTTCCAAGACGGTCCCTTTGCTTGGTACGGGTGGATTGTAAGTGTTTCTCAAAAGTGGAGTGAGCAGCTTATGGCTCGGATAGAATGTAGTGTTTGTATACGGGTATGAGAAATGACGGGAATCAATGGTTATGTGCACCAGCCGCCAACGAAATTCTGTCGAATACCACTCTAAATTATAAATTTTCGTTGTACGGATAACATATATTTCTTGATTTTAAACCTAAACCTGCCATATAAATCCAATCCCACACAATGGCGCTTTTTGATGCCCCAAGATAAAAAAAAAGCTTTGGAAAACATAGTGAATCAAAGTGCCGTACGCACTGTAATTGGTCGTCACTGAGAAATTGGACATATCGTTGCATTCCGACTTTAGAATTAGAGTAAAACAACTTTAATTTCTATTACTTTCACAACACGTAGGTTCTATCCTAGTGTATGATATTTCCGTGAATGTTAATTAGAACTAATATTATTTTACACGAATGTAAGACCTTGATGCAACATGGGTACCTAAATTTTTAAAAATTATCGATTGTTAAATAGTCATGGTTAGATCGTCCCTGCAAGCTTTTCTTATAAAGCTAAAACAGAAAAAATATGGAAATATGATAACTTAAGTTTAAGAGCAAATGCTGACAGCATGTTCATGAAATTTCAAAACCCTCTCTTTTTCTGGGCAGAATTAAAAAGTTCCTAAAGAGCGCTGAATATAAACAAAGGAAAAAACAATTAATACTATTCTTTGAGCGAATTCTTTAGACAGCTTGAAAGCATAATAATCAAATTTGCTCTCCAGAAGAACTTCCACAGCTTTGATTAACTTATGGCTTGAAAATAATTGAGTGGCAGTATCATCTTTGTTTACACCTCGATATGATTGAAAGAAAGGGTTGGTTAGACGCGTTCGTCACTAGCGGAAAAGCATTCATCTTTAAAGCGTATGACCGTCCAGTTTTCCTTTACTCCTTTCGATAAATCTGAACTGGTAAAAAGAAATGATTTGTTCTGTTTTCCCGTCAGAATATACAGGCAGTTTTGGTAAATTGCAGCGACACAATCTCGAATTTATGGTTTTATAAATTGGTCTACGACCAATTAAAAATGAAGAAATTTCTTAATATATTTCCGCCCCGAGGATTCCCCCCCCCCAAATAAAAAAAAAAAAAAAAAAAAAATAGAATAATCAACTGAACGTTGTCGTCATCAAAACTTTGGATTTGGACCAATCTCAAGTTCTCTTGTAATTGGTGAAGAGATGTTGTAGGCTAAAGTGCTTTCTGTGCCACAGTAACCATGGTGAAGTTGTTGTTTTCACCAATGGGATAACTAGCGGGGCTGTTATCATGGCGCCGTGCTTGCGTTCGTTCATAATCTTTTTTATTGAAAGATCTTCACAGGATTCCAATAATTAACTGAAGTAGATGCTCTTGGGCGCCTATATCGCTCCACAGGCATGAATTTACTGATAAAGATTTTTTTTCATTAATTCAATATAAACTGTATATAAGAAAAATAAATATAAGTCACTGAAATCTTTGAAATACAATGTAGTTCTAGAGGAGCATTTCAAACTGTTCAATGTTTTAAAAAAGTCAAGTTATGTAAAATTCATTTACTAGTACAGATCAAAAGTAATTAATAAAATTTCAAAACTTTAACTGTATACCATATATGGACCTAAGCCGCCACCATAATAGCGATGTTTTTAAACAATCAAAATCATATTCATGAAGGAATCTAATAAAGGGTCATAGACTGTGGTTATTTTCCAGAAAAGGGCTAGAAATCATCAATGAGGACTCGAATGTGTATGCAGGTGTTTTAGTTTTGCTGATCAATACCCAACCTGTCTGCAAGCCGAAAAATGGCTCATAAGGAAGTTGTAAAGGTCTAAGGTCACTAGGTGCATTTTTTGCCCTTTAGACTTCTATTATTGTATATGTGTAACTTTCTAGAGTATATACTTGAATGTTTTATTGTGATTTTAGAATAAAAACATCCGTAAAATATTTCAGGATGAAAATAAAAACGATTGTTGACTAATCATTACCAAAGAAACAAGGTGGGAAAATGGTTCTTTTTAGTAAAAAATCAAAGCACTTAAGTACCGGAATAAAAGTACTTACCTGAATTTTAAAAAGCTATGTAAAATAATTGACTGCGGCATGTAAAATCAAGAATACTTGTGAAAATGATATATCACCATGTCTCTTCATCGATAAGACCATGAACATATTGTTTTACAAGTGTACATGTGTCTGTTTATCAGCCTATTTGTCTGTCATTCTGTGATAAACCTGATCTGTTAAACGCTTTAATTTGATTACATTGTAAAACAATTTGAGGTACAATGATCATTTATTCATGTGGTCCATTCCAGAGTTTTCTACAAAGATGACAATTTTGCGTGAAAGGTTTTCATATATTTTTCGTCTTGTCCAATATCAGAGCTATGAGGTTTACCCTGCCTATTGTATGTGTCGTCGAGGGAATATCCTTTAGTAAGATACAGCCTATGTAAGTTGTGACATAAGCTGGTTTGTGGTATCTCAAAGATGCGAGCGAATGAACAAGGAAGAGAGAGGGAGAGAGAAAGATGGAGAGATACAGAGAGAATGAAAGAGAGAAAGAGAGACAGAAAAATAGAGAGGGGGTAAGTGAGAGACATACAGAGAGACCACAGAGAGAGATCTACTATGGCATAAAATAGCAATTCATCATGCTAACAATAAAGTACTTCTTGACTTGTCTAAAAAAGTGTTTGTTCTGTTTTGTTCCTGTGTACAGATTCACAAGTCACTATTACGTCACTTTGAAATAACCCACCAATATTCACTTTCAATGTTTGGCAATCGTATATAGTTTGAATGACTAATGTGCAAAAATACGATTTCTAAGCCATATTCAGTAAATATTCTAAGACAAAGCGTCGCTTTGTAAGGAATTCAACTAAAATATACCTTACTGTAATAAAATGCACCAACGCTACTATATAAGTATAGCCGTTTGGCGCCTGAATCGCTCCACTGGCCTGATATACTTATGATAGATGCATTTCAGTTTTCTTAAACAAAGAGAGGCAACTTATTTTAGAAAGAATTACTTTTTTCAAATATTTTCAGCTGAGCAGTAAAAATCATTCCCTTTCATCATCAGTATAAGCCTTGTACATGAAATAATGCAAATCCTGCAAGGCGATATTATTTAACCAATGAATTTTTTTTTATCAGGAAATCTGCTTAACAGTCACTAATAGATAATTCCTGAGAAATTAGGTAGAAATCGATCCTCCGAGAAAATTTTCAAAGTTTTCACCATATACCATTAAATGCCCTGGAAATTAGCCTCACCAATTAAAGTCATATTTTGTTAAATTCTTTGAAGGAATCAAGTTAAGGGTTAACAAGTGACCATTCTTGAGGAATTTAGCTGAAATCCATTGGATTGTTTCTAAGAAGGAGATTTTAGAAGTTTTCACTATACATTATGTATGGAATTTAGCCCCGTCCATTAGAACTATATTTTTCATCTTTAACAAAAATATTATGAAAAGTCACCGAAGGATTACTCCTGTAAACTTTCATTGAAATCCACCAAACGGTTTCTGAAAAGAAGACTTACAGAAAGTTCACTATACACCATATATATATAGCCCCTTAAAGCCAGGTTTTAACCAAACAGATTTTTTTTATGAATCTGATAAAGGGTCAGCCATGGACAATTCCTGTGAAAGTTAGTTGAAATCCATGGACTAGTTACTGCGAAGAAGATTTTCAAAGTTTTCTTGATTGTATTGAGTTAGACTAGCCCATTAAAGCAATCTTGTTATCCGAACAAAATTCTTTGAAGGAACGAGATAAAGGATCACCTTGGGATTATTTCTGTGAAACTTGCTTGAAATCTGTCCTGTACTTTCTTGGGAAAATATCCTTTTTTTCAGTAAAAATTTACGGAAGCACAGACACACAGACGGACGCACAACGGACACAGTGCTATGCTAACAACTTATTGGCTTTCAAGTAGTGGAGCTAATAGATAATCTAAAAAATTCTTAAGAAATAATATAAACTGACGACTTCTCATGTTCATTCTAAAATTGTGCTTCTGTAATCAAATACTGCTATTTAGATTATTTTCTTGTTGTTTTTTTTTATTTATTTATTTATTTACGTTACACAGAATTAACTGTCTCGTTTACCAAAAACTGAAATTTGTATCTTTATAATGATGACTCAACATTTAGTATAGGGCAACTAGAAAATAATACGAATTACACTCACACAAATCAGCCATTATTAACGAAAAATACGAGATCGGACCAAATGATTCTGCACGACACAACTTTTTTGACAAAGTTAATTCAGTGTAACGTAGATAACAATCAATGCAAAATCTGTTTTATTACAAAACCCACGACTTAAAGAATGAACGTGAGAACTCGTCAGAATGATTTGTTTCGGAAGAATTTTTAACATATTTGTTGTTATATATAGTAGTTCTGGGATTACATATTCTTACAGTAACGTATATTTTAGCAGAATTCATATCAAAACGACGCATTGCATAAGGGTTTTGGGTGTGCTATTTCAAAGTAGCGTTTCTTACTAAAATCCAACTCCAAAAATTTCTTCTAATTCATTAAAAGTTTTTATAGCTTTGTTATTAACAATTTTGTTAGAAAAATATGATGTTATAAAGAAAGATTTTTTTTTTTCGTGAATAAAGCCCCTAAAACGGAGAATTTGAACTCAGTGAACTTTGACACCGATTGTGACCTTATAAGTGACTTGTGAATATGCAGACAAGCCATACCTTATAGCTCTGCAGGTATGAGGTAATCCGAATAACATATCAAAACTTTTTACACAAACATGTCCTCATTGGGATTGGACCACTAGACTATCACCCAAGCATCATTTCTATGAAATTTGGTTGAAATCCATTCATTAGATTTTGAAAGCTTTCACCATATATGGAAATTAGCCCCTCACATTAAAGCAATGTTTTCATCCGATCATTTTTTTTTTTTTTTTTTTTTTTTGAGGAATCTGATAAAGGTTCACCCAATGATCATTTCCTGGGAAATTTGGTTGAAATACATGCACTGTTTTCTGAGAAGAGGCTTTTCAGAGCTTTCCCCATATATGAAAATTAGCCCCGCCCATTAAAACCATGTTTTTCACCCGATCAAAATTCTTCGAATGAATTTGATAGAGGGTCACCCAAGGATCATTTCTGTGAAATTTGGTTGAAATCCGTTCAGTAATATCTCGGGAGAAGGCTTTCAAAGTTTACGGACGGACGCACGCACGACGGACACCATGCCATTGCAATAGCTCTCTGGCTTTCAACCAGTGTGGAGCTAAAAAATGAAACAAACATCTTTTCACAAACCACAAATTGGATTTAATTATTCTTTTGCATGGATGTTTTTATCTATTTATTAATTTACATAACGTATCTTTTGTGTGTGTGTGTGTGTGTGTGTGTGTGTAAATGTCTTTTCATTTTCCTTAAAATAATATTTTTCAATGAAACTATGTTGGAGCTTATTTTTTGTATATGGTATATACCTGTAGTACATTATTAGATTTTTGAAAAAAAAACAAAAACGAATCCTTCCAAACGCTCAATAGATCTTATCATTATTATCGAAGGAAGGTTTTTTTCTTTTTTTTTAAGTCAACCAAATTTAAAAAAATAATAATAATGATAAATAAAAATAAAATAAAGAATAGAGATATATATTTATACTTGCAGTTATGAAACATTAACCACTGTGATGATATCTTTGTGATTGTATGTATTAAAAATTTCTGATTTTCAGCTTTATTTGGCTGGAAAAATCATTGGGTGGAGGTCTATCAAATTCCAAAAGCAAAACATAAACTATTGAAAAGATTCAATCGATGTGACTAACGCCACAAAGCGAATGTAGTGAAATATATAAAAGTAAATGTATTTAAGAAATAAGACATTCGGATTTGACTGTTGTTCAGAACGATTGCTTTTTGCAACGAGGTCCAGTAAATACCTTTAAATAAAATTTGAGTGTTTGAGAAACTTCACATATAGGGTCTTCTTCTGTTTTTTCCTCGTATCTCATTCCTTGTTTGTTCGTTTCGAACAAGGATAGGAAAAACTGGAGATACAGACATCTCGACACTATTTACTGTAAATGTGGAAATGTCGTTGTAAGTTGAAAGTATAAAGAATAATAATTCGCATTATTTCCCCAATATCTAATTTCTTGTTTTTTCGTTTCGAACAAGGACTGGAAAACAGGGGATACAGCCTTTTTGGCACAATTTACTGTAAATACATTAATATAGTTGTATAATTAAAAAAATGAACATTCTTACAAATAATTGAGATCCAACTTCAATTGATAACATCGAATGGAGACTAAAACGACATAACTACAGCCCACCTTGTCTCTAGTTATGATATTCTAGTACCCACAAGCATCGTCATCTTTTCCCCCTGATATTGGATTTAGTAACCACAACTTTATTGTAGCGCATCTAGTCCCCGGATGAGTCTAAAATTTCCTCGCTGTTGGCATACACTTATTTCAATGTTTTTACCGGAAGCACTTTAATTATTATCCTATATATTATTGCTGTATATTGTCCATATTGTACCTTTATGTACTTGGATGAAAATAAAAGATATGTTCTGTTCTGTTCTGTTAAATCGTTGAATTTAATAACAACTATCAAGTGTTTGGATCTTAAAGCCAGTGGAGCGATACATGCATTATTTGGCCTCCTGTTAATTGTTTTTCTTCAATTAAGTTTTTTACAGAAGAAAGGCGTAATAATACACACGGGTGTTAACCACTGGTGTTATTACTTCTGTAGTTAGTTACATTCAGACGAAGACATGGGAACTTGAGGACATTGCCTTATATCAAAGCTATCAAAATTAATTAACAAATATACGAAGCGAAACGTAGGAAAGTCTGTTTTTCGTCCATATGAAATAACCGTCCAAAGTAAGGAATGGCATATAGCTTTGAGCGAGTTATGCCGACCGAACGTAACGTGATTTTATCCTCAGAGGCCTATGTTTTATTTACCCAGATGCGTTTTAATATGCCCTTCTAGCGGTTGTAGATTCGAATTTACTTAGAGATGTCTATCCAAGATAAGCAAGCCTCGAGCACTGAATTAAATCACCGGTTTACGTTTCATCAAAGAATTTTCACGATGCGACCATATACTTCATATCTTGACGACGAAAACATCCAAAACACTGGCTTGAATCAAACATTGATTACGAGGTGCTCGGTACTGCACTACGATATAAACCTTATGCAAACAGTTTTATGCGAATTGGCAAATAAATATGTTCTGATCATTTAACCCATTTCCAGATGACAAAATTTCAGACTGGTCAAAATTAAAAGAAGTTGCAGACGACATTTTAAAATTTATGAAATTTTAGATTTTTTCAACTTTATGGTTAGAAAACATTGTGGGTAATAAGGAAATTGCTTGTGAAAAGCGATTTTAAAAACAGTTGATAATACAATATATTTTAAGAAAATACAATCTAAATATATGTGCATCGAATTCAATTATAATTGATAATAAAATATTTTCTAAGAAAATACAATCTAAATATATGTGCAGCGAATTTAATTACAATTGATAATAAAATATTTTTTTAAGAAAATACAATCTGAATATATGTGCAGCGAATTAATTACAATTGATAAAACAATATACTTTAAGAAATTTTAATCTAAATATGTGTGCAGCGAAATTAATTTTTTTAAGAACGCGTTGCTTAACCTATTATCAGACGACGAAATTTAAGATTGGTACAAACTGAAATAAATTGCAGATGACATTCCCAAGAGAGAAAATATTGGAAAACAAAAGTGCAAAGTAAGGTAGAAAACGTTGTGGCAAAAGGAGAAATTGCTTGTAACAAGGAATTTCTCCCTTTCCGTCAAAGTTTTCAATTACAGCATTTCTTCAAGGCGCCAAAAAACTATTGTGTGGCAATGGTTTAAACATGACTAAAACTGATTTTATTATTCCTATTTCAAACAAACAGCCAGACAAGCATTAAATTTACTTGCTTTATAAAGCGTCATACAATGGTATGAAATGTCTATATTACACACCCGGGACGCTATTTACAAACACAGATATTTGTTAATTGAATTGTATAGTGCATCGTGGCCATTTGGTTGGCTCTCAATAACTCTTTCTTGACGGCGATTTTTCCTGTTGTTTTTTTTTTTTGTTTTTGTTTTTTTTTACAACAGTCGCTTGTTCCTTTTGCCGTGCAGCTGCTGTCAAAATAGTTGAATTAAATTATTTATTGAGTAAATGGTGGGTCGCTGGCCCCGCCCACAGACTCCGACAGGAAGATCGACTTCAATATGTATACTGAGATATTTTGCAAGATATTTATTCATTAATTAACAATATAACAAAGAAATTAAAAAAAAAAAAATGTTAGTTGGCGACTTAAACATCGTCGTTTTAAATTGACTATAACTCCTCATCTGATTTCCCGTCAAAATGAATGATTTGATTGGTCGATCGCTTATTTGATTGAAAATTGCGGTCCGTAAAATTGAGGTGCATGATGTTAAGATTATCAACGTCTCTTGCTTCTAATACAGTGAATCGTCATGTGCTTTTAGCTCACCTGAGCACAACTAGCTCATTGTGCGCTATTGTCATCATGCCATATCTGTCGTTCGTCCAACTTGTCGTACCGAAAAAGATTATCTCGATATCCTTCACTCGTGAGGATGTCGTCCGTCGTGCGTCGCGATCTTGTTTGCACTCTAGAGGCCACATTTCTTTTGCTTGTATGTCTTCAAAATTTGTCAGAATGACTGTCTCGTGGTCTCTCTGCGAAATTGGATTTTTGTGCACATGGGGTGAAACACTAGGTCTCTATGTCAAATCTTAGAAAGTCATAATTACTTCTGTCTGTGGTCTCTCGACAGAGTTCAAATTTGGGACGCATGGTATTAAAAACTAGGTTTCTAGGTCAAATGATATGAATACCTTGTCCTCCCTCTGGATGTCTCAATTTGGGTTCAAATTATATCATATTTATTAAGAATTTATTTTTCAATTTAAAAGTCAAGTTTGATATTAGGTCATATTGTGTCAAAAACTAAATCAATAGGTGAAATCTTCATTGTAATGTACTTGTTACTCTTCCTGCTTAAATACCATGAAACTTTGTAAAAATGTTTGTTCTTGATTTCTTTGACAAGATGTGATTAAGGGTCACTTTTGTGGCAAAATTATTCTGTTGGGAATTTTTATTTGTGCAGTCAATGACACATGTGAGCACTCCAGGGCCATTGGCCCCCTTGTTAGTAACTATATCTAAATATTACAAGCCTGTACATAAGAATTTTTTTTACGTTTTATGATATATTTCTCGATAAATACGAAAAATAAAACACGCACAATGTCTAAAATGAATTCGCTTTCATTTACTTTATTAATAAATCGAGATAATAACATTTTTTCTGGCTTTATGAAGAAAACGAAGGTATCAATAGGCATAATTCCAAGGATGCAATTCGGTGGATCATAGCGAAACAGTTGTAACTGCCTATAAACACTCCGTCTCTTTTCTCTCGATCTCTTTCTCACTCTCACCCTAACACGCATAACGCGGTTGGTCAAATGCTGAAAAAAGGTCTTGGCTGAGCAGGGCTTCGAACTCACGACAAGTATTGAGAACATAGCGCATTACCGATTTTCGCTGATCCGGCGCAGCTTCCCTCTGGAGTATAATTCATTCAAGAGGATTCAGAATGATATCTATATACCTCGAGAGATATACTATATCTCTCGAGGTATATAGATATCTTTCTGAAACCTCTTGAATGAATAGGTATTTTGAAATGACACGTGCATTGCGTAATGATTTAATTATTTGTCTTTATTCTGACTTAAATTTTGCAGGGACATATTTCGGAAAGTATGATAGGTAGCCACTTTAAACTTCTTGGATTGGAAAATTGCATTGAGAATAAGTGCAGTCTACAACACGGTAGGTCGGTTATTTTTTTTATTTTTTTAGCTAGTTCCCTTTGTTACTTTTCTAAGTTTAATGAAATTGGAAGTATATCTCTAAAATCATTCAGCCAATCTTACTCCAGAGATCACCTCTATTAAGCGAACACTTTCGTTAAGCGACTAACATTACAATTCCCTTTACCAAAACAAAAGATCTTCTTAATTGGACAATTTTTCTAATAAAATTATCAAAACTAAACCCTGCGTTGGCGGTTATCATTAGAATCGTCTCAATGACAGTCAAGCTAAAAAATGCTATAATTTTGACGATATTCAAGATATAATAACGTATTTTTTCGAAAAGGTAGTATTTTCTGAAAAGAAAAAAAAACCCCTGAAAATCTATTTTTTTTAATCATTCATGTGGGTTTTATTAATTATCGATGATTCAGCGCGAAACAGTTGTAACTGCCTATAAACATATTGGCAGTTACAACTGTTTCGCGCTGAGCTATCGATATATCGATATCCTCTTACAATGCACAATGGCAGCCTATCGGATATTGGCCAATTCATTAATGATGTGCGTGTTTATTTGCCATAAGCCAAAGAATCCTAATATCATAACTTGGCCCCATATTAATTTCATGTCATTTTGCTGGGTGTGAATGTTGCATGTTTAGAGTCGTAAAGAAGGTCGTGAAATCGGAATATTAACACCTTAAGAACGATTTGCGGCAGTTCGTTTCATTTACGAATAGAGTTGCCAGTATTGATTGTTAATTCGGTTCTAGAATCTATCGCTTTGTTGAGTATAATACAGGCATGGAGCTAAGACCGGAAGAATATTAATCCCTTATTAGATTGTTCCAAATTGAGAGGAATTACCGACGACAATTTAAAGTTTATTAATTTCAGATGTTTTTGACTTCCTAAATAGAAAACATTGTGCAAAGTAAAGAAATTGATTGTTTCAAGCAATTTCTTTATTTAACATAATCTTTTCAAAATTGTTTTTTCTTTGGGGTGGGGCGGGTGCCTCAAAAAGCTTCATTGTGGTGGAATGGGTTAAGCGAAGATTATAATTTAAAAAGAGTGGTGAAAGATGCGTATGAATTAATCACAGTTTATAAAATACTATTATTGTGTCTTTGACTAGCAATCGAAACACACTAGGCAATTCCCGTAAGCTTTGGAACAAACCTCGGACGTATAACAGGCGGATGTATATGTAACAAATCTGTGCATTTTGTCAGCCGGAAACAGTATAAAAAAACGAATCTCCACGTTTGAAGTTCGTAACGTGAAGATCTAAAAGTAGCCCACCAATGTACATCCAAGGCTTGTTTCGTAGAATCGAACGAGGAGTTCCGATTGCCTGACTAATTATCTAGTTGTGTAATCTAGACTACCAAAGAGTTGGTCAAGATAGGCAGCTTAGCCCATTAACGCACAACAAAATTTTAGACTAGTTCAAAGAGGTTGCATTTTAGTTTCTCAGTTGATCAAATCTTAAAAATCTGTGTCTTTTGTAGAGGAAACATTGTGGATAATTAAGTAATTGTTCGACCAATCATTTTCTTCATTTTCCACAATGTTTTCCGAAGCCTTTTCTTAAGAGGTGTAAAAAGCGTAGTTGTGTGGGAATGAGGTTAATCTGTCACAAGACTTTAGGCTTCGAGGAAATCAGTACCATTCATCGGTATTGTCATTACTTAATATTTAACTTAACACTTGCCTTGTTGATTAAAACCCTTGTTCAGAATTGCAGTAAAATCAAGGGACTGAAAACACTGTAATGTCCTCATTTTCATTCCAAACTATTTTCATAAACAACTCCGGATTGAAATAAAAAATAGGTGGTGTAGACTAAGATCAGACTGCACATACGTGAAGTCTATACCTCCTGTCAAAACAGAAACATCTTGGGTTCAGCATGACTAGGCCTAACGCTTGTCCTTAAAAATACAAAGACATACTGCAAAGGACTAGGAAAGAAGAAATTTTAAAAACTCATACTTTCTGTGACATGCACTTTTTCGGGGTGCAGAACTCGTCCATAGTGCCTTTGTTAATTTGAATATATCCCTGAAGCAGGAACTTGTATGTAAATCTGTGCAAATACTTTCTATATTTTTTCTCCTGTTAAACTATCTAACTTCCTCCGAAAAATTAAACAATTATGCAAACTGCACGCTAATCTAATTTTCTCGGAGTAATTAAGCTTTATTTCTATTAGCGGCACCGTTTTTAGAACGTGCGATGTTCATTTAAAATTCTACTTTAACGTCCCTGGAGGCGCTTTTAATGCGTAACGCAACATTGATTTCAATAAATTTTCGAATGAATTTCCAGGCTTGAGTTTTGATGAGAGATGACATGGTGATAGACTGGCACATCTAGCTAATTTGTCGATTTTAGATAGACTGGCTACAGTGTCGTTTAGAATAGACTGGAGAATTTTCTCTGTGTCTCATAGATACCGTTAGACCACAGTGCAGCAAGCTTAAAGTCATCGTCCTAGCTTCAATAGATAGCTTAATTATTAATAACCGTGTCTCTTAACCATTTCCCTTATAAATATCCAGAATAAAAATCTAAAACATGGATATCTATTTCAAGATATCTATGCATTTATCATTCCGGGTCTTTTTGTCAAACAAGGGTACATTCATGGGAAATTTGGTAGGAATATTTGTTGTAATCCATGAGGAGATTATTTTTACAAGTTTGAAAGCATGTTCACGGTACAAAGACAGCGCCATGACAATAGTTCCCTTGCTCTCAGCCAGTAGAGCTAATATTATATTTGAGTATGTATTTAGCAGATCTATATGAACATTCTAGACAGACAAAATCGGACTCGCCATGACTATAGTTCGCTGGCTCTTATCCAGTGGAGATAATATTATATTTTTATTATTATTTAACAGATCTTTAACAATGCACTAATGCTATAACAAATTATTGTATACTTACATATATTTCAGAAGAAATAACAGACAAAATCGGACACGCCTAAAAAATCCGTATCTGATAGTGCCGAATAAAGTTACATAGAAGGTAGTCCAAGATGACGTCATTCGAAGGTGTGTATGACGTCACAATGCAAATACACGTAATAAGAACGACGAAGAAGAAGGGAAATACTTGTAAAATACATGTTTTTATCGATTTGATAATAAATGAATTTAAAAAATATATATAAAAAAAATAATTTGATAAAAAATGTAGATATATGATAAATTGAATTCTAAGTGATTATATCTAGCGACCCGACATCTTGTATTCATTTCTCGTTGCGGAGGAAAATTTTGATATTACACTCGATCTTCGGTCTCGTGAAATAAGAAAAGAATCCTCCGCAAAGCAAAGCAAATACAAGTTGTTGGATCGTTATCGTAACCTTGTATTCCCTGTGTATTCATGTGTAACGAGCTTACCTCGAAAATAGCCAAGCGTGCAATATTCTGAGACGTCGCTGTCAATCGGTGAAAAAAAACTGACCAAACAAAAATCTCCTAAAACGATGTGATTATCAGCGGTACTTAAGTTATACTTTTTCTTCGGTGTGTTGCTAAAACGCCGTGACTATACCTTAACCCTTGTCATGCTGAACCCTCAATATTCCTGTTTTGAAAGGTGGTCTAGACAAAGATCAGGCTGCACATATGTGCTGCGTGATATTCGTCATGACCTCCTGCTTATCTCTTTAAATCCAACGTTGTTTTTATCATTAATTTCCAAATAATTAATTTACCGAAATTGAGTTTCTTCTGTGCTCTCAGTCCTTTGATTTTAACATGATTTTGTAGAGGATTTTATTCAGCATGACAAGGGTTAGTATAGTTGAATACCTTTAACGACACTTTATAAACGATACACTCACATGTGTAAAAAAAAAGTCAACAAGCTCTATAAATTCAAATCGCCGTTGCTTGAACAAAGCCAGATTTGCGAGGTTTTGGTAACTCTCAGACGGAATTTGCTTCCAATTTTGTTTAACTGTATTCTCAAAATCAGATTGTATAGTCGTAGTTTATAATATTCCGACTGTTACGCCGGGTTCGGAATAAAAAAAATCGGATCATCTCAATAAAACTTGAGATTTCTTGGAGACATAAAAATTCTGTCAGAGTTTTAACAACAATAACAATAAAACCTGAACATTAACTATATTTCAGTAGAGCAATTAAAATTCATTTCTGTTAGTTGTTACATGTGCAGACGTGATATCTTTATTCTAGTGCCGGGTTCCCCAAAGATTTCTCTTTGAAAATCAAATTTGTTTTTTTATAAATATTCTTGCGAAAGATTTAAAGTTATTTAATAAATGACTTATTTGATTTGAAAGGAAGCGTGTGTGTATTCCCGTTAGTCACTGCCGTAGCACATGCCAATATGAGCGACGCCCCTAGAAGACGGTTAGCTGTTACGGGGGATCGTGCAATGATACAGGACGAAACGGCCGAGAGCTCCGCCTGGTTCTTTAACGTGCTCGGTGGATAGCACCGTCACACGGGCCTCGTTTTAATGTTTCATCCGAAAGACAATTATTTTGTCAATTGATATGGTTAGCCAAGGGCTCGAACCTATGATCTTGAGGTTTAAACTCAAGTGCTCTACCAACTGAGCTCATCGGGCTGACAATGGTAGCGTGGACCATTCAACCGAATTTTATAAGGCGACTAAATTGAACAATCGCTGGCCCCGCCGACTAACGCCGTCGGCATCGCACGTTTACTCCAACAGGAAGTCTCGCTTCGATTTTAAACGGCGTTATTTTGCAGGATTCATAGCCAGGAGCATGCAAGACGTTTTTCTTGGTGACCTAAACGTCGTAACTACAGCTTGAACAAGCTGTAGTTACGACGTTTAGGTCGCCAAACAAACAGAGATGTTTCACATAAATGGCGGCCAATTTCGGAATTCAAATCTGAAATCCGGACTGAGTGAATAATTTGATTGGTCGATTGATTCCTTGTTTGACATCCTCGATTTGTCAATTTTGACCTGTGCCCTACATTTTATCATGTACTTTAGCCCATTACCCATGACTAAATTCTAGACCGGTGGAAATTGACAAAAGATTTAGGTAACATCGTGTAGTAAGTGAAATTTTGAAAAACTTGATAATTTAAGATAGAAAACATCGTCGATAATGAAAAAAGTGCTTGTCAAAAGCTCTTTACTTGAGATGCGTAAAAAAGTGGGATTGTGTTGGAATGGGTTTACCGTACACCCGACGATGAAAATTTTTCCTTGTTTAAAATCGGAAGATGTTGCAGAAGTAGTTATAAATTAAAAATGTTAATCTAGGGTCAAAAACATCTTGAGAAAAGGATAAATTAGTTTTCATAAGAAATTTCTGCCTTATCCAAGGTGTTTTCCTAAGTGTTTTTCTTTTTGGGAATCCCGTGGTAATTTGTTAAGCAGACTCTCTGGGCAGCTGGGCCACTAGGTAAAAATCTAGAACATTATGCCAAATGTACCAAAATTCTCGTGTGTGCGGTAGAGGATGAAACGTTCCACTCTGCGACATTTCCGACATGTAACCTTGCGTCCATCCAGAGATCTCTAAGTCAAATCCAAGAAAACAGTTTTTGTGTACTCTAGAGGCTATTTCTTTGCTGAACAATCTCGAGCCTTTGTCAGAACGTTTTCTTTGAATCTATAGTTTGAGCCATCTGAAAAACTAGGTAACAAACGTGTTCTTGTAAATCTGCAATTGTTGTCATAAACCCAGAGCCAATTTCCCTCAAGTTTAAAAGAATACCAACCTGTAACGCCAGTTGGGACAAATCATCGTTTGGCGTGCAATATGTCTACCGTTTTACCCCGATCTGGGATCGCATTTCATAGACAAGAGCACTCGAGGGCCAAATTTTGAGCATGCGCGTAGCGACCCCAAATACCTACCTCCGTGGCAAGTTTGAAGTAAGTCCGAGTTATAACGCCTGAGAAAGTTCAAAACCCAAAACCATACTTCGACCACGCACTACCGCTCTTTAAATACACGCATTTTACCCCAATTTCTTTCCTTTCAGAGTGCCCACGGGCTTAATTTTGCGTGGGTGCACAGGGCCCCCCAACAGCTACCTCTGCAACATTTTGAGGCGAGGCCGAGTTATAACGGCAGAGAAATGGCCAAAACAACACTTACACCAATTTCAACCATTTTACCCAGCTGAAATTACTATTTTTTTGCACGCCCGAAGACGAAGCGAATTGTAAAATGCCGTAGCGTATGTGTATGTAAGAAATTTCGGAATATTTACACGTTTATCTGAAAAAGAACGAATGAAAATCGCCTGAATAAAAGACAATATTGATAAGCTGCTTTTCCTTTTTTGCCAATAATAGTTTCTACCCTATATGATACATATTCAAAGATTTGACCACATTTAAAATGTTGTCTCATCTCGTTTGAAAGGTCTAAATTAATTGTTAGGTAATGGATAAAAGAAAGCACGATAATAGAAGACTGATAGAGCAACTATCAGACATTGAAGAGAGTTTTAAATTCAAATATACGTGCATGTCGAATTGCTACCTTTCTAATTTTTGGCACTGCTAATATTCTTTTTGTTGTTGTTATTGTTGATGTGTCGACTAGAATGTCGTTATTGTCATTAATTTAATTTTTGACGTCTTTTTGGATAGAAGCCATTGTGGATAATGAAGACAGTGTTTGATAAAAGCAATTTCTTCATTATCCACAATTCTTTCACAAGCTTTTATCTTGAGGGGCGTGAAAATGAGGGCTTGTGTGGGAATAGGTTAATTTATTGTATTTATCATTTATCAAAATTATGTTGTTGTTGTTTTTTATATGATTTACTGGGGGAGGTGGATATAGTCCCGTCAAAATGTCTATATCACTAGGACTTTGAAAACATGAAAAGCCACCGTCATAGCGCAGTCGGTAGCGCATCAGACTATTAATCTTCAATAATGGGATATCATGGGTTCGATCCCCGGGGCGGCACATATCCTTTCTGACACTTGTCTCTCGCAAATGGGTAGATAATCGTAAACCTAAATGGGATAGCTACTGGAGGCTAGGAAAGGATGCAGTGTTAATACTGGTGTGAGAAATACCAGGAATCCTTTGTTAGGTGCTCCTATTGCCTCGATATGACTGGAAAACTGTTAAAAGCGGCGTTAGACCACATTCAATCAACCGTTGAAAACATTAAAGTTTTACATTGTACGACATTTTGCAACAGGTTGTGAATATCAGATAAAATAGTCTACTTGCGTCATTTTGTTTGAAATTTTGAGCCCGTGTTAATTGTCTTTTCGTAGTTTTTTCCTTTCTATCTGAAAGATAATGAAAGTAGAAAGGACCATTCCATATTGGATGTCCTTCCACTTAACAGATTTATATTGAAAATAATAATAATAAAATAAGCATTCGTGAGCTGTTAAAGTTTAGTGACATGGCACTGGCTGGAATTTTTTTCTCAATTTGGATCAGACTGTTGAAATGAAATCATACATAATGATCTACAACCCAGAAATATTTCTATTTGAAGGACAACTTTTGTGTCATGGAAACTCAGAAGTCTTTGCAATGTGCTTATTTACTTCAAAGGGCGCAAACACTATCTATAAGCAAACAGCCTCTAAGCTAAGTATTGGTACAAGAATCAATTTCACCAAGGTAAGTATAAGAACATGGATTGAACATTAACCCTCATCAAGCTGAATATTGTCCTTTTCAAAACTGCATTAAGGTCAAAGGCATAAAAATACTCGAGACACTAACTACAGTCAACATTCCCTTTGAAACAACTCTGGTTTGAAGGGACAAACAAGTGGAGCAGACAGCATGTACATGCATTCTGGTTTTTGTGTATACCTCCTACCCAAATAGGAATATTCGGGGCTCAGCATAACAAGGGTTAATATCGAAACAAAGTCAGGTGTGTCGAGAGTTTGAGACTAGCGACCATTCGAAACAATGGACACGAGAGCGGTACCTTTACAAACAACTAAAACGTTACCGTTTCGGAAATATTTAAGCGAGTAATGTTTCGTGCTTAGTATCCATTAACGGGTGAATTCAAATATGATATTTTGGCCCCGTATTAATTTTGTGGTATTTTTGATAGTGTTAACGTTGCATGTTTTACGTCGTAAACGAAGTCGTAAAATCAGGCTATCAACACCTCTAGAACGATTTGCGGTAAGCCGTTTCATTTGGGTGTTGGAGAGAGTTACCCGATACTACTTGACTTCTTCTTGCTTTGTCCTGGTCCCTTCGAGTAAAAGCAGGTATGTGGATGCTTGACGTTCGACTTTCTGATGTTAGAAAGTGGTTAAATATTGACATGCATCTAAGTAGAGTTATCCCTCTTGCGCACGTGACGTCTATCAAGAAGAACGGGAAAAAATATATATATATGCTGATGTCTCTGAGTAGAGGCAGAAATTTACAGAATGTAAAATTTATCTGAAGCTATAGTTACGATGTTTGGGTCGCAAACCTATCACTTTTCTTCAATTACATGTTAGCTGTCTTAAATACGAAAAGTAACATCGTTTAATGTTGGTGTGGAACTTCCTGTCGAAACTCAGAGGGCGTTGCCATCGATCTCTCGCCACGACTTACTGGTAACCTATTCCCGCCTGACAAAAGTTTAGACTGGTCCAAATTGAAAGAAAAATGTAGACGACAATTTTAAGTAGATGAAATTTTAAAAGTATATTGTCTTTTTGGGTAGAAACAATGTGGACATAGAAGAAATTGCTTGACACAAGCAATTTCTTCTATGTCCGCAATGTTTTCCATAGCTTTTTCTTGATGTGCTTAAAGATTGTGTGGAAATGTGTTAAACAGGATCATCCTTCATTGAAACTTGGAGCGGCACATATCCTTTCCGACATTTGTCTCTCAGCAATAGGTGGATAATCGTAAACCTATGCGAGATAGCAGCTGGAGTATAGGAAAGGATGTAGTGGTATTACTGGTGTGAGAAATACCAGGACTCCATTGCTAGGTGCTCCAGTCGCCGCGATATGACTGAAATACTGTTAAAAGCGGATTTAAATCCCATTCAATCAATCAATCAATCATTGTAACTTGGTAGATGCAGTAACATAGTTCATAGAGAGTGTAAAGTTTCCAATCCAACATAACATGGTACAAATAAGTTCCCCGTTCTAAGAACTACCGTGATGCTCCTCATATATCACGAATCAATAGACAAGAATGTATTAACATGTCAAATAGCGAATCAACCCGGCCTCAATAAAACACCTTCCCTAAAAAACAGATCAACGCATTCACCAAGTCTTCCCATTTTCGAGATTTATGGCCCGTCGACGAGTATTCTTTCCGTGCCAGGTTTGTCTCCCGTGGGATTTTCACGCTTTATTCCTTATTTGGATGCATTCCTCGGACCTTGTGTAGTCTTTTTTTCTTATTCTCCTCCCCCTCTTTCATTCTCTCTGTCTCTCTCTCTAGCACTCTCACCATCTCTGTCTGTCTGTGTGTGACTCTAACGGTCTCTTGTTACAAGCACTTCCTTCATTGTCCAGGTTGTTTTCTACCGAAAAATCAGAAAAAAAGATATTTAAAAGTCTGTCAACTTAAATTTGTCGTCTATAACCTATTTCAATTAAGACTAGTCTATTTCTTTTTCATTGGGTTAATCTGTCGATTGAACGACAATGTGCTCCATATCTATTTATAAATGAGGGTTGTGTTATATAATTTTCGCGTAAAAAAATCGCGGTATCGAAAACTAAGCCATGATCAAATGATAAACGAATTGTAAATTGAGAGGGGAGGTGCTGAAAATATATTAGAACATATTAAAAGATAAACAACAAACAACATGATAAGACCTCCAATCCCAACCCAACAAAAGGAAGGGGGGTCTGACCTTCAGTATGATTCAATGAATTCAATACCTAAATTTCCATATATCGTTGTCGAGTCCGATTTAAAATGACATCGAATTCTAAATCATAAGACAGTGATTTATACTATTTTGTTTTGCCAGTGTTTTAACCCTTTCCTGTTTTCTAAAGTTTTAGACTTGTCAAAATTCAAATAAGCTGCAGACAAGAATGAAACGTGGATGTAATTTGAAAAGCAACCATCCCACAGAGTAGAAAATATAGTGGGAAAAGAATAAATTTCTTGTTACAAGTAATTTCTTCTTTTCTCAAAATGTTTTCTCGAGTATAAATCACAAGAACGTAAAAACAAGGGATGGTACAGTAAAGGATTAACTAGAATATGCTGATGTGTAACTTTATCTAAGTTTTTCGATAAGAAAATTATTAATATAAAAAAATGAAAAAGATAATTATGTACTTTTAACGCCCCGATTGGAATTACAAGCGATTTTAACGCTTCATTTGTTTGAAAATTGATCTCATCTTTGCTACAAACTAATAGCTACACGTTTTAGTCTGATTTTATCATTTCGAGAGTTCTTTCCTGAATCCTAAAATCTCACTGACCCTTGAATTAGTGCAGAAATGTAAAACTCGCACGTATCCATGTGACTTTCCCATGCTCAGACTCAGAAATTCTGGTACTATATTTGAAAAAGCAGCGAATAAAAGAAAGAATTGAACTGTGTTCGATTCATTCGGAACGAAATGACCTACACAACCCAAAATACTTTTGAGCAGCGTATATCCGTATATTTCGGACATGTTAAACCATAGGTTAAATGTTCTGATAGAATATTCGGAATTTTAGGAAAATAACTCCATCTTCAGATAATCTAGTCTGAGAATGAACTCGAAAACTTCACTAGCATCCATCTGACATAGAAGTGGTATCCCGGCTATGTAAATGCAAGTAGCTGGGGTCTTATTTTGAACGAACTTGGCAAAGACTCTGACAATATGGCTATGGTTAACTAAAATTCAAACCAGTATGCACTTAAATAAATACAAGAAAACGGAAAAGGAATGGAATCGAGGACCCTGACCCCGGATACAATTTAATTTGAGCATTGTGGACGAAATCAATCAACCCATTCAAATCACGCTTTTTGACGCTCCCCTAGAAAAAAAAGCAACAACAAAAACCATTGTTGATTTTGAAATAAAGAAATCGCTTGCAACAAGCCATTTGGATCAGTCGAACATTATGTTGTCTGGAAATGAGTTACTGGAGAACTCTGTAATGATTTCATGGGGTTATTCCCCTAAAATATATTTGTTAGGTTGCACACGATTTGCAGTGTGTTCGATGCGATCGGTTCTCTGACCAGGCAGAATGACGTCCTTCTCTGTTACAGCACAACAACAAGTAACAACAACTCGGGCAGAAAACGTTCGAATAAACCAAAGGATCATTGAACCGTCGGAATCTTTAGATGATTACGCAATCCTTATTGTGTGCACCCAGAAAAGGTTTGCCAGCGATATCAAGTCCTTTTGCACATGATACCGGATCGCTGGCCCAGCCGGTTGTAGTTGAATAAGCTGTAGTTACGACTTTTAAGTCGCCAAAGCAACAAAAAAGGAAAACAAAAATAGCACCAATGTTAGAGTTGATAAGCTCAGGTCCGGGCTTAATGAATAATTTGATTGGTCGGTTTATTCCTTGATTGACACTAGCGATTGGTAAATTAAGAACAGTATTCTGTAATTTGTCATTTAAGAGATGAAGAGAATATTTTTTTTTGTTTTCATGGAGGTATGAACCGAAAAATCTAATCACGAAGCGGATTCATACACTGTGTGATTAGGTTTTTTGTTCATACCTCCATGAAAACAAAAATATATTCTCTTCATTTCTAATAATTTAATAGCATCGAGCGAAAAAACAAAAGCTTTCCAAATTGTGATACCTTTTTGTATGGAACTATTTTGTGCGGAAACATACAAAATCACTGCGTGATCAAAATTTTGTTCGTGGAGTTATGAATAATATTTTTCGACCAATCAGAACGCTCTTTTTTGATAGACGAAACTAAAAATCAAATTGTTATGCCATGAAAAACAAAAGCGGCTCGTTGGTTTGCGACCCAAACGTTTAAGTCTTCCAAACCAAAAACGAGCCGCCGTCATAGCGCAGTTGGTAGCGCGTCGGACTATCAATCTAGAGGTCCCGGGCTCGATCCCCGACGGCGGCGCACATCCTTTCCGACTATTTGTCTCTCACTAATAGGTCGATAATCGTAGACCTATGTGAGATAGCAGATGGAGGCTATAGGAAGGGATGTAATGGTAGTACTGATGTGAGAAATACCAGGATTCCATTATTAGGTGCTCCAGCCGCCGCGATATAATTGATAGATTGTCGAAAGCGGCGTAAAACCACATTCAAACAAACAAATCCATGCCAAAAAATCCATGGTTCCCTACCGGTTGAACGGAACAGTTTGATTTGTCATCGATTTTTTTACTGACAACGACGATCCATTAATGGTAAACCTATACCCTAATTTTAACAGATTAACTAAACAAAAATGATAGAATTAACCCATTAACACGCAACAAAATTTTTGACAGTTCCAAATTGAAAGAAGTTGCAGACAACAATTTTAAGTTTAAGAAATTTTAGAATTTTTCATCTTTCTGGTTAGAAAACATTGTGTAAAATGAAGAAATTGCTTGTTACAAGCAATTTCTTCATTTTACACAATTTTTCCCAATTGCTTTTCTTGATGGGCGTCCAAAAGCGTCACTGTGTGGGAAGGGGTAAAATCATTGGAGTTTTTTTTTTATTCAGTTAGTTATTTTGATCGTCTCTTTCGTTTTAGATTATATTAGAAAGTGGATTTCGTTGATTCTTTTTAATTGATTATTATTACTATTATTGTTATTAGTATTAGTTTAATGCATCTATTTTCCCAGTAGTTTCATTTCACCTACTCTTCCTCTTCCGCGACTGCACTCGAAACGCTCCTCTCTAACAGATCACATAGCCGGACTAATAATAATGATAATACAATAATAATAAAATTTTGCATACTCATATAAAGCTAGTCATACAGATTATATTGCAAGTTTGCGTATTGCTAGCAATGTCAACTGACCTTATAAATGGTGCTTTGCAAGAAGTAATGACATACATCAATTAGAATGATTTATGCATGTTATCTGGAGCACAAATAAAAGGCAAGTCTTTGTTTTTGGACCTTAAACCTTGTCATGCTGTATCAATTACCTTAATAAATTGCTGTAAATCAAAGGGCTGAAAGCACTGATAGAACTTGTTGTTCAATAATCAATATTTCTTTTTGAAATCGATTCCATAAACAACTCTGACAGGAAGATTACAAGCAGGATGTGTATACCAAGATCAGACTGCACTTATGTGCAGGCTGATCTTGGTCTACACTCCCTGCCAAAACCGGAATATTCCGGGTTCAGCATGTCAAGAGTTTTTGTACTAACTACAACTGGAATAAGTAGTAACGGTGTTTAACCCATTACCATATTGCAAAATTCAATCTGGTCTAAATTCAAAGGTGTTGCAGACGACAATTTAAAGTTTATGAAACTTAAGATTTTTTTCAACTTTCCTTGGTAGAAACAATTAGTAAAAAGAAGAAATTGCTTGTTGAAAGCAATATTTCATATTACAATTTTTTATCAAATTGTTTTTCTTGAGGGGCGCCGAAAAGCGTCATTTTGTGGGAATGGTTTAAATCGCAAACCAATAAAAATGCTTGACATGAATGCCGGGGGCCATCATTCATCATTCTCTTTCGGTTTATATGAGTGAATTATTGGTTAATACATTCTTTGAAAGACAGGGGCGATCCTCAAATTGGTTGATATTTCTATTATGCTCCCCGAAGGGTGAGCATATAGCCGCCGCTTCGTCTGACCGTCCGTCCGCCATTCCGTCCGTCTACCTTGGTTTCTCCTCAACCCTTCGTCAAAATGAGAGGAAACTTCAATAGTGAATTCCTTATACTACACAGACGTATTTTACCTACTTTTGTATAGCTCCAAGGTCACAGTACAAGGTCAAATATTAAAAATGAGCTTGGCCAGGGCATAGTTCCGTCAACTTTGGATAGATTTCAATATTACTTTGCAAAGTTGTTTCTATAATGAGTAGATTTAAAAGAAGTACTTAGATAGCTTCAAGGTCAAGCTCACAGCTCAATGTCAAACGTTGAATGTAAGAATGTATAGGTAATAGCTCCTAAAATTATTGACGGATTTCGAAATAACTTTGTACAATTATTCTCTGTCATGAGTAGATGTGCCATTTGAAAAAAAAAACTGATATTCTCAAGGTCAAGGTCATAGCTCAAGGTCAAACGTTAAAATTAAGCATTTCTAGTGAAGGGGGCATGTAGCCGCCTCTTCGTCTGTCCATCCGTCCGTATTCAGTTTATTTTATACTTTTTGTGACAGGGCTTTATTCGGGAATCATAATCCGTCTATGACGGTACTTGTTTTCGAAATAGAATCATAGACCGGCAGTCTACCTAAGGCTTTGATAAGAAAGCAACGTTTCGAACCTGTATTTATTATCAAGCCTAAACCGATAATTTGACTTCAAACTTCATAACTAGAGCTTTGGATGGCTGAGGCATACTTTTCGCCAAATCAGTTACCTCGTTATGAAAAGTTAACTGACCAATCGCTGGCAACGCCCACTTACTCCGTTAGCCCCGCCCATCGGAAGATCCACGTCGAGTTTGAACGACGCTATTTTGCTAATACATGGCTAGTAACGGTTAAAAAAAATAGTATGGCTAGCTGACAATCTAAACAACGTAAATACAGCTTCAATAATCTGTAGTTGAGACGTTTAAGTCGCCAAGCAAACAAAAATAATTCACATAAATGACGGCTCTTGTTGGAGTTCAAACTTCGCCTCTGTCTAAAATGATTTGATTGGTCGATTGTCTGGTCAATTGTTTGCGAATATGAGTACTGATCCTTGAAAATCAAAGACATTTTACCTCTTCGAATTCAACTTCGTGAAATCCGGGGACCAGTTTCGATCAATAGACCTCCAATCCTTCAAAAACCCAGACTTTACACGTTACCAGCTGGTCCCCCGCTGACAAAAAATCTCATTGTTGGATTTGACAGTTTTTAGAGAACTCCAAGTTATATTACCGTAGACGCTGCTTTTTCCAATTACATCGAAATGAATTTAGACGCATGCCCCGGCTGGCCACGTTTCGAGGAAGATTAGTTTTAACACTCGGCTAACACTTTTTCGCGCCTTAAGTTCTGAAGAGCGCTTCCAATGCAATGTCATAGGCTTATTAACTCTGACAGCCCCATATATTTTAACGCGGGGACGTCTGCAAAAGGATAGTAATAAATAAGCTCATACTTAAACTTCGCTCGTTAAACCGGCGCGTCGAATCCACCATCGCCTTTGAGGTAATCTAGACTTGGTAGTGAAATTGGATTAGGACGTTTGGGGGTATGTTTAGGGTTAAAATCTTTGCCTGGTTCCCGGTGGTCTCCCCAATGCATCAAATTCTAATCACAGATTCTAGCGCGGATCCTGTGTTAACTTGATTTTGTCCTGGAAACCGCAGAGGGGACGAAATGGCGTTTTCAACCCAGAGTTTAATTATTGAGAGAAAAAAGTTCAGACCAAATAAAAAAATGTATTTCAGATGGAATAGGCATTTAACTCTTTTCTGTCGAATCTCTAGTTTTTATGTTTCTATAAATTTGTAATTGAAAAATATTGTAGAAAAAGAAATTGCTTTTAACAGGTTTTTTTTTCCACAATATTTTCTTCCCTGTCGATTAGTAAATTTTCAAATTAAAATCTACTATTCATTTTCGTCTGCAAAACCTTTGAATTTGGACTGGTGTAAAATTTTGCAAAACTTGAAATGGTTATTAAAAAACACATCGCTGTTCAATTGTTGATAACAAATACTGCTGAAATCCTGCCACAAACCGATCGATTGATATTTTTTACTTATTTATTCGACGATATTCATTTAACCACATTTAAACAAGAAGAGCAACAAAAAAAGGAAGAAAAGAAACTCAATAGCGCGCATTAATAGCCAGGAAAGAAACATTCAAAGTACTGAAAAGAACTGTAAGCTAGCAAAGCATTGTTTTGTTCAAGCATCTTCATTGTCAAACGTAATCACCAAAAAGAAATGAGGCTAAAGTAACCAAGAAGTTAACCCATTCCAAAACAATCCCTCCTTTCTATTCCCCCAGGAAAATAGCTGTTGAAAACTATGCGGAAAACAATGTTGAAAATGAAGAAGTTGCTTGTTACAAGCAATTATATCATTTTCCTCGTTGTTTTCTACATAAAGAGATAAATATTTTAGAATTTTCAACAACTTGAAATTATCGTTTGCAACTTATTTGCCGATCGATGTGCTCAAGTGAGCTAAAATACCTAGGAGGAGACCTTGCATGCAGAGTTTACAACATTTCTGAAATACATAGAAACTACTTTTTATGGCGTAGGCATGTAATGGATTTAGTGGTTAAGCCTCCAGTGGCAGTTTGCAATCGTTAAAGTTTGAGACGACCTCAAAACTTTGTCTGTTAACTTAAGCTATCAAAGCTGACGCTTTGCAAGCTAAAAGGAGCGTATTGCTTTATTGGCTTTAATGTCTCAACCCGTGAAATAAGAATTAACCCATTCCCATACGACAAAATCTTAGACTGGTCCAAATTGAAATTTGTTGTTGAAGACATATTTTAGTTGATGCAGTTTCGGATTTTTTTTAACTTTTCTTTGGGAAACATTGTGCAAAATGGAGAAATTACTTTTTAACAAGCAATTCCTTCATTGTCCACTATATTCTCCTAAGCCTTTTCTTTAGGGGGCGTCAAAGAGTGTCATTAAAATTGGTTTAGGTAGGCATACGTATTCACCTCAAATAATGGAGATATTCAATAACGCCTTCTAAATTTTAACATTACCCATCACGTGGTCCTGATGTAAAAAGCTACGTTTTCAAAATGATCATTTATCGTCTATTCATTTTTTTCGACAAAACAATAGTAATTCTTGTCATGCTGAATAAGATCTTTTTTAAAATTGCTTTAAAATCAAAGGGCTGAAATTAGCAATACTTCTTCTGAAAATTAATTCCATAAACAACTCTGGTTTGAAAAGGACAGGCAGGAGGTGTAGACTAAGATCTGACGGCAATGTTGTGCAGGCTGATCTTTGTCTATACCTCCTGCTAAAACCGGAATATTCCGATTTCAGCATGACAAGGGTTAAGGCCTTCTTTGGTTTCTCTTAAAGGAGAAAAATACATATAAGGTAAAACATTGCCTTAGTCTATAGCTTATTAGACGGTTGGCGACCAAAACCTCGGGAGACATGAGGTTTTGATCCCCATTGACAATGTTTGATTCATGGCTCCGCGGCGGTTTACTGATAAACCGAAAACAACAACTTCAACAATCTGTAGTTACGATGCCTTGGTCGCTGGCTCATGCTGACGATTTAGCAATTTTACTCCTAAACCTAACCAACGTCTTTATACCATTAATAGTTCTGAGATTACTAGGACGAATTCCATACAAATAACAATGACTCAAAACAGAAGCCAAAGTAGAACTTTGGTCGTCTTTAAACTGATTATAAATCTAATACTTTTGATTGACATTAAATCTTAGAATAAACAGAGCGCGTGGCAGGTCAACGTTTAACGGTGGATTTCCCGTTTGTTTTTATTAAAAAGATAATACTTAAAGATCAAGATAATAGAAAATAAAATTGTCTACCACGTCTACTTAAGAATATCTTCCTAATTCTGTCAAATACCAAATATCTTACTCATGCGCTATGAACGTAAGTTATAGAACGATATGTAGAACGTCGTGAATAAGCTGTAGTTACGACGTTTAAGTCCCCAAACCATGCAAAGTTCACCCGCGGTCTAAATGTAAGATTTAATTGGTTGATTGATTGATTCAATGAAAGACAGCCACGATCCCATGAATTTGGTCACGGAATAGATCAACGTCAAAAGTATCATTAAAGCGATCGAGCTAAAGCGCGAATCTATTTGTAAGATAAACATTAAAGGCGGTCTTCACTTAAAAATGACATTATTTTTCTAGAAACTAAGACATATCTTGAATCCCTTACATATATGTGCATTTAGTCGCCTTTTTTTCAGTTGGCTTTTTTGTTTGTTTTGCTTTTATTTATTTATTTTCAATCTTTTCATGTAAATGTTGTTGTTCCTCTAATAATACGTGATCGCTAAAATGTTTCAATCTTCAACCGAAAAAGAAGTAACGCGATGTAAATATCAGACAACCATTAAAATCCTTCATTTAAACCAGAAATGAGTTTTGAACTGCGATATTGGCCGCCCTCCTTTTTTTTGTTCATCTCATTTGTTGGCTAGGCGACTTAAACGTCGTAACTACAGTTTTTAAGCTGTAGATACGACGTTTAGGTCGCCAACCAATTATTCTACTTTTTTGTTACATGCCACTGGTTTAAAATTCTGCAAAAGAAATGTCGGTTAAAATCAAAGCGGAACTTCCTGTAGGAGTCAAAGGGGGGCGATGGAGTAAATGGGCGGGGCCAACGATAAGTCAATTAAAACCGATTGAAAATATATCATTTAGACCGGAAATGGGTGTTAACCTCCAATATTTATTCGAGCCTTTTTGTCGATCCGGCAGCTTAGTGTAACTACTACCCATCTAAGCTATATTTACGACTTTCATGTCGCCGAAAAACTATTTCCTTATTGTTCAATGTCCCTGGTCCAATATTTTGAAAACTAAAGTTGTTTAATCCTTGTCATGGTGAATAAAATCCCCTACAGAATAAAGTAAAAAACAAACTGGTGAAAGCGCTGAAAGCGAGTTAATATCAAATTTGAAAAAAATATCTTATTATCAATTCTGGTTTAACCTTTTCCTGTTCAATCACTGGTTTTTACGTCCCTGTGATTTCATACTTGAAAAAAACATTGTAGAAAAGAAGAAATCGCTTGTAACAAGCAATTTCTTCTTTTTCTACAATGTTTCCTATCCTACTGAATGGTTAATTTTTATGTTAAATCCACTTTTAATTTTCGTCCGCAAAACCTTTGAATTTAGAAAGGCCTAATATTTTGCAAAACAGGAAAGGGTTAAGGGGACAAGCAGGTGGTGATGATAAAGTTAGACTGCACATGTGTATAGGCTGATCTATGTCTATACCTCCTGCCAAATCAGAAATATTCCAGGTTTCGCATGGCAAGGGTTGATATGGCAGACAAACTGACTTGTCGGGGGTAATTGGGCGTGGCAAGAGGTCTGTCATTTATTTTTTGACGGAACAAACCTCAAACGTATTTTGAAGATTTCGTTCTGTTTATCTGATTAAAAGAATCCAAGTACTTATTTAGCATAAGTACTTTCAGTAGATTCGGTGGTCAAAATATTGTTATATGAATTAAAATAAATCCTTCAAATAAATTGCCAATAAAATTGCTTATCAAAATGTTACCCTTTTAATTATTTCTCTCCATTAATTTCAATCATATTTGTAATCTCCCGATATGAGACCGCTTGCGAAAAGTTTAGATCCAATTCAGATTGCACAGATGGTAACAGGCAATTTCTTCTTTTCCCACATTTTTTTCTTTGTTTATCTATTTCTTCAACGCCCAAATGCGAAAATGTTTGGTAATAAATTGAGCTATTATTCACCTTATTTTTAGGAAAACAATTTATTTTGCAACAGCAATTGCTTCTGTTTTCACAGTACAAATCTTTTTCTGTTCATTCTTTTTTATTTTTACGTGAAAATATATAATTGAGAAAATATTGTAGAGAAAGAAGAAAATGTTTGTCACAAGCAATTTCTTCTTTTTCCACAACATTTTCTACCCTGCCGAATGGTCATTTTTCAAATTAATTCCAAAAAAAATGTTCGTCTGCAAACGCTTTGAATTTAGACAGCACTGAAATTATACAAAAGAAGGAAAGGTGTAATTTCCAAATATGATACTTTTTTTTATTTGTGAAACTTTTTTTTTTTTATTTTTAGCAAGTACATCTTTTTCTTAAAAGTATGCAAAAGTGTTGCATAAAAGACTAAAAGTTTTAGTTTTGACATATAATAAACCTCATCGACTTTTAACCATAACCGACCGGTTTTCAATGTCATTAAAAAAATCTTTCTGTCTGTCTGTTTTTACCAGACGGTAACAGTTTAGACTGATCCAAATTGAAAAGACTTATAGACGACAATTAAAAGTTAATGAAATTGCAGATTGTTTCAACTATTTTGATAGAAAACACTGTGGAAAATGAAGAAATTGCTTGTTTTCCAAACTGTTTTTTTTTTCTTTGGGTGTGTCAGAAAGCGTCTCTTTGTAGGAATGGGTTAAGCCCCTCGCGTGGCATTTATGAGGGACAATTTTTTCGTGTTAAAACTTAAAATAAATCTTTCAAATAAATGACCACTAAAGCTTCTAACCCCCTACTTAATATGGTCATCGTTAGAGTAAGAGACATGCCTTATTTACTTTTATTTATACAGCGACTGGTGTTTTTATTTGGCATTAGGAATCGTTGTATAGAAAATGTTGTGAAAGGTCAAAGCGTATTAAATAAATCTGGGGCAAGTTTTTACGCCCTTCAAGGTCCGCAGAATACACTTTGTTCAAACAAGCGTTTAGAATTGCCAGATCGCCTCTGTCAATCAATAATCGATTGACCAAAGAAATAATTAATTTAGACCTGAAATGAATTTTTATTGGTTTGTTAGCGACTTAACCTTTTCTTGTACAATCACTGGTTTTGACGTCCCTGTGATTTATACCTGAGTAAAAAATTGTGGGGAAAAAAAAGAAATTGCGTGTAATAAGCAATTTCTTCTTTTCCCACAATATTTTCTACCATATTTGTTGGTCACTTTTCATATTGCACCCACTTTTAGTTGTCATCTGCAACTTCTTTCAAATTGGACTGGTCTAAAATATGAAAAACAGGAAAGGGTTAAGCATCGTAAATACAGTTTAAATGACTTATACTTGAGACGTTTAGATCGACATATTAACAAACATGCTTGAAACAAAGGTCGGAGGTCAAGTTCATTTAAGGTCGAAATAAAATTATGTTAATAGTAAACCGTTTTTGTTCTGTTTTTTTTTTTTATCATTATCATTATTATTATTATTATTATTATTGAAAGCGGCGAGTAATCGACTGCGGAGTAGTTTCTAGTTACTGGAGGTGACAAAACTCTTATGTTTAACGTATAATTCTATTGGTTCTTTTTTATTCTGTTTCAGGAATCGACATAATCGTTAAAAAATACTATTTCCAATGTTTTATGCATTTTGTTCCGAATCCGTACAAAGGAATTCGCATGCAAAATGTTTTGATGTCGTTAAATCAGTTGTTTTTCGTGTTGTTCTACTCTCTTTAATGCCGCGATAGAGCAGACAATCATTTAACAATTGATTTAAGTACTATTTTAACAAAATATTACTTTGAATGATAACAAGTCGATAAACGCGTTGTTGTATGTAATGAGCTTAAGTCTGGATTGAGCGAGGATAAACTTTGACAAATCGTTGAAATTCCTTCTAAAAGATGAATTTAATCCCCATATTGAGGAAAGGATTTTAATGAAACCCTGAAAATACGTACTCTATGACAGGGTGGTGAAAATATTAACGTTGATGGCAGCATGTTCGTATTTAAGTTTATTCCCCCCCCCCCCCAAAAAAAAAAAACACACACACACACACACACACAAACCCCACACCACAACAAAGATTTAATTTGAATGAAAAGTGCTCCACTTTGAATGTTTAACTTATTCCCACACAGTGAACTTGTAGGCCGGTTCAATTGAAAGAGTTTTCAGACGACAATTTCAAATCGTTGAAGTTTTTACAACCTTTAGTCGCTCTTGGTAGAAAAAATTGTGTAAAATGCAGAAATTGCTAGTAACATAGCTTATGATTCTGTTAGAAAAAAATGCTAAGAGATTAGAATAAAAAAGTAGCATTTCTTTCTACAAGACTCTCTCCTATCCAATAAGCTCTACTTAACCAATTACCAGACGAACAATAATAATAACAATAAAAATATACTAAAAAATAGACAGGTCCAAATTGAAAGGAGTTCCAGACGATAATTTCAAGTTTATGAAATTTTAGCTTTTTTCAACTATCTGGGTAGAAAACATTGGGTAGAATGAAAAAATTGCTTGTAACAAGCAATTTCTTCATTTTACACAATGTTTTCCAAAGCATTTTTTCTTGAGGGGTGTCCATAAAACGTCTTTGTAAGGGAATGGGTTTAGTAGTAAATGCTTTGATCGATGAGGCGTTATTCATTTCTGTTGTAACAGATAACACGTTCGAGTGCTCTCCAAATATGCATCTAGACTCATCCCCAAACAACCCCTCCTTTTAAGGTTCCTGAAGAAAAAAGCTTGGGAACACTGTGGTAAAAAGAAGAAAAAATGCTTGTATCAATCAATTTGCTTCGTTATCCACATTTTTTTTATCCCAGAAGACGTACACAATTAAGATTCCATCTACTTGGAATTGTCTTAGCAGCTTTTTTTTTTAATTTGGAAGAGTCTAAAAAATCTTGTTGTTGGAACTGGGTAAGTTAAGTAAAACACATGTGCTTTATCATGCCATAAAAAAGTTGGATTAGCATCAGGGCGTTCAAATGGTAAAAACAGAGTCATTCCGAGGTGGTTAGTATGCAGAAACTATGATTTCTGTCCTTTATTGTACAAGCAAAACCACAACTTCCATTTCAAGCAACCAGCTGCAAATTCTATTCGGATGCATCACACACACATATATATATATATATATATATATATATATATATATATCATCAAAGTACTGAAAGTACTGAAAGCTAGCAAAGCATAGTTTTGTTCAGTATTTTTTTTTGCCAAAGGTTATCATGATAACTATACGAGGTTGAAGGAACAGATGACCCATTTAGACATGACAAAATCTTAGACTGGTTCAATTTGAAAAAGTTGCAGACGACAATTTTAAGTTGGTTGAGTTAAAAAATCTTCAATTCCGTTGTTTGGTAGAAAACATTGGGGACAATGAAGAAATTACTTGTTACAAGCAATTTCTTCATTGCCCACAATATTTTCCACAGCTCTTTTCTTGATATGCTTAAAAAGCGGAATTGAATGGAAATGGTTTAAATAGCACGATTTTTAAAGAGTTCTCTACAATTTTATATAGAGCTTTTAATTTTCCGTAAAATTCTCAAGAACTACTTTTATGGCGTAGGCATTCAATGGATTGGTGAAGCCTCCAGTGGCAGTTTTCCCTCGTTGAACTTTGAGAAGACCTCAAAATTTTGCCTGTTAACTTAAGCTATCAAAGCTGACGCTTTGCTAGCTAAAAATTGGTGAAAGGCAAATGAAGCATGTCGCTAAACGTTCGTCCAAAACGTTGAATTTAGGATAATTTCCAATCCAAATTTCATTTCAAATCGTACGTTTAAGTAGGTCTACGATAAATGGAATTCTATAAAGACCACCCTAGCCTGTGATTATAAAGTATTTTTTGTACTCAATTAGGAATATTCTTAACCCTTTCCTGTTCAATGTCTGGTTATTACGTCCCTGCAATCTTATGACTGATAAAACATTGTAGAAAAAGAAGAAATTGCTTGTTACAAGGAATTTCTTCTTTTTATACAATATGTTCTACCCTAAAGAATTGTCATTTTTCTAATGAAATGCACTTTAAATTTTCGTCGGCAAAACCTTTGAATTTGGACAGGTCTAAAATCAGGAAAGGGTTAATCTTCGATGTGGGAATAATGATGGTGAGTCCACAAAAGTATTAGATTTTGATAGTAATGCACATAATGCACAGACAAAGGTAAAATACAACAATTGTTTAAAATAATTAATTCTGTATTGAGTACGTAAAAATAAATTACATAACCACGACCCTGATGCCTTGTACTTTGTATTTGCCATTTGGTTCGCCGTAAAAAATAGATATTTTATTCTTGCTTCGGACTCGTGAATTATCTAAATTTTCATCCAATGTTCAATATGTGGGATCGCCATACTAGCACTACTAATGTACCTCATATACTTGCCCTGTACCATTTCTTCTTGGCATCCACCGACTTTGGCTCAACGAGACGATTCAAATATATACCGAGATATGACTGAAATACTGTTAAAAGCGGCGTTAAACCCCATTCAATCAACCAATCAATGAAATATATACCGAGAGCATTACTGTTAGTCTATTCTTAAAGAAATCTGTCATCCTTTAACAAGTACTATTTCGTCGTCGTCGTTCTAAACGACGTAACTACAGCTTGAAAAAAGCTGTAGTTACGTCGTTTTAGAACGACGACGACGATATGCTCCAAATCAATGTAAGTGATCTTCCGAAACTACAGCTCGAAAATAATTTAGTAGCGAGTTTGTTATATTCCAGCGATGACTCTGACCATTTTGTTCCGTGTCAAGGGGGATTGACCACGAATATAGACTGCCGAGCGATAAAGTTTATCAATTTTAACAAATGTCAAACGTGCAGCTAATTGATAAAATATACGATTTTACACTTCTTGTGATAAAGGCCGGCTCGTCATCTAAAGAGCCTTGGTCATTTGGCTAAGGACCACAAATATATTGAAAAATCCCAGCTAAGATGGAAAAGTAAGAACAGAAGCAGTTCTAATTATGACATTTTCAGTGGATCGCCTTCTTTCACTTTCCTTTACCCCTTTCCCGTACAATACATGACTATTACGTTACGTGATTTAGTACATGAGCAAACACCGTGGGAAAGAAGAAATTGCTTGCTACAAGTAATTTCTTCTTTCTTCACAATATTTTCTACCCTCTAGGATACTAAAACTTCTACAAATTTCGAAAAACGGGAAAGGGTTGGTTCTTCTGTGAATCTCCCCCACTCCCTCCCCCACTTCCCATTTAACATATCCTGTAAAACTGATGTAATTATATAAGTATAACAATACGTTAATCTTGACATATTTTGATACGTTTCATTCAAAATTATTGTTCTAAACTTTAGGGGATATCTATTGCTAGATAATTCTTGAGAAGAACAGGTAATTGAAGTTAGAGTGAACGTAAATTACACATGTAATTTCGATTATGAAGTATACGTTAATAGTGATGATAAAAATATTCAGGAACGAAACTAAAAAGCACGGGCATAATCTGCAGCTTGTCGCTATCAATAGCAAAAAATCGATTGACCATTCAAATCGTTGATCTAGACCAGGAGTTCCTGACCTAATATTTTATGAAATATTGTCGTTGAAGACATGGATCAAACTGTCGTGCCGTGGGTCAACGATTCTTCAATAAACTTAAAAAGTCCTGCTTGATTGTATGGCCACATTAGCTTAGTTAGCAGAACACTCAAATTCAAACCTTGAGAGCACGGATTCGAACCAAGGGCTGTCTCAACTAACATTCTGATCATACGTTGAACATATGCCCTTATTGAAGATCACGTTAAAGAACAGGGCAGACCATGTATGCATGTATGCTTATAGTACCCCTCACAACAACTAACCGCCTTCTGCATGTGGGCAAATGCTTCTTTATCGACGATAAATGAATGAGCACACAGATACACAAACCAACGGTGGACTCGTGATAAGAGAGATAAATTGGGCGGTGGGTTTGAATTCGGATCATGCCGCTGCTCACTCGGACATGTCATTGAAGATAACATATAAAGTTCATAACTAAAACCTATGATACTCAGGATACACAAAATTGACGCGGAATACTGAAAGATTTTTCAAATCGGTCTGGTTTGTTTGTTTTGGTTTAACCCATTCCCACTCAGTGAGGCTTTCAGACGTCCATAAAAAATAATTGGAAAACATTGTGGAAAATGAAGAAATTGCTAGTTACAAGCAATTTTTGTCATTTTCCACAATATTTTTTACCCCAAAATTCAATAAATTCTTAAATTTCATAAGCTTTATTCTGTCGTCTGCAACTCCTTTCAATTTGTACCAGCCTAAAATTTTAACGTCTGGTTATGGGTTAACGCCGCTTTGATCATCTCCCAGTTATCTCACGGCGGAGCTCACTTATTTATGTGTTTCCTCGGCATTACCAGCTCTAGGATTGGGATATGAAACGTCTTGTTCAATAACATACCCACGTGACCAGCGGCGCTGTCGGTATTCAAGCAAGCAACCCTCGAGTCTCATCAGATCAAGAGTGCGCTACCCTAACCTTTGAGCCCCGAAATCGACATTGAATATTCAAAAAATGTTTTAAAGCATTTAAATGATGACTCGGCCAGGTCTTCGTTCATTTAGATAAATAGCAGCTTGTTAAATTGATAAGTGCACCCAATCTTATTAAAGACACCTTTCGGTTATCACGATTGTCGTGCGATTCATTCACGCACAAAAATAATGGTCCCATATCTCACAATAAAAACTTATCTTGATGCAATGTATATTTTGTGCAAACAATGATCGCCAAACCCACCCTATAAATAAACAGATAAATAAATAAATAACAAACCAATTAACAAATTAACAATAGCCTTTCAATCTTGTGAATTTGTATAATTCAATCATGTGTCAAACGCAAGTAGAAAGTAAGGACAAAAGTTAAAAACTTATAAGCACAAGAATTATGAACTCTCGTGTAGATGAAGTCTCTTAATGCTACAGCGTATCTGTTTTCCTCCGAACTCGTTTAAGCTAAAATGCAGCTTAAATAAACGAACAAACATCGATACTTTCAATAAAGAAGCTTAAAAACTGCAAATTGTTGAATCTTCCGTTTTACCCGATGTCCCCTCCAAATATCAAATGAAAGGGCACAGGCGTCTTAGTGTAGAATATTTTTGGAATATTAAGAAATCTTGAATGTGGACAGGTCTTACATGCATCGATACGCATTAGAATAGGATAGATTAAAAAAAAGACTGTTATCAAATAAAAAGGAACTGTTTAAGTTTAGTATATAGTGATCAATGTTTGTTTTGCAAATGATAAGGGCAAACCCACAAACTCGGCATTTCACCTGCGCATTGCAGCAGGCTGTTTTGATATGAAAATTTCCCAAATCTCTTGTCTTCGTTTATCTAAGTTTTATCAATAACTGACTTACGTGGTCTATTTTTGTTCCTTTCTTAGCTCAGTATTACTCAAATTTAAATATCTTTAATACACATTTGATTATTTAGAAGAAACTGATAGATAACAAAATATCCCTTCTGTACTCCCGTATCATGTTGGTCAATAATCCGTTGGCTAATATTTTGTTGGGTGATCGAACATTCGCTTCTTTTGATCCCTTCCCACACAACACAATTTTGGACCGGTCCAAGTTGAAATAAGTTGCAGACGACAATTTCAGGGTGATAGTATCTTAATTTTTCTCACCTTTTGAGATAGAAAACACTGTGGAAAATGAAGAAATAGCTTGTTTCAAGCAATTTCTTCATTGACCACAATGCTTTTCAAAGTTTAGTTTTTCTTAATGGACATTAAAAGGGGGAGTTGTGTGGGAATTGGTTAAAAGTTGTTATCATGTTTTCGTATTGTATCTCAATTGACGAGTCGCTAATGTCAAGTAAAGAATCGATCGACCATTCAAATGATTAATTTAAACCGGAAGTAAACTTTAACCCATTCCAACACAAGAAAATTTTAGACTGGTCCAAATTGAAAGAAGCTGCAGACGACAATTTCAAGTTGATTGAATTTTATTATTTTTTTTTCGTCTTTTGGGATAGAAAACATTGTGGATAATGAAGAAATTGCTTGTTACAAGCAATTTCTTCATTGTCCACAATGTTTTCCAAAGCTTTTTTCTTGTGGGGCGTAAAAAGGAGGGCTTGAGTTGGAATGGGTTAAACGCCAACACTTTTTTTGCTAATCGTTCACATAATTTTCTTTTCAAAATAAGATCGTTAATTATCGAAGTGGGACGTCCTGTTGGGGGGTCAGTGGGTGTGGCCAATAATCACCCAACTCCTTCAGAAGCAACCTCACTACTATTTTACAGAAACACCATGGTCGCAAAGACATCGCCATCAGTATATTTAGATACAGAATGAACACGTAGAGTTCGACATATTCGACCAAGGCTCTTTGGTGATTCGGTTTCAACTTATTTCAACACACTCCCACTTCTTTGTGCAACTCAAGTTAAAAAAAAAAAGAAATAAATAATAAACAAATAATAAACAATAAAATAGTATCAAAATAAATTTCTTCATTTTCTTAAAAAAAAAAATTCTATTCCAAAGGGTTAAGCAATTACCAGACAGCAACCTTACATGTATAGATCCGTTCAAATGAAAACAAAAGGTGCCAAACTTAATATGATGCAAGGCTACATCAGTACACATATAAAAATAGATAGTGAGAAAAGGAAGAAAATGCTGATAACCAGGGTATCATTTTTCATTATTGTTTCCCTGCCTTTCCTGCTTCGATACGTTGTTTGGTAATGAGCTCAAGGATTTTAAAAATATTTATATAAAAAAAAAAAAGAGTCTGTATGTCAACCCGACCATACGCTCTCACGATCTCGCTTATATCTCCGAGTATCATTCGAGATACTCGAATCAAATGAAACCATCTTTATTTAATCGATAACGGATTCAGTCTGGTATCTTAATACCGATTCAATATTGAGACGATTAAAGACGTCTCCTTTTGTTACGGATAACGGGGTTAACGCTTAGAGTGTTTACTATCATTGGCACGCGACAGCTGACGAACTCTCGCCAGATCTCGAGAATTACGATGTTTGAGATTACACTACTAGCGTGCCGACAAAAGAAGGGAGGGGCTACCGTCATCCTTTGGGGACATTATTCCGAGTTTAGTACATTAGGGTACACAATTGTGAAATATTTATAATAGCATTCCCTTTTTCCTTTGACATTCAACCAAAGCGAAACAAGCCTAGTTATAAAAGAGTCGTGCTATATTCACCGATGTTCTATGGTCTCGCGTTCAAGAATTTAGAGTCTGTTTGAAAATGAGGGGGGGGGGGGGCGGTAACGTTGTCACTTTTTTATGTTGACATTGTGTACGTTACATGCATACAAAACACATAGGCGTCTAAAGAAGCGTGTAGAAACTGTTATTTTTGCCTACCATATTATACCGTATTAAAAGAAAGTTTTAGGTCAATATAATATCTTGTGGAATTCGGTAAATAATCGAGCGTCAATATTTTCTTGTTAAAAGTATATCAGCATCTTAGACCAACCAAATTGAAAGGAATTATAGAGGCAAAATAAAAAAAAAAATATTTTGGATTAAGAGTAAATGCATTAGGTTAAGAAGCATCAGGACAGAAGGAGACCATACATGTGATATGCAATGTGTCTCCTTACCTTGCGATGTGGTGCTACAGAATCATATAGCTTGAAACATATGTTGTTGGTTCGAAATAGACAAATTGCAGACCACACTATCAGGAAGTTGGACATAGATATAAACTTTTTTAAAATTTTATTTAAACAAAATCTATGGCCAGTAACAAAATCGTGATACACTTGGCAAACTACACGTCGAAGCTTAAAAAAGCTGTAACCACGGCGGTTTACTCCGCAAACCAACAAAATGTTTAGCATAAATGTTGGAGTTCAAAGTTCACTTCCGGTTGAATGAATTATTTGATTGGTCAGTCACTTATCTATTTTAATGATCCGAAAATTCGCAAATGAATGCCTTCGTATGATTTGTTATTTTCTTTTGGTTGATGTTTTACCTCAAAAAGCAAAAAGCGAGCCAGTATCTAAAACACTTTAACGCAAATCTTTTTTAATATAATGTATGGTAATTTATAGAACAGATCGACCTTCCAATTTATTCCGAGATCCATTAAATCAACATTTGCTATCTCTCTGGTTTTGTTGTGGCGTAAGCCAATTTATTGAAGCCCCTTGACTGTTTCTATAACCGATAAAATCATGATCACTGCGGCGCTCTATATGGTCTGTAGCCGGGTTGTAATACAACCCTAATTAAGCTCAATAAAACCACAATAAATTCGAGTACCATTCCACAAATTATGTTCAAGAGCTTGATTGACGTGAACGCTTTCTCTTCATCGCAATTTCTCCCTCATTCTTAGCGGGGATTTCATACGAAATTTTACGAAATTCGAAACGTTTTCCTTATCCCCGAAAAAGGATTCGAGCTGAATTTTTCAAATTGTTTTGCAAGGCCTTTCAAACTATTCAACTGTCCTTCTTAATTTCGACTTTAACTTCGTAACAGGTTGGTTTTTTTAACATCGGGTTTCTTTTTTTATTTGACGCTGATAGAATATCTAAAAATCAATTTTGGAAAGAAGAAAAAGAATTTCCTCTTCGGCAATGATAATCACATAAGCCTATTTACCAGAAGACAAAATTTTAGACTGGTCCGAAACTAAAGGAGTTTACCGACGACAATGTAAAACTTGTGAAATTTTAGATTTTTTCAACTTTCTGGGTAGATTTTGGAAAATGAAAAAATGCAAGTGATTTCTTCATTTTCCATGGATGTTTTTACTATTTTTTCTGTCCTGAGGGGCACCAAAAAGCATTGTGTGGGAATGGGTTAACTGAATTTTCATTCTCAACTGCCATTAACTTTTTTCTTATTGGACAATAACTCAGTCATGGCACCTATGGGATTTGATGGAAGCCAAAGCTGATTTTTCGATATGTTGGTTTGTCCTTAGGAAGTTGATAATTTGTCGTCGATACAATTTCCTATTACTAGAAGATTTGTAACTAGTTCTTCAAAATTATTTGATGTGACGATTAAACATTTATTTCAGTGCTGTTTGCTGAAGAAATGGGCAGTTTGTGTCATCTCTGGAAGATCTACAATGTGCACTTGATTGTACAATACCTATCTATCTATCTATTTATACTGCCCAACTCCCCTTTCGGGTATTACTGGCAGGTGATTGATACCTTGAGCCTATTTAAGCCGTTTTTCCCATTAACGATGTTAATTAACCCTTTCCTGTTTAAACCCTGGATTTAACGCAGCTACGATTTTATACTTGAGAAAAAAATGTGAAAAAAGAAGAAACTGCTTGTAAAAAGCAATTTCTCCTTTTTCCACAATATTTTCTACCACACAGGATAGTATAATTTCATATTGAATCCAAGGTCTGTAACCTTCTCCAATTTAGACCAATTTTATATTTCAAAAACCGGGAACGAGGTAAAGCAAATCGGATGCTTGTCCTATAATGGGGAAAAATGGAGGCTCTCAATGATTTTAGTTACCTAAGTGTAGTATTGAGATCTTTTGGGTTTTTTTTTTAAAAAATCAACAACATTTAGCTGAAGAAGCTATAAAAGCAACGAAGGCCCTGAAGAATCATCTTCGCAGATTCACTTTAACCCCAAATGAATGTATGCAACTTTGACATACATTTGTATCCTAAATATTGAATTATGGTAGCAAAATATTGGGTCTGAATAAATCAAAAGCGATCGAAAGGATACACTTGAAAATCTTTAAATCTTAATAACGAGTTTAAAGAACGACAAGTAATGCAGGTGTCTGTATTGAATAAAGACCGAAGAGGTAGATAGACAGACAGACAGAAATACAGATAGACAATTAGATAGATAGATAGATAGATGGATAGATAGATAGATAGATAGATAGATAGATAGGTAGATGGATAGATAGATAGAAAGATAGATAGATAGATAGATAGATGGATAGATAGATAGAAAGATAGATAGATAGATTGATAGATAGATAGATAGATAGATAGATAGATAGATAGATAGATAGATAGATAGATAGATAGATAGATAGATAGATAGATAGATAGATAGATAGATAGATAGATAGATAGAAAGATTGATAGATAGATAGATAGATAGATAGATAGATAGATAGATAGATAGAAAGAAAGATAGATCGAAAGAAAGAAAGAAAGAAAGACAGAAAGACAAAAGAAAGAAAGAAAGAAGAGTGAGAGAAAGAAAGAAGAGTGAGAGAGAGAAAGAAGAAAGAGAGAGAAAGAAAGAAAGAAGAGAGAGAGAAAGAAAGAAAGAAAGAAAGAAGAGTATGAGAGAGAAAGAAGAGAGAGAAAGAAAGAAAGAGAGATAGAGAGAGAGAGAGAGAGAGAGAGAGGAGAGAGAGAGAGAGAGAGAGAGAGAGAGAGAGAGAGAGAGAGAGAGAGAGAGAGAGAGAGAGAGAGAGAGAGAGAGAGAGAGAGAGAGAGAGAGAGAGAGAGAGAGAGAGAGAGAGAGGGTTTGGGTTGGGAAGAGACTATTTGCTCGATTGAATTTATTTAAAAGCGTCGGTCGAAGACCAGTCGCAAATACAGCTTTAATAAAACTGAAGTAACGACATTTTAGTCGGCTACTGGCGACGGACAAGGTTTAAAAAATCATTAAAGGGACATTCAACCCGCCATCTTTTTAATGTGAACACAAAAAAGAGTATTAGTATAGTGTCGTTTTCATTCTTAAGCATCGTAACTACACATTGGACCAAGCTGTAGTTACGAGGTTTTAGAATGACAGCGACATCTGAATTTCCGAAACAGCGAAATAGTTATAGAGTACGGTTTACCATATGGTCATATTCTCAGGTTTGAATCAAATTTGTACACCGATTTCGTGATTCCCATATCAATTGAAGAAGATTTTCCAAATATGGATATAAAGTCCTTAAGAACCCAGGTGTCCATCGGTAAAAGAGTCACACGGATACATCTTTGCTTTCTTTCTTTAAATTGCGTCCAAAAATTCTTCAGACTACTTTAATCTTTCCTGAACAAACTCGGGATTTTACGTCACTGTGATTTTACAATTCAGAAAACATTGTGAAAAAGAAGAAATTCCTTGTAACAAGCAATTTCTCCTTTTTCCTACAATATTTTCTACCACATAGGATGGTTACATTTCAAATTGCATCCAATTTTCAATGTCGTGTGCAACCTCTTTCAATTTGGACCAGTCTAAAATGTTCCAAAACAGGAAAGGGGTAAAATCTGCATAAAGCCGATTTTGGTTGTCAGAATGTTATGTCTACGAGGTAAGGATGTTTCATCGAGTCTTTATATGAGATTTGGAAAAATAGGCGCTTAAATCATTATCACCTATGCACAGCCGACATAATCGACGGTCAATGCATATTTAATTTAGAAGAAACAGGAGAAAATTCAAAATGATAAAGAAAATGTGAGAAATGTAAAGGCCAACTTCACTCGTAGATAGCATTGCCTTCGTTGATATGATTATCAATACAATACAATACAATACAATGCAATAAAAGCCAATACAATGCAATACAATACAATGTACATGTACTTTAATCATGTAATAAAGCCTCCGGTCCAAATTACATAAACATGTTTTCATTAAACAATTTAATATAAAGTATTGTGACAAGATAAAACATTCTGAAGCAGCTTTGAAACATGCACCCAACTGTTTAATCACTGTAAGATTGTCAAATGGAAAAAAGCTGATAGGTTCTCTCATCTAGGATTAAACATCAACTGAGGGAATAACTATATCTCACGAATAGTTAAAAAAAAAAAAAAAAACAAAGACGAAATCAAAATATATTCATGAATAAAACAATAGGTACAAACTCTTTCTTGTCGACCATATTCTATATTGGTTCGTGATTTGTACAACGAAAGCAGGATAAATAGCGTATCTGTTTGATTAGTTGATTGAATAAATGAATTAAGTTTAACGCCACTTTTAACAGTATTTCGGTCATATCGCGGTGGTTGGAGCACCTAACCATGGATTCCTGGTATTTCTCACACCAGTACTGCCACTACATCCTTTCTTAGCCTCCAGATGCTATCCCACTTAGGTTTACGATTATCCACCCGTGTATATGTTTGAAAGGTAAATCTAAAGTTAAGTGTTTCTCTGTTTGATAGACTTTTCACTATAGTATAATCAAAGTACTGAGAGCACTGTTAGCTAGCGAAGCATGGTTTTGTTTAGTAATCCTTAGTAACCATGATAAATAAAGGAAATTAAAGCAATGCAGGAGTTAACCAATTATACATGACAAAATCTTAGACTGGTTCAAATTGAAAAAAGTTGTATACGATAATTTCAAGTTGGTGGAATTTAGAAAAATTGGTCCTTGAAGGGTAGAAAACATTGAGGACAATGAAGAAATTGCTTGTTACAAGCAATTTCATCATTGTACACAATGTTTTCCAAAGTATTTTTTTTTCTTGAGATGCTTAAAATACGGAATTGAGTGGGAATGGGTTAAATAGCATGCTTTTGAAAGAGTTCTCTACAATCTGAAAAGAGTTTGCAATATTACTTAAATACACCAGAACTACTTTTTATGGCGTAGTCATTCAACGAATTTAGTTTATAAGCCTCCAGTGGCAGTTTGCACTCGTTGAACTTTGAGAGGACCTGAAAATTTCATCTGTTAACTTAAGCTATCAAACTTCTTCAAAACATAATATTCCACAGGGAATTAATGTATAATATATTATTTTTAAAAGAACACTCTGTCACTTTGTCAATGACGTTATGTATTGAGTAATGGAGGAAAGATGTAGTGGTTTTTAATTCTCAAAAGTTTTAATTTTTTTTGATAAAGGTCAAGTGACCGAAAATTTGAGACAGAGTGTTCTTGTAAAAATAATATATAATAAGCCATTAAAGCTGACGCTTTGCTAGCTAAAAGCCACACCTGGGGGTTTCTGAATTGTCACTATGCCAGTCTTGAACACAAAAATCTGTTTTTAATCTTTGACTTATATTTTGATATCGAAGGTTTGAGTAATATATAATTTAATTGTTAGTGTCGTCTATCAAAAACGAGCGATCTGATTGGTCGAAAAAATTAATTCATACCTCCATGAACAAAATTTTGAGTACGCAGCCATTTTGTTTGCTTCCGCACAAAATAGTTCACTACAAAAAGGAATCAAAATTTGTTAAGTTGTTGCATTTTTCGCTCGATGCTATTAAATTATAAGAAATGAAGATAATATATTTTTGTTTTCATAGAGGTATGAACCGAAAAACCTAATCACACAATGTATGAATCCGCTTCGCGTATTCATACAATGTGATTAGGTTTTTCGGTTCATACCTCAATGAAAACAAAAAATATTCTCTTCATCTCTTAATTGAAACTAAACAAGCTCCATATTATTCATTCAGACAGTAAAAATATGTTTGATTCATTTGATTTATAATAAAACGCGCCGCAAGCAACATCTAAAGGGGAAAAATTGTGGCTCGATACACTTCATTGACGGATCGCTGTTGTCAATAAAACAAAGTACTGAAAGTACTCTAAGCTAGCAAAGCATGGTTGAATTTAGAAAACGTTTCCTTGTTGGGTAGAAAACATTGTGGACATTGAAGAAATTGCTTATACAAGCAATTTCTTCATTGTCCACAATGTTTTCCATAGCCTTTTTTCCAAAGCGGAATTGATAGGGAATGGGTTAGATAGCGTGCTTTTGAGAGAGTTCAATACAAATGAATAGAGTTTGCAATATTCCTGAAATACATGAGAACTACTTTTAATGGCCTACGCATTTAACGACCTCAAAATTTGGTATGTTATCTTAAGTTATCAAAGCTGTCGCTTTGCTAGCTAAAAAATGACAGACTAATAGGATTAAACAGTTAGTTAGGAAGATTAGTTTTACATTTGCCTAACTGACATAAACGTCTTAACTACAGCTTTTTAAATGTATAGTGACGACGCTTAGGTTGCAACCCAACATCATTATTTTCGTTTGTTGCGTTTTATTGGCCATACATTTTTGCAAAGTAATACCGCGTAACATCTACGTCGAACATCGTGTTGGGGGTAATGGGCGGAGTCAGCGATCCATCAATTATGACATCTTAGAAGAAAGGGGTTTATATCAAATATGAAATGTTTCATGCTACTTACATAGTGCGATTTTATTGTAAGTAATACTTGTAGTCGAATATTAAGAGTACGTATTATCATGCCTCGAAAAGTCAAAGTCAAAGATAAGAAAAACGGCCTATTTTAAGAATTAACAAATCTGGGGAGCCTCGAGACATAGATTTTCGGCCTCGAATCTGACCGTCTCTTTATCAGCGATAAGAGAAAACGTCAGAGGTGTAAAACTGACAATGCAAAGAAAGTGAAAGAAATAAGTTCCAGTTACAACATGACAGAAAAATGTTCTCTTTTCGGGAGGTGCGAAACACACAAAATAAGTAACGAGGGAAGATGCATTCGTTCCTGGGCATATATGGGGTATAACACCCAACTTTTCAGACTTACTTTTTGTATAAAAAAATAAAAACAGTTCTCTTGTTCCATAATGAAATCCACAGTCCTGTGGAACGACTCAATTGACCAATCACCGCTGTCATTCAAGGAATAAACCGACCAATCAAATAGTTTATTCAAACCGGACCTAAGCATATCAAATCCGACATTGGCGCCATTTTTGTTTACCTTTATTTTGGTTTGGCTTCTTTAACGTCGTAACTACACCTTATTCAAGCTGTAGTTACGACGTTTAGGTCACCAAACAACCGTTTTACTTTTTCGTTACATGCTACTGGCCATAAATTTTGCAAAATAACGCTGTTATCAAATCGAAGCGGAACTTCCTGTCCGAGTCATTGGGGTTGGGCCAAAGAAGTAAGTGGGCGGGGCCAGCCATTGGCCAATTACACACTCGAAAACACCGATTCAAAGACTCAACTTACTTGTAACAAGTGTTTTATTTTTTTTATTTGTACTACTCTGTTGCCTTTCTATTATTAATCTGTTCCCACACAATCCCGTATTTGTTATCCCCTCAAGAGAAAATCTTAGGAAAACACTGAACAAAATAAAGAAAGTAGTTTTTGTTTCATTAATCTCACTCTAACTTTTATCCCAGAAATAAGTAGGGTTTTTAGAATTAAAAAAAAAAAAAAAAAATGGTCGTCTGCAACGTCCTTCAGATTTTGACGGCTTGAAATTTCGACGTTAAATAATTGGTTGTTACGTTTAATTGGACGTTAAATCATTAAATTACTAATTTTTTAAAGTTTTTCGGCGCCTTTTCCTCTGTTACTTTTTTGTCTACTCAAAACCATGAATGTTGTCTGTGCCCTTATTCCTTTGAAGATTTTGGTAGATTCAATCTTAAGCGTTCGTATATCAGCTACAAGCATTACACATGTGCTTGAAGTGCAGACATTGAGCAATCTGGACAGCATGTCTGTGCATTTGAATTAATCGCTCATCGTATCCAGAAGCTTTGGGTCTGTATCTACCTCTAGAGCGCACAGTGAAGACTCCGACCAGACTGTGTAGATCCGAGGCTATACTCAGAGCACGTGGATTATGGTTAGAAAATCCTGCTAAGGCTCATTTACATTACTTTTGTCACGTTTAGCCGGACAAGCGTTTAACTTATTACCAGACGGAAATCTTTTAGAATGGCCCTGTCCCAGACGACAATCTATAGTTATATTTTAGAATATTTCAAGTTTCTGTGTAAAAATCAAAAGATTCTGTAAAATGATGAAATTGTTTGTTACAAGCATTTTCTGATTTTATTCAATGTTTTCCTTATTGCATTTTCTGGGGAGCGTCAAAAAGGGTCATTGTACGGGAAGGGATAAAATTCTGAAAATCTATTACGGGTACCTTTGTCTGTCTAATAAAGTACTGTTCACCAAGTTTTACCATCCATTAATCTGGTGCATTGTTTTTCAATGAAGAATCGTAGGCCCCGCCCATTGACCTCCGGCGGTGGTTTGGCTGGGATGTCAAACGACCGCAATTTTCGATTTATACCTAGGAGCAAAAAAAAAAAAACAAAACAGAACGCAACTCTTTGGTTGGTGACCTAAACGTCGTAACAACAGTCAGTGGATAAGACCTTTAAGTCCCCAACCATCAAAAAGCTTGACATAAATGTTGGAGTTCATCATTCGCTTCCGGTCTAAATGAAAAATTTGATTGGCCAAACGATTTTTGACAGCGATCCGTCAATTCCAACTACTCAAATATGCGAACAGATAAATGAATATTTATAAATAATGATTTTTATTTCTTAAGAGCGTTGGGAAGCGTCATTTTGTGGTTAACGGGTTAAACAGGCTATATTTACCCCTTTCCTGTTCAATCTCTGGTTTTTACATTCCTGTGATTTTATAATTGAGAATCAGTTTCTTCTTTTTCCACAATACTTAATACCCTACTGAATGCTTATTTTTAAAGTTATATCAATTTTGAATTTTCGTCTGTAAAGCCTTTGAAATAGGACAGGTCTAAAATTTTGGGAAACAGGAAAGGGTTAAGGAGAGGAGGATTGCTTGTTAGTGCGACCTTTTCGGATTTACTCAACCTTTCTATGTAGTAGATACTTGCTTCAGAAGGTTTGATGTAGAGTTTAATATGTTAAGATTTGTGGAAAACTGAAACGGCAAATATTTATGAAACATTTTTGGACAAGTTGCGTGCTAGCATTTCCAACATTTCTACAATGGTTTTACCCCTTCTTGTGAAACGTCTATCATGTTATAGCCTCTCGTACATAATCTCCAACCGACTAATTGCTGACCACGCCCACTGAGCTCCGATAGGAAGTTCTAGATAGATATTATACGGCGATAACCCTTTCCTGTTTTTCTGAAATTTTAGACTGGTCCAAATTGAATGAGGGCGTAGACGACTGTGAAAATCGGGTGCAATTTGAAATTAAAAAATCCTGTGTGGTAAAAAACATTGCGGAAAAAGGAGAAATTGCTTGTTATAAGCAATTTCTTCTTTTTCCACAATGTTTTCACAAATATAGAATGACAGCACCGTAAAATCCCGGGGTTGTCCAGGAAAGGGTTGATATTATGAAATTCATAATCAGTACCATCTAATATAAAACATTAAATTTTTGGTTTGCGACTAAACGTCGTAACTACCATTCGAATAAGGTGTTGTTACGACGTTTAATTTGCCAAACAAACAAAAATGCTTCACATAGATGTTGTCCAATGTCACAGTTCCAATGAATGATGTATAAGTCGATTGATTCTTTTGTGATTGCCAGCCTTGGTCAGTTCATTTTCATGACAGTAAGAAATTAAGTTATCAGGAAACACTACTGGGAAAGAAGAAATATTGAACATGAAATATACAGTCCGTCTCATTCTGAAGTTTCAAGAAAAGCTTTCATAACTTAATTTGGGATCTGCTGATGCGGATCAATTCTATTTTCCGCTCCTATGTGTACGAAAACGACGTTCTTAAACATCTTATCTATTCTTTATACATACCTTAATCTTTGTTTTAGGGGCGAACCTAAGATAAGTATATAACAAAATACTATGATTTTGACCTCTTCAAGAGAAAAGGAAGAAATGTTCTAATTTCTGTCCTGCACTCAGATCGCGTGGCTATTAGATATATCTTTTTTGAACATGATTACTGTGTAAAATTAAAGAATATGTCTAATACACGTCTGCCGTGTGAAATTAAAATCGAAAAGAAAAAAATGTCCAATATCCATTTGCGGCATGGAAATAAAAACATGGACCATTAACTTTGTAAGATATGAAATTAACAAGAACAAGAACAAGAACAACAAAAAAAAAAAAAAAAAAAAAAAAAAAAAAAAAAAAAAAACACACACACACAAATAAAAGAACAATTTCCTGGTTGTACATCAGTTACCTAAACGTATTTTCTCAATTGACTGATCGCTAACCAATTGACCTCCGACACGGCAACTCGATGAGGTTTCAAACGATATTAGTTTGAAAAGTTTATTGTCAAGAACGTTAATCTCACACACACACACACCCGAAAAAAAAAAACAAAAAAAAAAAACACACACACACACAAAAAAAAAACAAAAAAAAAAAAACACAACCAAACAAAAACAAAACAAAACAAACAAACAAACACCAACACTAACAACAACAAAGGTACATAAGTAAATAATTGAATTGTTGTTGATTGGCGACTTAACCCATTCCAACACAGCAAAATTTTAGACCAGTCCAAATTGAAAGAAGTAGCAGACGACAATTTCAAGTTGATAGAATTTTAATTTTTTTCGTTATTTTTGAGTAGAAAACATTGTGGATAATGAAGAAATTGCTTGTGACAAGCAATTTCTTCATTTTTCACGCTGTTTTCAAAAGCTTTTTCCTTGAGGGGCGTAAAAAGGAGGGATTGAGTTGCAATGGGTTAAGACAGTAAGTAGAGCTAGAATGTACAGTAGTTAACAATGGAAATCTTTTTAACTTAATGGCGGAGATTCATTTCCGGTATCATTGAACGATTTTAGAAGTCAATCGTTTGTTTTTGACTAACATTTCCGATCAACTTATATGGTATGTTAATACAATACAGCAACATCAAAAATCGCTGTAAAAGAAGAATTTCTTTCTTCTCTATTTGGCATAACATTTTCTGTGCTGTTGTTGTTATGAAAAAAGACTTTAGCCATAAGGTTATTCGCGCTCATATTTCCCATGTCGTCAGAAACTTGTGTTAACCCATTCCTATACAATCTATTTAAGCTATTTTATGATCTGTTTAAGAAAGTAGCTTTAGCAAACATCGCGAGAAATGAAGAAATTGCTTGTCACAAACAATTTCTTCATTTCTTACCACGCTTTCATCCTAGAAAGGCAAATATATTTCAAACTTCAAGAGCTTAAAATAAACGTCTGCACTTGATTTTAATTTGGACTAGTCTAATATTTTGTTATTTGGTATCGGGTATTTGATAAATTCTTTGATATAATTTCAACGGTATATAATGATATAAGAACCGTAACTCATATTTCTACAAGTCGCGAGAATGGTTAACTGCCAAAATTAAGGTTCGAATTCTTTTCATCAGTGCGCTTACGAACCAGTGAAATTGTAACTCGTAAGCTCGTATACACAAGCACTTGTAAATGCACTTTATACATTCCTTTACGTTTTATGGAAATTTATGTTTGAATAGGATTTAACGAAACTTTTAATAGTATTTCAGTAATATCGCTGCGACTGGAGCACCAGTATTACCACTGCATCCTTTTCTCGAGTCTCCAGCTGCTCATCCCACATCGGTTTGCGATTATCCATCCATGTGTCGGATAAAAATTTCGGAAAAGATCGAATCGTGTACCTTGTGGTTAAGAGTCCTAAGCTCTACAAATGCGCTATAGCCGCGGCAAATTCTTATGGAAACAGGGGGTAGATATTAATGAAATACAAATAAAGGAGGCAGAAATTGACATTTCAGTTTGATCAAGTAGAATCATATAATGAAATTGAACCGCAAGCAACGTAATGAAAATCAACCTAGCAGCACTTTAATATAAATATTACTTGAAGAAAACGTGTGGTCTGTCAAAATGTATAGGATATTTTGTGAGAAGAGAACAATTCTTGCTACACTATGTGATTCTTTTCCCGGCATTATTTTGCTAAATACTGTTGTACAAAACGGAAATTGTCTGGTAATGAGTTATCGAAGTTATCTGGAAATAAAAATCAAATCTCTGAACCTCCCCATAGCACCTCGTCGTCCAAAAGATGTGGGTATTTATTCAAGACCGACACGCAATATTTACATAATTTCACGCCGAATTGTAAAATCGAGTACAATTATTTTAACAGCTCGCTTGTCAAAAATCTCGGAAAGAATTGGCGCGATGTAGGATTCTCGGGATGCGTTGTATTTATAGGGCTCCTTATTCGGACCTTTGCCTGAATTAGAACATTTACAGATAAACTTGGATTAAGCGACCATTCAAGGGACAACCAAAATGTGGTCGTTGTAGAGAATGATCGTTTAATACAATTATTAGTAACTTGAAGGATCGATTGCATTCTACCCCAATAGACAAAGATTTTTTAAGATTTCAAGAACTTAAAATTGTCTTCTGCAACTTCTTTGAATTCAGACCATTCTAAAATTTTGTCGTCTGCTAATAGGTTAAATCATTGATTCCAAGACGAAAAAATCTTAAACTGTTCCAGATTTAAAGTAGTTGCAGTCAACAATTTAAAATTTACAAAATTGTAAAATCTATTTTTTTGTCGGCAGAAAACATTGTGGGAAATAACGAGAATTCAAGAAATTTCTTCATGTGACACAATTATTCCCGAAGCTTTTCTTCACGAGTGAGGTAAAATCGTTATTCCGTTGTCCATGAAGGTTGGACAGCCAGTCCTTTGAAGCCTGGGTCCTTAACGAAGTACAAAATATCGGTGAACAGTTGGAAAAACTAAGATAAATTAGATCGTGGAATAAAAGTAATCTTGGTTTCTTCAAATTATCAGTTCAATAAAGCAAATCAAACTTTGATATTATGAATCGACAATAAGGCGAACATCGCGCACCAAATCGAGGTTGAGAATAAATATTTTAAACTTTCGAAATACAACAGTGTAAGTATATATATATATCGATTACAAGACGTTTTGTGTGAATTCAAGAGATACCTCAAAATACTAATATACAGTAAAACAGAAATTGCAATTGACGGCTATTTCATTGAAATTCATAAAAAGTCACAGGTTCACCATTCCGATTGTTCTTGTCTAATAATTCGCTAAACATATTGCAAGTATTTATTCAGATCGATCAAAACATTTCTACAATATTGTAACGGATTTTAGCCTACTGAGCTCTGACAGAAAGTTCTACTTCGATAATTTTCAAAATTATTGCTGGTAAAAAAGTAAAATGTTTGGTTGGCGACCCAAATAATAAGCTCGAAGTATGATTTAAAGCTTTTTATTTTACATTGGTTCAGATAAAAGTTCTTACAACTTAGATTAACCCCCCTCAATTCTGCTTCTTGGAATATTAACCAGTACTCGCGCCGAATGTGTGGGCCAAGGAAAGAACCAGGATCGATAGCCGCTCCCGGGAATCGAACTCGGGACCTTTTGATCAAGAAGCCGACGCTCTACCTCTCGATTTCGGACACCACACAGCTGTAGGAATGACGTTTAAGATGCCAAACCAACTAAGCGATAAATGTGGAGTTCAAAGGTCACTCCCGCTCTAAATAAAAGATTAGGTTTTCCATCAATCGTTGATTGACAGCGAATAACCGTAACTTGTCAAACTTTTTTCCACGTCACATCGGTGATAGAGGTCATTGGAGAGATCATCCAAAGAAGTGCTTTCCTCTAATGAGTCTTTTTAGCACATTTCCAACCCATTATATGCAGTCCGATCGGTGTCTTCACTATGTTCCATATAGGCAGATACTACTGACCTGTAGCTAAACGAACGGTAAATAATCCAAATGTCCAGAGTGGTTGTCCAGACTGGCCAGTGTCTTCACTTTACCCACATGTAAATGGTTTGAAATTCCATGCATAGACTCTTATAGCCTATTACCAGACGAAAAAAATTTAGACTGGTCTAAAATGGAAGTCGTTGCAGAGGACAATTTCATGTTCATTAGATTTTAGATATGTTCAGATTTTTGGGTAGAAAAAATGTGGAAAATGAAGAAATTGCTTGTTACAAGCAATTTCTTTATTTTACACATTTTTTCCAAATTGTCCTTCTTGAGAAGCGTCAAAGAGCGTCATTGTCCGGGAACGGGTTTAACCTGTGCAGAATCCTTTATTGTACTGCTTTTTATAACCCTCATATCCAAGAAATAAACACACAAAGACGGCGACAAAGAAGAAGAAGAAAACAGTAAATAGGTAAACAAAGTGCTATACCCCCCCCCCCCCCAAAAAAGAAAGAAACAGCCGGATTTGTCTTACTTTTTCAAAAATTTCGCAGAAGAACTAAAAAACTAGGCCCTATAAAGCAAAGCGTCAGGGACAATGGAATTCCTCCAAATGATGTTCGTGGTTTAAAACAATCCAGACCCCGGATCAATGTTGAGGTGAATAAAATTATGTATATTCCGCGATTAACTCCCCTCTTGTGTTTTGTTTTATTTGGAGTGCTCTCCTATGGGAGCTCTTCTACGTTTCTGGTGATGTTCAATCGCGGTAATTGAATCAGACAGATTCTTATAAGCTGTGTCCGAGCTCTGCTTGAGAAGAGAGAATCCTGGCGCAGAAAAATGTGTCGCGACTCACAAAAAAGGGGAACCACAATTTCATTTTGTTTTAGGCTTAGGCACCATCGGCATTTTAATCGAAATCTGCCATTTTTAATACGCTTTAAGGCGAACGATTTGTACAAGGTAAGAATATCATGGCTTTGTATCAAGAAGAAACACAGGTTTCTGAAATATGTACATTCGACAAATATCGAAAGAAAGATCGCTGTTGTCAATTAAACATACATTTACGACAGACTGATCAAATTATCCTTTTGGCCCAAAATATTGTCCTCCGATATTTCTTTTTAAACATAGTTTAATGTTAATTTTGTCGTTTGACTTTAAAAATAGTTTAATGTTATTTTTGTTGTTTGACTTGAATATAGTAATTACAGCTTCTTCAAGCTATAGTTACCACGTCTATGTCAATTCGCTTGTTGTTTTATGTCTTCCTCCATGTGGTTTGCAAACTAACGTCATCCGCTACTAACGGCCTTGATATAGGCCAGTGGGCGTGGCTATAGAACCGTCAGTTACTCAGTTATCCTTTCTTCACAACCACTGAAAGTTCACATCACCAAGAGGAATATATTGGAGAAATTGAAGGGGTCGAAGAAGGATAAAAACTAAAATCAGGCTTTTCGTGTTTAACCCATTCAAACACAATGACGCTTTTGGACGCCCCTCAAGTAAAAACAACTGGAAATCATTGTGTAAAATGAAGAATTTGCTTGTGATAAGCAATTTCTTCATTTTCCACAATGTGGTCTATCCGGAAAATTGGAAAAAATAGAAAAAAGAAAAATCCAAGACATCGTACACTTTAAAACGTCGTCTGCAACTTCTTTCAATTTGGACTAGTCTAAAATTTTACCGTCTCGTAATAGGTTAAAAAGCTTTGATTTTGACAAAAATGTGGTGGCACGTAATACTGTTTTTCCATGTCCAGTCTTATTCTATGTATTACTGAAAGAGAGACACGACCCTTGGGACATACATATATGCACATAAGTCTAACTTTTGTTTATACGACGACTTTTAACGTGATAAAAATGGAAATCGCCAAAAGGTATGTTTATGGATAAATGTTGCAAGGGAGATAAAAAAACAAAACGATGTTGACTTGTCAGTCTTTCTGTTTGTTTTCAAAATCAGGAAACAATTGTATGAAAACCTGTTTGAACATTTTTTTCTTATTCATGCTATTTTCATTTAACTTTCATGCGATACCATAGATATGTAATAATGTTGATAATAATAAAAAGATAATAATAATGATAATGATATATTTATTCCTATTTTATAAATATTGGCATATTTTATGAAGATAACAAGTTAAGAGACGAACTCTTATTTTTTGTGGTAAATATGCCAACTAGAGAGAGAGAGAGAGAGAGAGAGAGAGAGAGATAGAGAGAGAGAGAGAGAGGGAGAGAGAGAGAAAGAGAAAGAGAAAGAGAGAGAGAGAGGAATAGACAGAGATGGAGAGATGGAGAGAGAGAGGGAGAGAGAGAGGGGGAAGAGAGAAAGAGAGAGAGGGGAGGGAGAGGAGAGAGAGAGAGAGAGAAAGAGAGAGGGAGAAAGAGGTATTGTAATGGAATCTAACCACTGCTACCTAATGGTACAGCTGGGCGGACTTGGACTCTGTCTGTAAAGTGTTCTGCCAAGGTACATTACCCCCCTCCGACGGTACTCGAGCCCACAGACATCCGATAACGAGTCGAACAACCTAACTACTCGGTTATTTTTATCATTATCATGATTTAATAATTGATTTATTGATAATAATGTTTTAGTTAAAAAAATACTCTAATATTTCACAATGATTGTTTGAATTAACCCTTTCCTGTACAATCACTGGTTTTTACGTTCTTGTGATTTTATACTTGTAACAAGCAATTTCTTCTTTTTCCACAATATTTTCACCCTACTGGATGGTTATTTCTCAAATTAAATCCACTCTAAATTTTCATCTGCAAAACCTTTGAATTTGGACAGGTCTAAAAAATTTAAAAACAGGAAAGGGTTAAACAATTACGATACAATGACGCCTGGTGACGATCCTCAAGAAAAACAACCGGGAAACATTGTGTTAAATGAAGATTCTGCTTGCAAAAGGCAATTTCTTTATTTTCCAAAACGCTTTCTAGCCAGAGAGTTGAAAGGCAAATTCTCAAATTTCAGAAACTTTAAATTGTCGGCTGCAACTCCTTTCGATTTGGACCAGTCTTAATTTGTCTTATCTGATAATGGGTTAAAAGTAATAATGATATGCACATAAAAGTGCCTATTGAGTTAACCAATTTCCACACAATGACGCCTTTAGATACAATTGAGAAATCATTGTGTAAAATGGAGAAATTACTTGTCTCGAGCAATTTTTTCTTCATTTCACTTAATGTTTTCTGCCCAGAAATTGTGAAAAATCTAGAATTTCACAAACTTCAAAATGTCATCAGCTACTGCTTTCATTTGTACCAGTCTAAAATGTTGCTGTTATTTTATAAGCAATGGATTAAACATATTATAAGATTGTTCTTCAGCCTTTTACAAGTCAAAATGGACCCTTTCTCCAAAGGAGCTCCAAACAACAACAATTAAATTTCTCAAATTCTCACAAATCGCATATCTATTTTACGATCTTATATTTTGTTCCTTAGCTTCGTATAATTCTTACTTGGACAGCAGTGAGTTACTACCTGACAAAATATTAAACACGTCAAAATTCAGAGATTTCGAAGACCAAAGTTTTAAGCTGGTGAAATGTTAAAACTGTTGTCTTTTGCGGAAGAAAACATTGTAGATAAAGAAGAAATTGCTAATAAAGCAATTTCTTCGTTTTCCACAATGTTTCCAAAGCTTTTTTGTCTTGGGAGCGTCATAAAGCATGATTGTGTGGGAATGGGTTAAATTGACCTGATAGTTAGGTATAATAAATGTTTCACAAAGAGATTGGTTCAACCAGAAATAGCGACACTATGGGGAAATGCGTCACATTTCAAACTAATTCACAGGTACGTGAAGCGCGCATATTGAGCAGCCACTTTGAGTATTTAGAATATTTGCTTGTTGTATAAAGGAATTTAGAACCAGTAGCTTGGTACAGAGCGTACAGTATGGACTCTGATCAGACTGTGCGAATGCACAGGCTGTTCTGTTTCTTTACTTGACGCTCAATTTATATGGTTGGAATGTTGCGCACATGCACAGATTTATGATACGGAAGAATGGCATTTCAGATTTCAAAGTTTGTCCACAGACAGCCTGCGCAGTTTGACTAGGGTCGATAATTTTCGCTCTTCCCTGGAGTTCTTCTTTCGCCTAAGGGATATTATTTTTTCTTTACGTCCAATGCCCCCCATACCCAGAAAAAAGTTCATGTACCACAATAAATGGTGCTTCTTCCCACCTTTTCCTATCATTCAAAATTTGTCACATTTGACTCATTCCTAACATTTCAGCTTTACACCCCTCAAGGGAAATTGCTTGTAATAAGTAACTTTTTATTATACATATTTTCCTATTCCAAAAGACAAAGGATTTTAAATTTCCATAACTATAAATTGCCGTCTACAAAATGTATTAGTTAATTATACATCCAAGCTACCGGATGCTTTTTTACACTCTATTTAATCCCTTCCCTCTCAGTAACGATTTTCGACACCCCTCGAGTAAAATATCTTGGAAAAAAATGTGTAAAGTGAAGTCATTGCTTCACAATGTTTTCCCACAAGAAAATTGAAAATAATCTAAAATAATATACTTTTAATAGTCGTCTACAACTCCTTTCAATTTCGACCAGACTAATATTTATATCTACTTCACCTCTGCAGGATCCTATCTCTTTTTCCAATATTAGTTTCATGGAGTTACCGGGAAGTCCTTTTATCGTGTTTCGGGTCTCATATGACATTTTATCATCGAATAGTCCTACGAGCAAGACGGTTAAAAAACCAATAAGCATAAAAACGATCATCATAATGATCATACTAGAAAAAAAAATACCCAAAAAACAAACAAAAAAAAAAAAAAACACTAACATTAAGGTCACCGTAACATCACAGAAAATACTCGAGGCCACATTGCCATTCAAGGGTCAATGCGAAATACCACCAAATGAAATTAACGAACGACAAGGGTGACAGGGTAATGAAAGGGGCGTCGCTAATCATTGTCAATTTCAACATTCGGATTATATCGTTCTTCTTTCCGAAACTGGATTGATTTTTAACCCCAAAACTTCGTCATTGATTAATGATGTGCTGTTCTGTTGCTTCGTGGGCCTAATTGGTTTTACGAAATCAACATATTTAATGTCATGTGACATGTACATGCTTCCTACAATCTGAAACCCGAGAAAAGCAAAGCTGTAGATAACAATAATATCTAAACTGGCTTAAATTGAAAATTCCAAAGCTTCTGTAGATTGTAGATAGGGAAACAAATATTGTGAGAAAATGCGAAATCGATTATAGGTAGAAGTTATGTATTTGCCAAATTTTTTCCCTTATATCATTCTCAATTTTGCGATAGGATTAGGGATATTGCAGGAGCGATTAAGTTATCCCCTACGGCAATTTATTAATTTTGGAGCAAACAAAATTTCTCATAAATACATGGACGACAATTGATAGAGATCTTATTAAATAATAATAATAATAAAAATGATAAACAACAACAACAACAAAAAAAAAAAAAAAAAAAACCACTCCATGGTTCAAACCTTTCAGTATTTTCATTAGATTTTAGTATTCTATGTTCATTGGAAGTCTGGCAAATGGTTTATGACAATAGATGAAGGTTTGGCCATTTTTTCTTATGCTTCTCTGATGTAACAAAATGGGGAGGGGGCCTTAAACCTTCATCTATTATTCAATTTCCAAATAGAATTGAATATCGTTTATTGTCAGTAAAGTTTTTAAGAAAATTTTAACAAGTACTGGGGAATAAAACTGGATTGATCTTGAAATTCACGGATCGCAGCTGTCGACAGACCAATCAAATCATACATGTACATCGGAAGTGAACTATGATCTTCAATTTCTTCATTTTCCTTGATGTTTTCCAAAGCTTTGGTGTTGAAGGGCGTATATACAGTTTATTCAAGCTATCATTACGACGTTGATGTCGTCAACCAACCATTTTACTTTTTTTTATGTTTCATGTTACTGACCACAAATTTTGCAAAATAACGCTGTCATTAACGTAATTCGAGCTTCGTGTCCGAGTTCAGTGGGCGTGGCAAGCGATCCGTCAAAATAACGTAAAATTTGAGCCTGTGCGTGACATTTCCAACATTTTCGCATGTGCGTGACTTGCACACATTGAGCACCCTGGACAGCCGTTTGGGGCGATTAGAATATTCGTTGATTGTTTAAAGAAGCTTTGGGTCAGTATCTTTCTACAGAGCGCAGAGTGAAGACTCTGATCAGACTGTGCGGATGCACAGACTGATCTGAGTCTTTACTTGGCGCACATGTGTAATGGTTGGAAATGTCACGCACGCTCTCATTTTATCTTTTTATATATTAGCATGAAGGTGTTGTTTACAACAATAGACGGGTCTCTGGTCCAAACCCACTGACTCCGCTGGTCCGGCCCACTCTCTCCGCTTGCCAAACTTAATGACTCCGCTGGCCACACCAAATGACTCCTCTGGCCACACCCACTGACTCCGCTGGCCACACCCACTGACTCCGCTGGCCACACCCACTGACTCCGCTGGCCACACCCACTGACTCCGCTGGCCACACCCACTGACTCCGCTGGCCACACCCACTGACTCCGCTGGCCACACCTACTGACTCCGCTGGCCACACCCAATGACTCCGCTGGCCACACCCAATGACTCCGCTGGCCACACCCACTGACTCCGCTGGCCACACCCACTGACTCCGCTGGCCGCACCCACTGACTCCGCTGGCCACACCTACTGACTCCGCTGGCCACACCCACTGACTCCAACAGGAAATTTCGCTTCTATATTGAAAGGTGTCTTTCTGCAAAAATAGGCCAGTAGCTGGAAATATTACAATTTGGTAGGTTGGTGGCCTAAACCTCGTAACTACAGCTTATTTAAGATGTAGTTACCACGTTTAATATTCCTAGCCAACTAAATCATTTGTCAAAAATTATTTGTTAATGTTGGAGTTCAAAGTTCACTTCCGATCTAAATGGACGATTTGATTGGTCGATTTATTCTTTAACTGACAGCAGTGATAAGTCAGTTACAAATGCTTGCCTTAGAAATGAATCAGATCAGCATTCGCGCTGTCAGATCAGAGTCTTCGCTCTATAAATAGATAATGTATCAGTAAATTAACTCTTGTCATGATGAATAAAAACCTCTTCAAATTGAAATGGCTGAAAAAAAAACTGGAAATCACAAGTTGTAGGCCAATGTTAATTTAGAAATTTAATTTCTATTTATATAGAAAAGGACAAACAGTCGGTGTAGACTAAGATCAGACTGCACATTTGTGCAGGCTGATCTTTGTCTATACTTCCTGCTTAAACTGAAATATCCCGGGTTCAGCATGACAAAGGTTAAGATGATCGACAAAAAGTCTAAATACTCTATGAGTGACTCTCCAGACTGACCAGAGTCTGCGCTTAAAATACATCTGAAATTGACCAATCGCTGGCCCCGCCCACTTACACTTTTGACCACGCCCATTGACTCAGACAGGAAGTCACTACCCGACTCGTTGATTTTACGTCACTGTGATTTTAAACTTAAGAAAACATTGTGGAAAAAGAAGAAATTGCTCGTGACCAGCACTTTCTCCTTTTCCCACAATATTTTCTACCACATAGCATGGTTTCATTTAAATTTCATCCACTTTGCATTGTAGCCTGCAACTTTCCTATTTTTCTTAAATTTAGAACAGCCCAAATTCAAAGATTTTGCAGACGAAAATTTTAAGTGGGTTTAATTTTAAAAATAACCAGTCAGTGGGATAGAAAATATTGTGGAAAATGAAGAAATTGCTTGTTACAAGCAATTTCTTCATTTTCCACAATATTTTCTCCGTCATAAAATCACAGGGGCGTAAAAAACAAGGGATTGAATAGAAAAGCGTTAAAACAAGGTCGAGATAGCAAAGACTGTCCGTATTTGGAATACTACTATCTCAATCGGAAAATTCTCCGCGGTAGGCGGAGTTTGTTTAAATCACAAATTCGCTCCATCCAATAAAATCATTCCTTGGGAAACTGATAATCTATCGGATATAGCACCTGTAGAGAAACGGCGTTTCTACGCATGCGCTCTGATAATCTTGTCTTTAAGGGAACATCACGACTTTTTGTCCTGTATTTAAAAATCGAGATCTCGACAATGTGTCATATTTTTAATCTAAGACTTTAAGACAACAGATGCATAAGGTTTTTACGCCCAATTAAATGTATTATTCGAATTTAACCGAATATGAATTTTTAAGCGATTTTATTTGGAGAAAAACGAAGTGGCATTTTAGTTTCTATTTTGTAGTCGTTTTCTCCCGAAAGGCAATTACGAAATTGACTTAAGTTTACGTTAAATGTTCATTTCATGGCAGTGATAATTTGATTAAACTGACATTAGCAAAAAACTAAAATCTGCTGGATACTTTAGAGGAATTGAGAGAAGGATGCTATTGCGAGAGCGGTTTGCATTTCTTGCATGATTTGTATTGAACGAATTAAAAAGAAAGTGATATATTGTTGATAATGGACAAAAATCAATTCATATAAATATATAATATTGTTCGTCAAAGAATTTAATTTTACTATATTAAAACAGTCTTAAAACTCGTGTAACCGCAAGCTGAAATTATTTTTGACGCTTGAAATTGTGATATGTGATCATTTGAGAAAGTTTCATAGCTAGAACAAATTTACCAAATATGGATTTTGAACCAACATCGACTCATCACAGTGCTTTTACGGTTGTTACACCAAAGAAAGGTAAGCGTAATAGGACAGACAGACAGACATTTATTTTTTGACGTATACAAAAAGTAGACATAGACATATAATGGTCACGTTTTCTAACAAACAAATATGGAACAAATATTTACATAAAACAAATGAAAAAAGGACATTAACAGGATATATGATGATTTTTGGAATGAGGATAACAAAGCTCAGAATGATCTGTTGAACAGATAAGTTTAATGTATTTGAATACTAATGGGCGGTTATAAGATTTAGGTTTGATGAAACCGTAATAGGAAGATTTTAAAAAAAGCAAAAGGTATAGAATCTTTACATACTGCACGAATCGCGCATACTGACATAAGTCGAACTTTTTCGTGCTTTTTCTTTTCTTTTTTTTTTTTCATTTTTAAAATAAAAGATCGGATATCCATACAGTGCATTAGCTCGCGACTGTAAATCAAAGAATAAATCGACCAACCAAATACATTGAAATTCTTTTAGACCGGACGCGAACTATGAACTCCAACACTGGCCGATATTTAAGTGAAGCATTCTTATTATTTTGGCGACCTAAGTGTCGCGACTACAGCTTGAATGAGCAGTGGGCGATCCCTTTTCCTGATTTTCATTTTTTAAATCCTATTCAAAGAAGGATATGATTTTAAAAAAATGACCATTAAATATAGGCAAAAATATTGTAGAAAAAGACGAAATTGCCCCCTCAAAGCAATTTCTTCTTTTTCTACAATGTTTTTTTTCAAGTATGAAATCACATGGACGTAAAATCCAGGAATTGAACAGGAAAGGGTTAACTAATCTGCACTGAATCCAGTCTCTTTCATTCGAATGGCTCCTTTTCGCATGGGGGATCTCAACCTACTTCTCAAACGAATAGATTTTTTTTCTTTTATTTCAGAAATGAAGATTTTTTTGTTTTGTTTTTTTGTTGAGGTATGAACCTAAAAACTTAATCATAATAATGTAAAAATCCGCTTCGAGTATTCCTACATTAGTGAGATAAAGTTGTAGGATCATGCCTCAATTAAAACAACACCAACAAAATGATATTCTCTTCATTTCTTATATTTTTTTTCCTCAAGCAATACGAAGTTCTTTTTACTAGTTTTGAGCAATAGATGTATGGATCTTTTTTTGTGAGCAAGCATAATAAATAGTTGCGTGTTTAGATTCTTTTTCGTGGAAATATGAAAAAAGGCAACCAAAGCGCCTGAATCTTAACAAAAAACATTTAGAAGTACATATGAAATTGTTTAAAATTAATTACACGTGTAACTGCATAAGCGAAAAGGGACCCCGAGGTACTCCGTGAAACAAATATTTGAAAAAACGAGATCAAATCAAATAGTGAATGCGCGCATGCGTGACATTTTCAACCATTACACATGTGCACAAGGTAAGGACTCAGATCAGCCTGTGCATCCGCACAGTCTGGTCAGAGTCTTCACTCTGCGCTCTGTAGATAGATACTTACCCAATGCTTCTTTAAACAATCAGCAAATGTTCTAATTGCCCCGAATGGCTGTCCAGGGTGCTCAGTGTGTGCGAGTCACGCATATGCGAAATGGTTGAAAATGTCACGCATAGGCTCAAATAGTATTTGAGAATAAACATGTTTTAGTGTAGACTTATCATTTTACACTCAGAAAAATAATCATTTTACATACAGAAGGTCTTCAAAAGCGAAATGCTTCTGTCTGAAAAGTCTGAGCAGTTGGACCTGGGTCTTTTCAATAAGGTCCTTTCTCGGGCCGCATCTTTTCGGAGACAAGTCTTTGGAAAATTGACGATAAGGAGGTAGCCAATTATATTTGAAAACTTGAAAACGCGTATCGTAAGGAGAAATGGCAGATCTACTTTCAGAATATTCTGAACTCTCTCGATTGAATAATTTAATATATATTTTATTTTCAATGACGCTCCCGTTTTAACACTGGTCTAAACTCAACTTGTGTTGTACCGTTAAATAATGGATAAAAGGTGACATGGACCCATGGGTTTGGTTTCAAACCATTCCTTGTGTGCTAGAAGTATCGGACCGAGCCACCTGAACATCTAAAATAATTCACTGAGTTTATGTGCTAATCCCCGGCTTGCGTTAGCCCTTGCAAATGAGGAGTCATTGAGTCCTTGACAAAAATATTGTCGGGGCGATAACTGATTTTGAATGGGTTGAAAGCGGGAGGCGAATCATAAGTATAAACTTGGAAGTATATGTTTGTGTTTATTTCCTTTTACAAACGTCTTATAATGTTAACAATCAGTTCAAATTATTTTCAATTGTACATTAGATGCACCATTCAAAAACTCGATGATAGAACTTTCTTTTTTTTTCCTTAAAGAAATTCTCTAAAGAGGGGTCATTTTGACCCCCTTAAAGACATTTCTAAGGCTCAAAAAATTATATTTTAATATTTTGAGGGTTGCAAGTAAAACACGAGCCCTGTAATCTTCTTAAAATTTTGGATCTGTAGCCATCTACAGCGTGCAAAGTGTGACCTCTGACAAAATTGTGCGGATGCACAGTCTGATCGGTGTCTTCAGTTTGAGCACTTGTAAAATTGTTTGATATGTCACTTAGGCTAATATCGTAGGTATAATTCGGAAACCTCTAAACTACAACTTGATTAAAGCTTTAGTTAACAGAGTTTCGCATGATATCGACCCGACCAAAAATATCAATTTTAGCACATTGAGATTACCAAGTACTTGTGTTGCAGGATTTTGAAAGTTACGATCAATTTTGACAGTTTTGTTTTTCTTGGATTTTAAGTATTGTATTCATACGCTATAAGTCAAGCAGAAATTATTCGATTACCTTTTCGATATCATTTTCATTTTTTTCTTCAAATTTAATCGATCGTTGTCATCTTCATCAATTGCGCTTTTATTGATATTATAAAACAATCGACGTCTAATCCATTACTAGATAATTTAATTTTTAGTTTAGTCTATCAAAAATGAGCGTTCTGATTGGTCGAAAAAATTATTCATAACTCCATGAAAAAAAATTGAGCACGCAGCGATTTTGTATGCTTCCGCACAAAATAGCCCCATCCAAAGGTATCAAAATTTGTAAAGCTTTTGTTTTTTCGTTCGATGCTATTAAATTATAAGAAATGAAAAGAATATTTTTTGTTTTCATGGAGGTATGAACCAAAAAACCTAATCACACAATGTATGAATCCAGTGTGATTAGCTTTTTCGGTTCATACCTCCATGAAAACAAAAGATATTCTCTTTATCTCTTAAATGAAAAAAAAAAAAAAAAAAAAAAATGTAGACTGGGCCAAATTGAAAGAACTAGCAAACGACATTTTAGAAATGATCGAATCATTGCAGATTGTATCAGAATTGATAGAAAAGGTTGGGGTAGGGGGATATGAAAATGTTGTTTATCTGCATTTTCTTGTTTTTCGACAACTTTTCCCTTAGTTATTTTCTCCAGCGGGTAAAAATGCGAGAACGAGTGGTAATGGCTCAACTCTTTCCCACACAATGACACTTTTTCACACACCTACATAAAAAGGGTTTTGGAACTTCTGTTGAAAATTAATAAATTGCTTGTTATAAGCAATTTCTTTTTTATCCACAAGTTTTTATATCTTAAATATATATTTTTTAATTCTTCCAACGTAGAATTGTCATCTGCAGTTTCTGGTAACTTTTTAATGCACGTTTGATAGTTTATTTCTTCTTTTTCCCAGATATTGATATGGCTATCAACCTAACATTACCCGCAAGGGTGAACACGTCAACGTCCCCTTTTCTGACGTCACCCGTGAACTCGCGCATCCCCTATGTGCCCCAGTCAAGTCCCAGCAGTTCTAGAGCTTCTCCTACAGCATCAGAACCGTCGGTCTCAGGTTCGATCCGGGCTCAGCCAAACAAATTCAGCTGTTTTCGACCGTGGGTATCGGAAGAAGAACCGGAGTGCGATCAAGATCAAACCGCGAACAACGAATCAAAGCAATCAGGTAGGTATCAAAAAAAAAAAAATCAACAACCCAAAATCAAAACAAAACAAAACAAAAAACAAAAACAAAAACAACAACAACAAAAGCAACAAACACGGGAAAGTGTAAATAGAAAAGCGTGTAGAAACCATTGTTGGAAACAGAGATATTGCATGTTAAAATCAATTTTTCCTTTACCCAATTTATTTCTCTAAAGCATTCTATTTTAAACCCGTCAAATCCTGGCATTGTGCCATACTGAGTTAAGCAGCCTAGGTTGTGAGTAGAAAGTCAAAAATTTCTTCGTAACATTGAGTGAAGCTAAATCTGTCACATCTCAGTCCAAGTAATTCATTACCCGGATATTTCACTTTTAGAAACAATTGACCAATCGCTGGCCTCGCCAACTGACTCCTTAGGTCCCGCCCATCAACTCCAACAGGATGTTCAGCTTCGATTTTTAACGGCGTTATTTTGTAAAATTTATGGCCAGTAGTATTTTACAGAAAAAGTAAAATGATTGGTTGATGACCTAAACGTCGTAACTACATCTCGAATAAGCTGTAGTCGGCAAATCAACAGAAAATGTTAACAAAAATGGCGGCCAATGTTGGAGTTGCAAGCTCAGGTCCGGGGTGAATAAATGATTCGATTAGTCGGCTGATTCATTGATTGTCAGCCGCGATTGGTCAATTATCAATATATAACCTTTTTCCTTCTTTTTTTCACAGAGGACGACAGTCCGAGCCTCAAACCTGACCAAAGGGACCCTAAAGTATGTTTGACAGACCTTTATCGATATAATATCATCCAGGGATTGTACAGGAGTCATTTCGGTCTGTTGGCAATGTCGAGGGCTAACATGCCCCATATATGGACTGATCCTAGGATGTACCCATATCTCTGTGCTAAAAGCCTGGCCACAATGAACCTCAGCATGGGGCTAAATATGAACCTCGGCTCAACGTCTTTCAATTCGGAGAGTCACGGGTATGAATCCACCCTGGCAGAATATGCGTCATACGAAAAGGGGGCATATGAGTGCGTCAAATGCATGAAACAATTTAGCACGCCACACGGGTTGGAGGTGCACGTGCGCCGATCGCACAGTGGGAAGCGACCATACGCCTGTGATATTTGTAACAAGACATTCGGACATTCGGTGAGCCTGACACAGCATAGAGCCGTTCACACGCAGGAAAAAAGCTTCCAGGTATGTTAAGGTTTCTTGTTAATGCTCAATGTCTAGTAAAGAAATTACTCTTGCCATTTCTGTTATTACTTCTTCTACTATTAGTACTAATGATAATAATAATAATAACAACAACGATACGATAATATCAATAAAACAGTGATAATAAAAAAACACTTTTAACCAATTACCACATGGCAATATTTTGGACTTGCACAAATTGAAAGCAATTACAGACGAAACTTTAAAGTTGATGACATTTTACAATCTGTTGTCTTTTTGGGTAGAAAACATTGTGGGAAATGAGGAAAATGCTTGTTACAAGCAAATTCTTCATTTTTCTATAATGTTCTGGTAACCATCATTTCTTGAGAGGCTTCGAAAATCGGAATTTTACGGAAATGGGTTTATTAAATTTCGGCTTGAGTCATCTTCAGAAATGAAGGCACATTTTTGCCGTTTATAAAAAGAGTTGAGCTGAAAATTATATTAACTTCAATTTTCTATGTCTTGGAATACCGTTAAACTTTGGAATAATGATATTTTTGTTGTTGTTTTTTTGTTTTAAGTAGAAAACATTGTGTGTAATGAAAAATCGCTAGTTACAAGCATTTTATTCATTTTTTAACAATGTTTTGATAAATATTTTTTTCTCTGTGTGTCAAAAAGCGTCATTTGTGATGGGATGGGTTAAACTAGAAAGACGGGTATGTTTAATGGTCATCTCATCATATTACTCGCATTGTTCAGGTTTTTTTAATGATAATTTCAAGCACCTTTTACGATTTTGTCATTTTTACCTTTAAAATCTATAGTTACATTGCACATACGTTTTTCGTTTTGGGAGAGGGGTGGGCAATACCTCGTTACTACAGCTTTTTCTTTTTTTGTAACAATGCAGTTTATTACTAATAGACGGTATCTATGTCCTTTTGGTTGTCATATATTTTTTTCAAATTAATATTTTTCTCATAATATATTCTATTGAATTTTCATCTTATCACAATTATTTTTCCAAATCTTTTCTCATTATTAAAAAAAAAAAAAATCTTAATCATTGAAGGCCTATACATCTTAGATATCAAATTACAAATAATAACAATAACACAATTTTCCCTTTATCACAGTGTCAACAATGCGGCAAGTCGTTCAAGCGGTCCTCGACCCTGTCGACCCACCTACTGATCCACAGCGACACTCGGCCCTATCCGTGCCCATACTGTGGCAAACGTTTTCATCAAAAATCCGACATGAAAAAACATACTTACATACACACCGGTAAGTTCTTTCTTTTAAATTGATAAAAGTTATGACCAGTAAATGTAAAAATTTGGATCTAGTTAGACAGTACAGGCCAAAGCTTCGTTCATTCACTTTTCCCTTTTTAATATGAAGCAATCTCTGCATTATTCACAATGTTTTCTCAAACTTAAGACAATTTTTTAAAAAGTGTTTGGACCAGTCTAATTCTTTGTCGTCTGGTAAAGGGTTAAATGATTGACATATCACATGGTTTGACCCATTCCCACATAAGACCTCCTTTTTACGCCCCTCAAGAAAAAGCTTTGGAAAACATTGTGGAAAATGAAGAAATTGCTTATATCAAGCAATTTCTTCATTATTCACAATGTTTTCTATCTAAAACGACGAAAAAAAATTGAAATTCCACCAACTTGAAATTGTCGTCTATAGATTCTTCGCGATTGGACAAGTCTAAAATTATGTCGTTTGGGAATGGGTTAAATAGCATCTCAGATTGACAAGCTTCTGATTCAAATCCAATGTAGACAAAGTGACAGGGAGTTTGCAACACGTCAAATGGGGAAAAATGTTTCTCATAAGCGCTGGGACCACGTATTCGCCTTATTTTGGCTTATCACCAGACGACAAAATTTTAGACTGGTCCTAATTGAAAGGAGCTGCAGACGAAAATTTAAAGCTCAAGAAATTTCAGATTTGTTAAAATTTCTGGGTAGAAAACATTGTGGAACATGACGACATTGCTTGTTGCAAACAATTTCTTCATTTTACACAATGCTTTCCCAATTGTTTTTCTAATGGGCGTCTAAAAGCGTCTTGTTTGCAAAGGGTCAAACAATTTCTTTTCTATACAATCAAGTTTTAAATTTCGCTTCTGATCGACTTGCACTGATTCAATTACGTCGCCGTCATAGCGCAGTTGGTAGCGCATCAGACTCCCATTCTTCACTCAAGGGGTGTCATAGGTTCGATCCCGGTGACGGTAAATACCCTTTCCTACATTTGTCTCTCACCAATGGGGAGTGGGATAGCAGCTGGAGGCTAGGAAAGGATGTAGGGGTAATACTGGCGTGAGATATACCAAGAATCCATTGTTAGATGCTCCAGACGCCGCGATATGACTGAAATACTTTAAAAAGTGGCGTTAAACCCCATTCAAACAAAACGAATAATTCAAATACATGTAGGCGTACATGTTATTAACCAATCGCTGATCCCATACTACTATGGCCTCACACATTGAATCAAACAGGAAGCTCAGCTTCGATTTTTACGGCGTTATATTGCGAAGTTTGCGGTCAGTAGCATGTGGCAAATAAGTAGAATGGTTAGTTGGCGACCTAAACGTCGTAACTACAGCTTGAATAAGCTTGAATAAACTGTAGTTACGACGTTTAAATCGCCAAACCAACAATAAAGGTTAACAAAAATGGCGATCAATGTTGGAGTTGAAAAGCTGAGGTCCGGGCTGAATGAATTTTTTGATTGGTCTGTTGATTCCTTGATTCACAGCCGCGATTGGTCAGCCGCCATTTTTGTTAACCTTTATTGTTGATTTTGCGACTTAAACGTCGTAACTACAGCTTATTCAAGCTGTAGGTACGACGTATAGGTCAACAACCAACCATTGCACTTTTTGTTACGTGCTATTTGCCATGAATTATGCATTATAACGCCGTTAAAAATCCAGGCGGAACTATCGTCGGAGTTAATGGGCGGGTCCTAGGGAGTCAGAGGGCCGGGCCAGCGATTTGCTAATTGTTTCTGGAAGTTTTGATTTTTCCCTTACAATGGAAAATAATATATGGTCCGTTATCCAGGTAGACATGTTTAGATGACGTTACTTTATGACGTTGGAAAAAGTCCATTTTTAGTGACTTCAGAATTACCTAATTGTTCCCCAAATCAATAGAGGCTAGAAAAATATTGTGGAAAATGAAGAAATTGCTCGTTACAAGCAATGATTCTATCCCAAAATATAGATCTTTATAAAAATACCATCCACTAAATTTCTTAGAATTTGGACTGGTTTAAAATGTTGTCGTCTGGCAAACTTTGTTGGTTTTTAAGAAATTGATTTGTTTATTTTTTGTGAATAAGATAGTTTATTTCAAGATTTGAAGAAGAAAAAAAAATCATTTTTTAATCATTTAGGTAGATTTTCATCGATAACGGATTATAATTTTATATGTATCACATTAAATACTGTTTTAATTGACGAGTTTAATGAATTCTGTACTTTTTGAAAACGAACTTGATATTTCAATCATAAAATGACGTTTTAGAGATATAAAGTTCTTACAATTTACGGATTAGAAATATTTCCAAGAATCATTTAACGCCGATGCGGTGTTATTTCCACGGTGGTGAAAATTCGTTTACCGAAGGCTACAATACAATTAATGCACTTAGGGTAATATTTTGATCGAGTAATATATAAATAAAAATTACATCCAACGGATTAATTTCATTCCTGCAACATAGGTAATAAAAAAGGCGTGTTAATATAGTACTACTTAAGTCAGATTTTTTTTTATATTTTTCCTGTTATGTTGGCTGTAGCACTTTGTTTTAATCTACTTTATTCAAAAAGAAATTATTCCAAGAAACTAGCCAGTCATTTTTTCTTTGGACATACGCTTTAGTGCAAAGAAAAAAATTGTTTCAAGCAAATGAAAGTTTCCGGAAGTATAGAAAAGGTCCGACAAATTTTGATTCAAGAAATTTGAAAAAATCTTTGTCTATGTTGGTAGAAAACATAGTGGATTATGTAGAATTTGCTTGAAGCAAGCATTTTCTTCACTTTCCACAATTTTTCCAACGCATTTTTCTTGAGGGGTGTTAAAAGCGGATTTTTTTTGGGAATGTGTTAACACGGGGGACGTTTTTATACAAAAATGAAATACAGCAAAATAAACAAATATTAAAAAATGTAAGATGAAGAGACAGTCTTATGGCTATAAATAATTTAGATATACGATTCGGTGAGCTATTTTATATTTTCTATATTAAATGGGAAGGTTTCAATTAAAATAATGGAATTACTATGAACCGCCTTTTTTAACCCATTCCAATACAACAAAATTTTAGACTGGTCCAAATTGAAAGAAGCTGCAGACGACAATTTCAAGTTAATGGAATCTTTTTTTTTTTTTCGTTTTTCGGATAAAAAAAACATTGTGAATAATGAAGCAATTGCTTGATACAAGCAATTTCTTTATTTTCAACAATGTTTTCAAAAGCTTTTTCTTGAAGGGCGTAAACAGGAGGGCTTGTGTGGGAGTGGATTAATATAATACTTTTATATATACAGAAATTATAACTGGATATGCGAATGAGCTCCCCGTTGAAACATTGGGGTTCTTGGGGTTGCATTTGTCCCTAACCTCTAGAAAGAAAAGAGTCAGAAAACAGTGATTTTTTTTTATTTTCGCATTTTTTTTTTGTTGTCTTATTATTAGTCTTATGTATTGACCAATCGCGGTGTCAATCAAGGAACCAACCGTCCAATCAAATCATTTATTCAGCCCGGACCTGAGCTTTCAACTCCGATACAGTTCGCCATTTTTGTTAACTCTTTTTGTTGTTTTTGAGACTTAAACGTCGTAACTACAGCTCATTCAAGCTGTAGTTTCGACGTTTATGTCGCCAACCAACTATTCTACTTTTTTTCTTACATGCTACTTGCTATATATTTTGCAAATTAAAGCCGTTTGAAATCGAAGCGGGACCCCCTGTTGGAGTCAATAGGCGTGGTTAATGGAGTAAGTGGGTCTGGCCAGCGATTGGTAGGTTAAGTACTTATTCTAAGATTCTAGCCATTTTTTGCATATACGTACCTCTGTAGTGCAAAGAAACTTCTACAAAGAACAATAGGGGATAAAAAGAACCAAAAACTTCGTCGGATCTGTGATTTACACTTGAGTATTACGAGCTAATAGAACACGGACTAATTCAATCCTTATTTCATTACGCACTGTTTTCGTACAAAATTGCCAATTGACTTGACGCATTATAACGTCTAATTGCGCCAAAAGTGCGACACCGAGTCAAGGTGCGCGCTGTTAATCGTATTTATCACTAGATTAGCGCTCGCGCGTGGTGTAAATGAAACGAATTACGTCACTTCCTGTTGACACGTTTCCGGGAACCAATCAATCTGCGCAATCTGTTTCGAAGATTTTAGTGCGCTTTAACATCTTTTACCATTTCTCGGTTTCTATTTTTGTGTTTTAATTGAAGTTTATTTTTATGTTTATGTAGTAAAACTTGCTTTGATTCGGATTTTCCGTAAACAATCCTTTTGCAAACTGAAATACAGAAATTTCTTTAGACTTTAAATGTTTTCCTAGACTTGTGTCCATCTGAATTAATTTCCACTCTTTATCTTCGTCCTTAGAACTGCCGTCTACATGTTTAAAAGTTTAAACCCTCTCCTTTCAACCACTGGTTTTAACATCCATGTTTTTATATGCTTGGGGAAATATTGTGATATTTTCTACCCTACTGAATGATAATTTCAAAGATAAGATAGATTTGACTTACACGTAGAAGAAACAAATTTATTCAAGTTGTCGCTAGGTTGACGAGGTCGTCCTGCAAGGAGTGCTGTTTGTTTTTTAGTTAGTTGAACATATTATTTGCACACAATTGACGGGTCGCGGCTGTCGATCAAAAATCGTCAAACCAATCAAAATGTTCGATTAGACCGAATGCGACCTTATAACATCGAGATTTACGTTACGTAACGACAGTTTATTGATTTAATTGTTGCTACATGCTACTGACCGGTTTGAAAATTAACACCGTATTGTATCTAAGTTAAACTTCCTTTTTCGAGCTTACTAGACATGGTCAGCGACTGGAGTGGGATTAGCGTCATTTTAATATGTTCCTAACTGTAAAGGGTTAATTGAATAATAGTCCATTCCTGTCGACTATCAAACTTTATTTTGGTCATATGACCTGACCACGAACGGGAACGAGTTAATCCAATTGTTTGATGGCGTGAACCCGTCGAGACGAAAATCGCAAAATCTTGGACTAAATTTGACAAATGAATGAACAAGGTACCGGAGTTTCCCGGAAATTTTACACAGATTAGGAGGGCTGGATTCTATCAAGCGCCAACTTAGGGCGAAATCACTGTTAAAACATTGTTGCTTTGATAGATCGCGAGCAGTTTTTCGAGTCCTAATAAAAGAGCCTCGTATCAAAGACGACGAAAATAAAACAAAACAACGAAACGAAAACTCCATCTATGTTACTAGGACAGTTTCCGCAATAGCTTAATTCGTCGAATTCATTCTTCGATTCATTGATTTATTTTGTTTTGTGCTGCATACATGTATCTAATTGACCATTCACGGATGTCAATCAAGGAATAATTATACCAATCAAATAATTCATTCAGCCCGGTCCTGAGCTTATCAACTGCAACATTGGCCGCCCTTTTTGTTTACCTTATTTGTTGGTTTTGCGACTTAAACATCATAACTACAGCTCATTCAAGCTGCAGTTACGACGTTTAGGTCACCAACCAACCATTTTACTTTTTCTTTCATGCAGCTGGCCATAAATTTTGCAAACTAACACTGTTAAAATCGGAGCGGAACTTCCTGTTGGAGATAATGGGGGGCCTAGGTAGTCAGTGGGCGGGGCCAGCAATTGAGAGAGAGAGAGAGAGAGAGAAAGAGAAAGAAAGGGAGAGAGAGACAGACAGACAGCGTACAGACATAGAGAGAGAGAGAGAAATTAGGATTTTTTTCTTTACCAAAACGCACGTGAATTACACGACAATATGAAGACGTAACCAGGGTTATGGGTTTTGCGTAGATTACGTCAGAAGCTCGAAATGGATGAAAGCTAGGCTAAATATTCAAAGCAAGGACATTATCATTATGATCATTTCACTATTTTTTCTGTAAAATTATTTAAGAGTTGAAAACAAAAAAAACATTCTGTTCATCTCTTATAATTTAATCACACTAAGCAAAAAGTACCAAAACATTTCGCTAATTTTGGTACATTTTCTATGGAACTATTTTGTGCGAAAGCATACGAAATAGCTGCGTGCTCTAAATTTTGTTCGTGGAGGTATGAATTTTTTTTTCGTCATATTAGAATGCTTGTTTCTGATAGACGAAACTAAAACTTCACTTATTAAGTGATAATCTACAGTTAAATCTCGATCACCCACACTCGAGCACACGACTTTAAACTTTCCGATTGCGGTTTCGATCCCTAGATTAGATATTAAACTGAGACCCCGTGCTGCGGTGCTATTCATGGGGCACGTTAAAGAACCAGGAGTGGCTCTAAGCAGTTTCGGCCCTAATCCTTGAACTATACCCGAATTAACTAAAAGTCTCCTGGGACGGACATGTGCTATGGTAGCTACGATTAAAAAAACTGAAATACACATTTACCCTGAATTACCCACCAGAAAGCATTAAAGAAAAACGTAAATAGCCACGAATAGTTCATAATTAGGGTAATTATATCTACAATACATTAAACCAGGGATCTAACAATTTTAGATATTACGACATAGCTTAAAGATTCAGTATCAGTTATGATGTTTTACCCATTACAAAACGACAAAATTTTAGACTGGTCCGAATTGGAAGGAGTTGCAGACGACAATATAATGTTGGTGATTTTTTCCAATCTTTCTAGGTAGCAAACATTGTTTTAAATGAAGAAATTGCTTGTTAAAAGCAATTTCTTCATTTTACACAATGTTTTCCTAATTGTTTTTCTTGACGAGCGTCAAAAGAGTCATTGTTTGGGAATCGGCTAAACAGCAACAACAACAAACAAACCAAACACTGTTAACAAACGATTTAAATTTAATTTCAAGTATTCAAAGTCCTTTCTGTTCAACAAAACTGAAAAGCTGAATGTATTTAAACCAAGAATGTCGTTAATATGTTGTCGAGAATTGGACAGAATAATAACGATTAAAATAAATGAATAATAAAGATCATAAAAAAAATATTAATGATAAAAGTAATACGTGTAATGATAATAACAAAAAGTTTGTAAAATGAAACAAAACCTATATTCGAGAGTATAGGAATTCCTAAAAGACCTTGAAACCAAAGTCTTAACTTTTCCCCGCCACGGCTATGATGAGGTAGCGTAAATCAAATATTAGAAAGGACAGAAATTTGCTTTGGGAGCGCGTCTTACTTTATTCGTATCACTAACACTAAGCAATTCAATTTGTCCAAAACGAAAATCGGCACTAATCAGACGGGCCAGCGAATCACCATTGTCAAATAAAGCGCGCCTCCCGATTTCTCCCGATTTCTCCCCCGGGATTCCGTCCCAATAATTACTACGCGGCGGCGGTAATTCGGTTAGATGTTTACTCGCTTTAAAACACCCGACGGTCTTAAATTTATTCTGTTCCATCTCTATTTCATTAGGACTGTAAATCAAAACGGACCGGATTTATGCAAATTTGCACATTTACGATAATTTCTATTCCATTCCGTTCCTGCCGCCAAGCCCCATTATGACATCTTAGCACGATTTGGGTGAGAAAGTAATTTAGTCCTCGTTCAATCAGTCCCATCAAATTCAGAGAAACAATCTTTCTTACTCTATGCATTATATATCAGCTGTTCTTTACGGGGTAAATGATTTTGAAGGATTCCTTTTTTTCTGTTTGTGATTTCTAATGATTTCTTACTTGTTGACAATAAATATTGCATTTTACTGAAATGTATCCATTTTTATCTGCCAGTTCACGCTTTATTTACTTTGAGTCATCGCGTGGCATTTCTAACAATTTCCAATATGAGTTAAACGCACATAGGACAACCACTTCGTACATTAAGAATATAAGTTGATTGACTAAAGAAGCCCTATCTATAGAGGACACTGTCGTACTATTGTTTTCGTCTATGAAATACGAGCATTCTGATTGGCCGAAAAAAATATTCATAACTCTAGGAACAAAATTTTGAGCACGAAGCTATTTTGTATGCCTGCGCACAAAAAAGGTCCATAAAACGTACCAAAAATTGTTAAACAATCGCCTTTTTACGCTCAATGTCATAAAATCATAAGAATTGAAGAGAATATATTTTGTTTCATGGAGGTATGAAACGAAAAACCTAATTACTGTGATGTATAAGTGGATTCAAAAATAACAGTGATTAGACATTTCGTTCATTACCCCCAAGAAAACAAACACTATTCTCTTAATCTATTAACCCATTACCACACAATCCCTCCTTTTACGCCCCTAAAAGCATTGGAAAAAAATTGCAAAATGAAGAAATTGCTTGACTACAGGTTGTAATATTTTGGGAAAAGAAGAAAATGCTTGTTACAGCGTTTTTTTTTCGTAAAAAGTTTATACTCACGAAACAAGTGATCTCAAGAGAAAGAGCAAAATGGTCATTTTATACATAAAAATATTCGTTTTTTTTAATGATAATCATGTGAAATTGTGAAATTTGAACATCGGTCAACTTTTATGTGAAGTATTTGTGTTGGTTTTGTGACTTAAACGTCGTAACTACAGCTTACTCAAACTGTTGTTACGGCGTTTAGGTCGTCATTTACGTTTATGTCAAAATATAAATTTGGCACAATAACTTCGTTTAATATCGAAGTGGAACTTCCTGTCTGAGATGAGCAGGAGGGGTCAGAAATCCGCTAAATTAACCCTTTCCTGTTTTACAAAATTTTAGACTGGTCAAATTTTGAAGGTTTTGCAGACGACAATTTTAAGTTGATTCTATTTGAAAAATAATCATTTAGCAGGGTAGAAAATATTGTGGAAAAAAGGAGAAATTGCTTGTTACAAGCAATTTCTACTTTTTCCACAGTGTTTTCTGAGGTATAAAAACACTGCGAACCGTTAACTCATTTTTGCTAATATTTGTTTCAGGAGAGAAACCATATAAATGCAATCACTGTGGAAAAGCTTTCAGCCAGTCCTCGAACCTCATAACGCACTGTAGAAAACATGCCGGGTTCAAACCGTTCACCTGTACAAAATGCGGCCGAGCATTCCAGAGGAAAGTTGACTTACGACGTCATCTTGAAACCCAACATGGCGAGGAGAAACCTTCGAGTGACGTATATCCGGTTCCGGTGTCTGATCATGTGATTAATGTTGATTATCAACGGCCGGTCATCATGGCATGATTGTTTGAATTGTTACTAGTAATAAGATGGCGAATTGTTCCTTTAACATAAAGTGACATCTAGCGATTTGGTATCGCTATAGTATTCACATTGACCTTAAACAAATATAAGATGAACTGTGACGCCAAGGTGAACTAAGTAACGTCTAACCCTTTCCTGATTTGCAAAATTTTAGAACTGTCAAAATTCTAAGGTTTTGCAGATCGAAATTTTAATATGGCTTTAATTTGAAAGCAAACATTTAGTAGGGTAAAATATTGTGGAAAAAGAAGAAACTGTTTCTAACTGTTTTCTCAATTTTATAATCACAGGTATTTAAAATCCAGAGGTTGAACAGGAAAGGGTTATATCGAAAAACGAAAGATAATGGTCACCGGGATTTTGATAAAGGTCTGGTAGCCGATCGTAATCGCCACGTTGATCACAAAGCTGGGTAGAACAATCCTCCTTTTCTGTCAGTATTTTCAACAATTTCTTTGGGTGACAAATACTACTCTGATATCCGTATAGTGAACTGTTAAAGAACATTTTCGTTGTAGATATGTATATGATAATTTTAATTTATTAAATCTATTTACTGTTTTTTTATCCATTTTCTCTCGGAATAAAATATTTGAAGCTTTATGGTATAATTGCATTGGGTCCTTTGCTTCGAGAAGTGTGGTCGAGATTATTTGCTTTCGTAAGTTACAAGACAACACAACTTAAGAAGTGTTCATATAAAATGTGTTTGGAGACAATATCTTAACCCATTCCCACTCAATCCCTCCTTTTTACGCCCCTCAACAAAAAAGCTTTTGAAAACATTGTGGAAAATGAAGAAATTGCTTGGATCAAGCAATTTCTTCATTATCCACAATGTTTTCTATCCAAAACGACGAAAAGAATTAAAATTCTATCAACTTGAAATTGTCGTCTGCAGGTCCTTTCAATTTGGACCCGTCTAAAATTCTACTGTGTTGGAATGGGTTAAACCATTACGACACGATGACGCGTTCCGACACATTGTTGAAAAATAAAATCATGGAAAACTTGTGAGTATAGGAGAAATTGCTTGTGACAAGCAATTTCTCCTTTTCTCACAAAATTTTCTACCCTATTTGGCAATTAATTTCCAATTTGTCACAGTTTGAAATGTTGTCTGTAACTTCTTTCTGTTTGGACCAGTCTAAAATTTTGATTTCTGGTAATTTTGTCGTCCGTTTTAACCCATTCCAACTCAATCCCTCCTTTTTACGCCCCTCGAGAAAAAAGCTTTGGAAAACATTGTGCAAAATGAAGAAATTGCTTGTATCAAGCAATTTCTTCATTATCCACAATGTTTTCTATCCAAAAAGACGAAAAATTTCAAAATTCCATCAACTTGAAATTGTCGTCTGCAGCTTCTTTCAATTTGGACCAGTCTAAAATTTTGCTGTGTTGGAATGGGTTAACTGATAAATAAGTGCCATGCAAGGAAAAGAAAATTGTGAGAAAGAAGGAATTACAAGCGACAGTCAACACCCCCACCCAATGTTTAATTCTAGTTTTTTCTTTGGTTCGTGAAAACGCGGGCTTGTGTATTCAAAAACTAGGGGAACTATAGCTTTGTCGTGTTTGTCTCTATTCTAGAAATTTTTAAATAAATTTGATTTAGTCAATAGGCGAAAAGTACCTTGTAACTGCAGTTACTCAAGCTATAGTACCCGCCGACGATATTATAAGATCAAAGCAGGCTCGGCTTATTTTAGGTGGGTATTTCAAAATTAAATGGATTAGATAAAGTAGGTCTTTATTTTGAAATATGCCTATAGTTGAAATTAGCGGGTCGCGGCTGTCAAACATAGAAATTCAGACTGGAAGTGAACTTTGAACTCCAACATTGGGTGGTATTTACGAGAAATATTTTTAGTTAGGATGTCGACTTGGACGTTGTAACTAGTTGAACGAAGTTAAGGTCGCCAACCAACCATTTTAGATGATTTATACATATCACTGACCATGATTTTTGCAAAAAACGACGTTTATTTTCACAATGGCACTTATTGTTAACCCTTGTCATGATGAATAAATTACCTTACTGAATTGCTGTAAAATCAAAGGACTAAAAGCACTGCTAGAATTTGTTGTTTAAAAAACAATATTTCTTTTAGAAATCGATTTCATAAACAACTGTGACAGGAAAAGTACAAGTTTGGGATGTAGAACACGATCAGACTGCATCTTGGTCTACATCTACTGCCCAAACCGAAATATTCCGGGTTCAGCATGGCAAGAGTTAAGCTCAGTGGGTGATGTCCGGGAACCCTTAATTGACCAAATAACATTTTTTCATAGCGTTTAAAGTGAATTAGATCGATCTATAATCAAGAAAAAGCTCTCCATTCTGTATGTAAAAGATGCAAAGCGGGTAAATATGGAAGAGTGATGAGGTATTTGTTTCGTGGCCAAATTATTATACTTGCAAGTATCACGAAAATATGTGAAAATTAAAGAGAATTTTACTTTTTGGTACAGTTGTTTCGTTTGGATATTCGTCAACAGAGTTATACGAAAATTTGTACATTTTTAACGTTCTCTCATCTGATAAAAGAAGTGCATATTCAACAAAGAGGAGAAAGAACAACAAAAACAATTAAACCAACAAAAATAGTTTCTGTGTTAAAGCGAGGTAATATTTCCATATTTAAAAGAACAGTGATAACACAATTCCTTCCCTTAGATAATAGAAAAAGACATTTTGATAGTATGAAATAATCTTTGACAACGGTAAAGAGCAAATATCATGCATTGATATCCTCCTGGTAAAAGGATAAATCAATAATCGCATATCTAGCAATGTATCAAGCAATTTCTTCATTTTCCACGATGTTTCTCTCCAAATAGACGAAAAATTTAAGATTTTTGAAATTGGCGTCAGCAGCTTCTTTCAATTTACATTAGTCTAAACTATTGTTTTGTGGAAAGATATAAGAATTCAACCAACGACCCAAATATGCACCAAGATGATAGGGAACGTGAGGGTGGATGTGATGTGGTGGTCAAAGCAATTTGTAAAATCAAGCTAATTATCGAGAAACTGTATGCTGGTCTAGAGTAAACAAAACAAGGCTTATCATGCCATCCGCCAGTCAGGGATTCATCATCCAAGGGTTACTGATTGGTCAGTTTGTTTTTTTTTTATCTTGATTGTGCGCAGTCATACAAGATGGTATCGTATATATATTTTCGTGGAGTTATGAAACGAATTATTTAGCCAATCAGTATGAACAAATTGTGACACACACGGCTAAAATTATATTATTTGGGGGTAAAAATATATATATATATATTTTGCACATGGTTTTCTCACACTTATACTTTAATAAAAGAAAGATCTATGACACTTTTGCATAAATCCCAGTGAGTTAAATAATAGGTGATACCGTTTCAAGAAAACTTATCGTAGGCGTAATATTAAAACCCCGTAACTACATCTTTATTCAAGCTGTGGTTACGAAGTATTAGAATTACTCAGATGATATGATTTATCACGTCCATATAACTATTGCTAGAGGTTGATTTAGAAGGGGTTTGGGAGTGTTCGTTTTAACCCCTCTCTGTAGACTATTCATTTCATACTCAAGGGTAAATTCGGTATATATTTGATGACACAGTTGATCGTGCTCGAGAGACCACTTCTATTAAGCTACCACGTCTATTAAGCGACGATTAATCGAAATCCGTTTTAAAAGTGAAAGCTCTTAAGCAGTAAAGGTATTTTGCTGTAAAGTAAAACCACAACTAAATCTTGTTTTGTTGGAACTCATTAAAATCTTCTGCAATCGAATCAACCCTGCATGTCCTTGGCGCCAAAGTCTAAAAGTCTAATAAGCGACCATTCTCTTAAGTGACCACTTTTGGTAATCCCTTGAGTGGTCGTAAGTGAATGTAAGAAAAAACAACCGGACCCCACCTTAGTAAGTTTGAACCCCGCATTATAAAAACCCTAGATCCACGATCCACAATTGAATTCATACTCGAAAGTGTTAAAAATAAATGGATTAGGGGCCTGTAAAATGTTCTACAAACAAATTAAAGTCACAATTCACAAAGAAATAGCCATAGTTAATAGATACATTTAAAAGGTACATGTTTGTTATTGCAGGTTTACACAAACTCGTTACTTTGAAACTAAAATGCAAGAAAAAATGTTCCATCTATAAAGACCCGATTGTAATCCATTTCCCCCATCTACACTATTCACGAATACAATGTCCCCGACTTGTAATCTCTTTGTTATGACGCTACTCCAACACGGGGAAGCACTTACACCATTTATAAGTCCTCTTTGGGCTTCGACCTCATTCACCATAAAAGCGAATTCAAAATAATTACCGGTCTGTCCACAGAGCTGGGTCGTGAAGAAGTAGCTTCCTCTGAAAGGCGCTGTGAAAACACCCGTTCTTTCGTTGTAGCCTTTTCCATCGTTTCCGAGGATGGTGTCGAATATAACTGTTTGATCTTTGCTAAATGCAAGCTGTTTTGTTGCTCTCGCAGCGAAATGAACGTTAGGGACGACGTATTTTGCTGAAAGACAAGATAGGAAGAATACTGATCGACTGGAATTTAACGCTTTCCTGTTTTTCAAATATAAGACTTGTCTAATTTGAATGAGATAACATACGACAATCAAGAATGGGTGAAATTTGCAAAGTAATCAATTCACAGGGTAGAAAATAATGTGCGAAAAGAAGAAACCGCTTTTTGTGCTCTAGTATAAGTATAAAATGGCTTTGACGTAAAATCAAGGGATTGTGCAGGAAAGGATTAATCCACCCGTAAACGAACTAAAATAAGAAAAGTAATTGTAATAATGATAAATACAAAAAATGAGTATTTAATTGCAAAGAAATGCACATATTGATTCCCAATTCTTTAAATCATATATCTAGTGTGTGAATTTTCATTTCAAACCTAACTTGACCAATCACGGTGTCAATCAAGTAAACAGTCGACACATGAAATTATTCATTTAGACCAAAAATGAGTTTTGATCTCCAACATGGGCCGCTTTTTTTGTTAAGCTTTTGGTTGGTTGGCGACTTAAACGTCGTAACTACAGCTTATTCAAGCTGTGGTTACGACGTTTAGGTCGCCAACCAAATACTTACATTTTTTATTTCATGTTACTTGCCATAAAGTTTGCATAACAACGCCTTGAAAAATCGAAACGGTACTTCCTGTAGCAGTCAGTGGGCGTTGCAAACCGAGTAAGTGGGCCAGCGATTGGTCAATTGACAGTTTGCGACTGCCAATCAAAGAACAAATCGACCAGTCAAATTAGTTCTTTAGACCGGAAGCGAACTTTGAACTAGGACATTGAGCAACATTGAGATGAAGTATTTTGGTTCTGTGACTTATAGATCGTAGCCACGGCTTTTACAAGCTTTAAATACGACCATAACTATTTTACTTTTTTGTTATGTATTATTGAACACACATTTTGCAAATATCGCCGTTTAAATTCTTAGTGGAACTTGATGTTAAACTAGAAAGGCAATCAGATTGAAGAATATTACTATAATATATCCCCTCAATTATGGAACGTGTTGATCGACGTCAGCATAGATATTTTCACTACCTAAGAACTATGTCACTGCCTCTTCCATGTTACTTAATGTTATAATGTCTATTTGTCTAAACGGCACCGATCACACGCTTTGTTTTCAAACTTTTTGGTGCATTTTCATTAAATATTGTCGATAAGACATAAAAAATAGTAAGTATTAGAGACTTGTATCTGTTAGACATAAAGTGTTACTTGGACTAATTGTAAATTCTAAACTTTAACCCATTCCCAAATGGCAAAATTTTAGACTGGTCCAAACTGAAAGGGGTTGCAGACGACAATTTGAATTTGATGAAAATTTAGTTTTTATTAACTTTCTGGGTAGAAAACATGGTGGAAAATGAAGAAATTACTTGTTACAAGTAATTTCTTTATTCTCCACAAGGTTTTCCCTATTGTTGTTTTCTTGGGGGACGTTAAAAAGCGTCACTGAGTGGGAATGGATTAAACGAAAAAGTTAAATCATGTAGGTCCATCGATCTTTTACATAGAATGTATTGCCGAAGTGACGGATCGCTAGTCACGTTCTCTGACCCCACAGTTCGACTTAGTTAATCCACCACTTGATTCTATAAATCATTTGGTCAGGGCATAAAATAAAATGCAAATAGTTGGTTGGAAACCTAAAGGCTGTAACTACAGATTGAACAAGCTGTATCTATGGCGTTTAATCCACCAAACCAACAAAATTGCCTAGCATAAATGTTGGTTTTTAAAGATACATTTCGGTCTAAATGAATGACGTGATTGGTGAATTGACCAATCATGCACCTTGTTCTAAATGAATGATATGATTGGTTAATGGGCCCCTACCGATATACAGAGTTCTCCCGAAAATTGCCCTTTAATTAACTCCCTTGATTCTACTGGGTAGTTCCGGTTTAAATTTCAACAAAGAGTAAAGAAGGGCTGAGACTAAAAGCGTCTGTTTTGGAGATAATTAATTATTTTTTCGGTATTTCACACATAAGAATCTTGAGTACTTTTGTAATACTTATAGATTATGAAAATGTTTTGGTAGGTTTTATTAACGTTGACAACTTATAATCGTCTTCCCGTCCGAGTTTCATCTAGTTTTCATATTCTACTTCTCATTTTCGAAACAAAATTAGAAAAAGTGTCCTTCATGGTGAATTGTTGCTTTTATTTCCTTGGCTTGAGAATATCTATTGAAACATGCAAACAGACAAAACAACAACGGGGGAACAAAAGTATTGCGACAAAAGCGATTAAAGGAGTATTTTTACAAGGAATTTCTCCAAATCTGAGCGATCCGTTATTTTTTATACAAATAAATTTTAATATTTCGTCTGTATCCTATTTCGTTCTGAGATTTTTTTATCTACAAAGGTTCAAATGGTAAGTTATTCTTAAGAATTATCGATGTCCGTGCATAAACTCCTGTTTTAATCCAAGTAACTTACACGTTTTGAATCGGTATCTTTGATTACGCAATAGTCCACGGGTGGTATCCGGATATATCTCATAACGATCGGCTATTTGCTTTGATTTTCACGCGACTGCCAAGATGTCCTTCTTTTGACTAATTAACAAGGGAGTCGGTTGACTTATATTATTTGGAAGTTATCTAGTTCTAACGATTGATTAATGTTTTATCTTTCTGTCCATATATTATATGCAAAATGATGTGGTTGGGTCCCTAAGTAAAAGTACACTATCAGAAATAAATGCTCCTATTTTTCAGAATTTGATACAGAGGAATGTTGAGTACTCGTAAATTACTTTTAGAATATGGAATTGTTGTGGTAGTTTACATTAACGTTGACACGTTTTAATCGTTTTTCTCTCCCGACGTAGGAACCAATTTCATTCTCGTCCAGTTTTCATATTTTACTTCTCATTTTCGAAAAAGAAAAAAAATAGCAAATGCGTCCTTTGAAGGAAATCATTGCGTTTACTCCTTTAACTTGAAAAGACTTATTAAAACAAGGAAACCACACAACAACAAACAAGAATAACAATGTTGCGACAAAGAGTACTTTTTACGCCGATTTTCTCTACATCTGAAAGATCCATTATTTTCGGTACACATGGCTATTAAAAATTGTTCGTATCCTCTTTCGTTCTGAGATATTTTTTTTTGTAAAGGGTTATATGGTAAATCAAATTTAAAAGTTAACGATGTCCTCTTATAAACTGCTGTTTTAATCCAAGTACTTTACATGCTTCTGATCGGTATCTCTGATTGCGTAATAGACCAAGGGTGGTATTTTTGATATACACTGGATATATCTCATAATGATCGGTTATTTGCTTTTGATTTTCACCCGATATCCCCTTATTACAAGTGACAAAGGAAGTCGTTTGCTATTCCCTCTAATTCTAAGGAAATTACGAATCTGTACATTTTAAATAGGATTAAAAATGCAAGAGGTAAAGGAAATCTATTTTAAAACGTTTCTCATTTAGAAAATTTTGGAAAAAATGTTTAAGTAAGAAAAATCTGAAAAAAAAAAAACATATTTAAGATCACTTTTTTTACAAAAAAAGATTTGAATATTTAGTATATATACATTGTATAATATATGTCGTTGCATGATATATCTCAATATAGTAATAAGAATTTGGTATCAACTAAATGGATTAAAACGTTCAAAAAGATTGTCTTAGTTTGATCTTTGTAACACTTCTTACGGTCATCTCTTTAATATTTCCACTTTTTTATTTCTCACTTTTTCTCAAATACTTAAATACTTGAAATGATATATAGAACAATAAATTAAAAAAAACGTTCAGCAGGGTAGAAATACTGTGGAAAAGGAAAAAAATGCAACAAGCATATTCTTTTTCTACAATGCATTCTCAATTTGAAAGCCACAGGGACGTATAAACCAGGGTTAACCAGAATAAATTTTATATAAAAAATATAAATGTGTGCACACATCTAGTATCAGATGCTAAAGCTTGTCCAGGTTGATTGAATTAAATTGGTTTACCCATTCCCACACAATGACGCTTTTAGGCACCCCTTGAGAAAAATAATTGGGAAAACATTGTAACATTCCCGTTTGTAAAATGACAGATAACTTATAAATTCAAAGCCCCGCTTGACATGTGAAACCATTTTTTGAAAAATGAAATAACGTAATGTATTTCCGTGAGTATCATTGTATTTATTTCGATCAAAAGAGCTCTTTTTATGGTAATTAATACGTATATCCGGAATTAGGGTATTACCGAAAAATACACTTTCATACCGGCTCATTTACGATTATAAACACGTAAAACGTCACTTAGCTTTAAAAACCAAGCTCAGTGGTTACAATAAAGTAGTCTCTAGACCATCTAGGGTCTCAACATTGATGACACATAGTGAGAGCTGGCAACAACCTGTTAATGTAATCGATACCGATATCAGCGATTTTTTCACCGGAACTACCCAAAGATTTAAGGGAGGTCACTCTGATGCTAAAACTAAGCGGAGTAACTCTGGATATCGGTAGGGGCCCATTGACCAATCGCGCTTGTCAGTCAAGGAATCAACCGACCAAAATCAAAACATTATTCAGCTCCGGACCTGAGCTTCCTACTCCAACATTGACCGCCATTCTATTAACCCTTTTTATTGATTTGGTGACTTAAACGTCGTGACTACAGCTTATTCAATCTATAATTACGATGTTTAGGTCGTCAACCAACCATTCTACTATTTTGTTACATGCTAATGCCCATTAGTTTTGCAAAATGAGCCGTCAAAAATCGAAGCGGAACTTTCTGTTGTAGATAATGGGGCCTAGGGAGACAGTGGGCGAGACCAGCGATAGGTCAATTTTATTAATGGCTGCGGCGATTAGCCTATAATCAGACTGTCCACTTCTCGTGTCGGGACATAGAATGAGAAAATCCCAATATGGTTACATGTATGCCTTGGTCAGAACCTGTAAATGTTTGATTTCACAAAACGTGTACTTGTGAATAGTGACAGTCCTTTGACTGAGCCTATTTGCCAATAAAATTAATATGGTTTGATTTTCTTTGCTTTATAAATATTGATTTCATAAATAATAGGTTTCTCTGATATCTAAACTGATTCCAATGTTTCCATGAACAGCGAAACGTTTGTTCCATTTCTGTTTGAAAAGATAAACAACAACAACAATAAATAACCAAACAAACGACGGCTTACCCAGAATAGATTGGATCGTCTCGTTCTTTAGAGTTACAAGGTCTTCCGACATTCTCGAAAGCTTCCCCTCGTGCTGATCTTGAACCAGTTTTATGTAATTCATTGTCTCTGCATTTAATATTGACACATTTGCTTCAAGTTGTTTTACAGTGTCGTCCAGTTGATCCCTAGTGACCGCCTGATCTCGAGACAAGTTTTCGGACAGCTTTTGAACATCAATTCGGGCTTCTTTTAGTATGTCAAGCTCGTTCACAACTTGTTCTTTCACTTTATCAATTCCTTCTCTCATCATTTGGACCTCAAATTCCATCCTCACCATTTTTTCTAGCAAAGCTTCCTCGTATGGAAACTTGCTGCATTGTGGCTCTGCACTCTTAGGCGACACAATCATTGTGATAAAAAGAAAGTGAAGTAAAACTCCGTCCTTAAACACTGCCATGTTGCTATTCTATTCGTACCTTGAATGTCTATCTGACTGAGGGTTTATATATTTCTGAATCTGTTGTTGTCAAAATAATCAGTTTTATTACTGATAGTAGTTATGGAATGTGCCAATCTTTCTTCTGTTGTTGTTGTGGCAAGTCTTGTAGTTTGTGAAGTTGTTTTTCATTCCTGTCGCATTTTTACCTACATTGCATGACTTTTCCAGTCCTCATGAAAGCGCACATTTCGCATTTTTATCTAACTTTCACAATCACTTTCCCAGTCCTCAGAAATTTCGGAATTCAGTATCATAAGACAGAACTAGGTGGTATGTGGAAAGCAAAATATGGCTACCAAAATAAAATTTCTAACTGGGACTCCCTCCTTTCAAGATTTAACTTGACCCAACCTGGTTTTAACATGTGATTAGATGTCAAACATTCAAAAAGCGAACTGCTATGCAAAAGGGAAACTCCGGTGTGTTCCGTATAACAAAACAAAGCAAATCAACAACGATAATAAATAATGAAAAGAGATTGAATAAAGCAATGGTTAGCAGGATACTAGAATTATTGTAAGGTTTACAGTTCATTCTGGGTTAACCCTTTCCTGTTTTGCAAAATTTTAGACCTATCCAAATTCAATAGTTTTGCAGACAAAAATTCAAAGTAGATTTAATTTGAAAAATAACCATTTAGTTTGGTAGAAAATATTGTTAAAAAAAAACGGAATTACTTGTAACACGCAATTTTTTTCTACAATTTTTTCTCAATTATAAAATCACTTTGGAGTAAAAACCAGGGATTGAACAGGAAAGGATTCAGAAAATCTATCAACAGTGAGGAGTTTTGACCCTTGTTAGTCTGCAAAATCCTGGCACAGCTTAGTATTTGTTTGGAAGAGGCGTAGAACACATTGAGGAAAATGGAATAACGTTCGATGTTGGTGTTTCTCCGTTTCCCACAGCATTTCTCTTAATATGATATATTTACAGTGAGAAACGATTGATTACTTTAAAAGGGTTAAATAAGTTTTATTGACAAAAGTAAGACATTGACTAATTCCAACACAATCGCGCTGTTTTGACGCCAAACAACAACAACAAAAAAGATTTTGAAAACATTGTGGAAAAAAAATGCTTGGAATAAGTAATTTCTTCAATAACCACAATATTTTCTCAAATTTTCTGCATGCTGCGGAGGAAAATTTTATATTCCACTTGACCTTCAGTCTCCTGAAAATATCAAAATTGTCTTCCGCAGCTCAAAGCATATAAAAGATGTTTTATCGTTATCGGAACAGGATTTTCCCTTTTTATCTTATATAGAAATTGAAAAATCGAAAAAACAAACAAACAAAAAACATTCTTTCTAAATTCAACGATAAATCGTACACTAAGCACTAAGAACATTTATCTATTTACTGTTAAAAAGAAACGAATAAAATGCCGGTTTTTAAACAGGATTTACCTTCTGCCTTTCTCATAATATTGTAGAAGTGACAAATCCCTTGAACTACCTTTTAACTGCAGTTACATATTTCGCCATTTTGTTTCTGGTAAATCTCCAAAAAAGTTGAAAAAATAAATCAAGCCAAAACAAAATACCAAGTGCTGAGCGTATGCTAGTAGAGCACCTTTTAGCAAGTTTATCAGATTATGAAATTTATGTTTGACGTGTTACTTCTACATGCGATTTCCTCCTTGACGTGTTACTTCTACATGCGATTTCCTCCTTTTTCTCGTATAAAGGCCGCTTAATTTATTGACTGAATTGAGTTTAACGCCACTTTTAACAGTATTTCAGTTTATCGCGGTGGCTGGAGCACCTAAATGGATTCCTGGTATTTCTCACACCAGTACTACCAATACATCTTTTCCGAGCCCCCAACTGCTCACCCACTTAAATTTTCGAACTTTCTAATTATGTGATAAGCAATGAGTTTACAATGAAAAAAAAATCTTAAAACCGAAAGATTATGCGACTCCCACTTTATAAATGAATGAAGTGCAGTTTCGATATTCTAAAAATCCTATTTACAACACGTAGGCCTTGAATTAAAAAAACAAAAATAAAAACAACAGCAACAAAAAAAAAAAAAAAAAAAAAAAAAAAAACCACACACACACACACACACACGTAAAAATTATTGTTCAATTTAGTTAATTTAGTTAATTTTTAGCAACGGATAAATATATTTTTATTTCAAATATTCACTGGAGAAACTTATCTTAGCCTTTGTCACGTCGTCGAAAAAACAAACAAACAAACAACAACAACAACAACAACAACAAACCAAGCCCACTATTGCGATCGCTTTCCCGTTTTTTTTATATTTTTTTTAGGCTGATCCAAATTGAAAAAGACTGCATTTGACAGTGATGATTGGATGCAATTAGAAATAAAAGCCATTCAATGTGGTAGAAAATAATGTAGGAAAAGGAGAAATTGCTTGTGACAAGCAATTTCTCCTTTTTCAAAATGTTTTCTTATGTATTATATCAGAGCGACGTAAAATCCAGGGTTTGAACAGGAAAGGGTTAATTGAGATAACTTTTCTTATAGCAAATGTCGTATTTGGATAAAATAATGAGAAGTGTTCATTTGAATACTGACAGTCAGAAATTGAAAAAAAAAACTCTTCAGAATTTTGTAAGGTAATGTGGATCGTTCAGGTGCTAAACAGGCCATATCTATTTAATGTGTGTAGGTTAGACATTCGATTTTCAGCAACAGAGGTTGAGTCACATCTGAAAACTAAAAACATTAAGGTTTTAGATGGATCTTGGCTAACTAGATCTGAGCCGAAACCTCGTAACAAACGCGCCAAAAAGATGCTTTATCTAAGACAAAGGACTGAAAGCGTGAGATATCGCATTAACCCATTATTAGACGGCAAACTTTTAGACTTGTACACACTGGAAGGAATTGTAGAGGTTATGTAAGGTTTGGATTAAGCAATTTCTTCATTTTACACAATGTTTTCGCGGAATCTTTTTCTTGGGAGGCGTCAAGAAACGTCTGGGTTAACGAGATGATATCCGCACATCAATAAACAAAAGATCACTGAAAAGATATGACATTTATGAGTTTGTAGATATATGTATAAAAGCGAGAAAACCATGTTTACGGTGACTCTAAAAATAGGAAAACAGAATTGGCTCCCTTCAGATCCTTTTCCTCTACCATCATAACCAGACCGGTTACATTTAGTTCAGATCGGTGATCAAATATAAATCTTGCATCTAGAATGGTACTTGTAGGCGGTAACGGTTGCTCGAGGCTCGAAAGAGCACGAGGAAATTTAAGTTTGCATCCAATACAGACGTGAGGCTATTGATGCCCCTGGGGCTACACATACGATGTTTCGCCCAGCTCTTCAAACGAATTAGATACAAACTTTGTTTTCTGTACGTTTCTTCGCTATTTTTTCGACTTGTTAATGTACGATATAAGAAATAGAATAATACCGAATTGTAGAAGAATTTCAAAATTATTCTTTCGCTATGTGTGTCTCTGAGTGAATATGAAAGGTCCTGGATTTATGGGTGGGAGAATTTGAATTAAAAAAAAAAAAAAAAGACTAACGCTTATGAAACTATGAATTATCATTAATGGTGTCATTTAAGATACCAGTTAAACACTTTAATAGCAATTAAAAGTTTTGGGGATCTCGAAGTCCTCTCGATCACAAAAACTCGATTGACCAATCAACCATCCGAACATACGGTGAATGATTAACATGTAGTATTTATCTCAAACATCTTTATTGGTTAGTGACTTGAAATCCGTAGATAAACTTTTTTAGCTGTAGTAACGAAGTATACTTACAATCAAATGACTTTCTAAATCTTTTATCTCTCTGACCATATATTATAAGCAAATAAATGTAGTTAAATACATAATTAAAATACATTATAGGAGGATAGAGGGCGTTGTCAGCGATCCTTTTATAATAAGTTTATTAGATTAATTTACATCTTCCGCATTGAAACATTTACATCTTCGACACCGGATAGTAATTTAAGATGAAGAGCTTTTGGCAGAACGATCTGGTTTTCACATTTAGATAAAACGAGTGAAGACAACTTGTACACTTGACGTTTCAACTATATGGCGTCGATGTTATTTTACGCACGAGGACAGTTAATGAGGAAGATTCCGGTAACTTACTAACACTACGCTTAAAGGAAAGCTATCGAAAATTACACATCAAGTTGATTTACGAAGAAAACGTATTTCTAGAATATAAATAACTATATTTGTACACTTGAATTAAGAACATCTGGAAATATAAATATGATATCGCAGGACGTCTTTTTATTCCACGGGGGCATTTTCGTGGACAGTTTTATCTATAATTTTCAGATAGCAATAGTCAGAATCTCCCTGAAGTCAGACCACGCGCAACATTGTATGGTAAATGATTGGTTGATAAAAATGTATTTCTAAAATATCTTTTGATTTGTGAGATTATTATCATGTAAGGAATGATGTGTCTTTTAAAATGCATACTAGTATGCCACTTTTCCGTCCAGAGGACACCTTGGAGCTTTCTTGATTTTAAGCTCTACTGGCTGAAAACAAGCGAGCTATTGTCATGGCCTTGTGTCCGTCTTGCGACCGTCCGTGCGTCAATTCGTCCGTCCGTAAACTTTTATTTTAAAAATCTTCGCCAACGAAAGTACTGAACAGAATTCAATCAAATTTCACAGAAATGATACCTTTTGATTTTAATCGGATGAAAAAACAGCTTTAATGGGCGGGACTGATTTCTATATATGGTGAAACCTTTAAAAATCTTCTTCTAAAACTAGGATTAATTGATTTCAACCAAATTTTACAGGAATGCTTATCGGCTGATCCGTTATCAGATTCCTTCAACGAATTTAGATCGGATGAAAACTATGGCTTAAATGGACGGGGGCTTATTTGAAAATCTTCTTCTCAGAAACCAATGGATGGATTTCAACCAAATTTCACAGGATTAATCCTTGGATGATCATTTATCAGATAACTTCAAAGAATATTGATAGGAAAGAAAACATGGCTTTAATGGGCGGGGGCTTATTTCCATATGTAGTGAAAGCTTTGAAAATCTTCTTCTCAGAAATAATTGGCTGGGTTTCAACCAAATTTCACTTTTATGGTCCTTTTGTGACCCCTTTTTAGATTGCTAAAATAAATTGATTTGCTGTAAACATTACTTTAATAGATTGGGCTTATTTCCATATATAGTAAACAGTGAAATCCTACAATGTGCAGGATGGTTTCAACCAAATTTCCCAAGAATGATAAATATATTCAGGCCGGTAGAGCGAATCAGAAGCTCTAAACTATGTTTATTATAAATTCCAATTTTACAAATGATAACAATCATTACGATTGAAATTGATGCAAAACTAGTTATATAGAAAATGTTTTGGAGTATGTCCGCTCTAACAAAAATGTGACAAGAAAACATACTAAATTTGGAATAAATATAGCGCGGGAAATAGAAATTTTACAGAATTTTAGTCTTTCGCTATGTCATTTTTTTAACGTTAATAGACCTTTTCACGGTCTCACAGCGCATGCGTCAAATCGAATCTCGTTAAAGGCGATATTTACCCGAGACTTTGTCACGTGATCAATTGCGGGGAGTCGATAATTTATCACTATATAATCCTTTATAAATTGTCTATTTTGAACGAGCAAAAATAAAGGTTAAAAATCAAAATTTTGGTGCAAAATGGGTTTAAATATGTGGGCAGATATATGCAGACTAGTTGTAGCGAGAAATATTGATGATATCATCGTGTATTAGTAACAAAATTAAGTTTAAAACGACCTGGTGTCTAGGCCATATGAAACATTACGTACCTCGAGTTTTGCGAAAATTACCCTTTGATACAATAATATCTCCTACGAAATAAGATATTTTGGACATATTTTTAACTCCCCCCTCACACACATACAATGAAGGAAAAGTAAATAGTTATAGTTTGACACTCGACGCAAACACTGAATGATTACGTTGATGAATGGAAAATCCCGCCTTGCAGTATACGGACAAGTGTCAAACATCTTGACAGATATAATATTGACTAAAATAACATTCCAATATTAATCCATTCCCAAAGAATGAATTTTTGACTGGTCCAAAAGAAGCTGCAGACGACATTTTAGATCTAATGGAATTTAATTGTTTATTTATTTTCTTTTTTTCCTTATGGGACAGGAAAAATATTGTGGTTACCGAAGAAATTACTTTATCCAAGCAATTATTTCATTTTCCACAATGTTTTCATATGCTTCTTCTCAAATTGACATCGCAGCGTTCTGGTAATAGAAGTGTTGGAGGAAAGGAGAAAATATATTCTTTGATTTATATAATCTGCTTTTCGTCTAGATATGCCATATATCGATTAAAAAGTGTATATTGAAATTCAAAATTGAGAGCACTATATATTAACGAAAAAAGGATAATAACAGAAATCATAATAGTATGATGACGATGTTAATAGTGCGAAGAAAAGAATGAAAAATAGAAATTATCAAATGTAATGATTATAATGGATTGCTGTTCGGTAAACAGTCTTGGTGTAAAGGGTTCCCTTTGGTATATCACATATCTATATGGTGTTATGTGTAGACGGCAACATGTCACCAAGCATCCAATAAACAACACCGCACACTCTTTATGTATATTAGTAAAATTTAGGAATTGATGAAACAAATTTGTCTTTTTATGTTTCAACCGATATGCCGCCAAGTACTGGGCCCTGATCGACGAATCAAAGAATCCGACCAGACGTCGTTTTCAATCGGCACGGGAATATTATTGCATGGTGTTTATTTATTTATCATTATCATTTCAATCTTTTACCAAAATAACAATAAATTGAATACGCTTAACAACTTTGAGTGGACATTTTTTGCTGTGGGATATATATTATCCTAAAAAGATGGGTGGAAATGACAATATTGTTGCGTGGCAGATTGTAGATCGACAAGGCATAACTCTAATATATCCTTCCATAGAATTCCGAAGAAACCGGAGTCTTGAAGAAAACTATGGATAAAGGCAACTGGAAGAGTCCTCAATGGAAGAAATAAATTTGCACCAACGAATAATTCTTTATTTTGTGGTCGACATTTTGTGAATGGGAAGAGAAGTGATGATCCAACGTCTGTGGACTTTATACCGACAATGAATCTTCCGGTGACTTTGCCAGTAACATTGAGGCAAAGGAGAGCTACTGTTTCCAGTATGAAATCGTCCAAATATGACGGAGCAGTAGAAACCCTTGTGAAAGAAAACTGTAGCGTGTGTTACACCAAGAAACGCGTTTTGTTGCCAGAAATTGATCTTAGAAATGTGCAGAACGAAGTTCAGATTTCACATGAGCGGTCAGATGAAATGACAGAATGCGAAATGCTGCATTGTCAAATCCCCTGCGAGGTACGATTTCAATTAAAATCTAACGTAAGTTTGGTAGGATTTTCCCTGGTATGAAGCAAGGACACGGGAACTGATTAACCCATTCCAACACAGCAAAATTTTAGACTGGTCCAAATTGAAAGAAGCTGCAGACGACATTTTCAAGTTGATGGAATTTTATTTATTTTTTTACTTTTCGGATAGAAAACAATGTGAAAAATGAAGAAATTTCTTGATACAAGCAATTTCTTCATTTTCCACAATGTTTTCTAACGCATTTTTCTTGGGGGCGTAAAAGGAGGGCTTGAGTGGGAATGGGTTAAATACAAGCTGGTATTTTCCACAGTTTTTTCAACGTGACTGAGTCTCTGGACAAATCCCTCTTCAAAGTATTTAAACGCCTTCAACGACTTGTAGGCCCGGACGCTTTCTTTGTCAAACGATTTGTCCCGCGATTCCACTAAATATTTTTTTAATTTTGATATGTCAAAGGCCGGAACATTTTTCAAACCATTTTCCCATCTATTGTTCGGATTTGTAAACACTGACTTCACAAAAAGAAACTTGTTTTCTGACATTTTAACACTGTTAAAGTTCGGGGTCGTATCGAGCCTTCTTCTTTTCTATTTAGTTTTTCAAACCGGAAGTGAAAACTCCCCGCAACGGGAAAATGTTGTTGTTGTTATTTTTTGGAAGCGTCTAGCGGATGTAGACTTTTTAGTCATCTGGCGCTTTGCGTGAAAAGGTCTATTATGGAACACATAGGAATTCCTTTAAATATCAATACACTTGAAATAAGTTTTCTATTCGTATACAAAAATACCATAAATTAAGAAGTGGTTTTGTAATGCACCGAAGAAAATGCAGTAACAGCAGATTTTTGAAAGTGGCATGAGTTCTTGACGGTACGTCAGAGCCATATTTATATTACTTAACCCTTGTCATGCGGAACACGGAATATTCCGGTTTTGGCAGGATCTATAGATCAAGATCAGCCTGCACATAAGTGCAGTCTGATCTCAGTCTACACCTCCTGCTTGTACTTTCTCTGCCAGAGTTGTTTATGAAGTTGATTTCTAAAAGAAATATTGATTTTTGAACAATAAGTTCCATCAGTGTTTTCAGCCCTTTGATTTTACAGCATTTCATTAAAGTAATTTATCCAGCATGACAATGTCAAGGGACAGCCGAAATGTGATCGATTGAAAGAATGGTTGGTTAATACTTTTTTGTGACAAATATGAAGGATCAGATCGAATGCATACATGAACTATTGTAGGCTTGCTTAATCCTACGTCGATGTACAGTAACTCATTAGAATCGGCTCAATGAGTCCCTTAATAAAGATTGACTGAACACAGTTTACAACTATCTATGGACCTGACACCCGTTGTCTGAAAATCTACCTTTAAGATAATTGAGAGAACAAACCCCTAAAAAATACTAAAGAGATGCCTACCTTTAGCGTGTGAATCAAGAAGCTATGCAGATACACGTAAGGGGTATAGGTGATGATTAGAAGTTCTAGTTCTTTATTCCAAAAGACAATCGACCAATCGCTGGCCCCGCCCACATAATCTTTTTGCCACGCCCACTGGCTCCAACAGGAAGTTCCGCTTCGATTTTAAACGGTTTTATTTTGAAAAAAAAATATAGCCAGTTGCCTGTAACAAAAAGTAGAATAGTTGGTTGGCTACCTAAACGTCGTAACTACAGCTTGAATTGTCGACTGATTATTTGATTGACAGCCGCGGTTGGTCAATTGCCAATATTACAAAAATATCATGTAACACATGTATATGATTATCTAGTGTTCCGAGATTTCGGACCATCAAACAAATACATAGAAAAAATAAATAACGAGAGGTTAAGATGAGTGAAAAGGTATATATGAAAAGAAATAATGTGGAGAAATGATAGGGAGAAACTCATAAGTATATTCGTTGGAAGAAAAATTAGGGTTATATTTTCGTTTGTACGATCAAAACCACGGCTGAAGAAAGGTTATGATGACTTGACCACACGATTTTGATAAACATATGCGGAAAGTAATAATATGTTCCTTTTTGATTGTGGTGATTATCATTATTTTAATTTTGACCGCGTTCTAATTGAAAATGAACGTTTTTTTTCAGTTTCTTTTTTACAGTTTCATTATCCTTCGTTTTACATGTACAGGAATATATATATATTTCTTTTCATATTGTGTGTGGCAAGAGGGGCCTTCATAGTAAACCCGTTCCCGTTCTCTGAAATTTTAGTACGGTCCAAATAGAGAGAGGTTATAGACGAGAAGGAAAATTGCGTTCAGTTTGGAATGAAACCATCCTATGTGGTAGAAAATATTGTGGGAAAAGCAGAAATTGCTTGTTACAAGCATTTTTTTTCTTTTTCAACAATGCTTTCTCAAGTATAAAATCACACAGACGTAAAATCCCGGGTTTGTACAGGGAAGGGTTAAGATAATAAGGAGAAACTCATAAGTATATTCGTTGGAAGAAAAACTTAGGGTTTAATTTTCGTTTGTACGATCAAAACCACGGCTGAAGAAAGGATATGATGACTTGACCACACGATTTTGATAAACATATGTGGAAAGTAACATGTAATTATATGTTTCTTTTTGTTTGTGGTGATTATCATCATTTTAATTTTGATCGCTTTCTAATTGAAAATGAGCGGGGTTTTTTCAGTTTCTTTGCAGTTTCATCATCCTTCGTTTTACATGTACATGCACATATTTCATTTCATAATGTGTGTGATAAGAGGGGCCTTCATAGTTAGCCCGTTCCCATTCTCTGAGATTTTAGACCGGTCCAAATTGAGAAAGGTTGCAGACAAGAATGAAAATTGCGTGCAATTTGGAATGAAATCATCCTATGTGGTAGAAAATATTGTGGGAAAAGATTGTAACAAGCAATTTCTTCTTTTTCCACAATGTTTTCTCAAGTATAAAATCACACAGATGTCAAATCCCGGGTTTGTACGGGCCAGGGTGAAACGATCAAAACCACGTAGAGACTGCTATGATAAGATGTAGCTATGATTACTCTAACAAATAGTTAATATAAAGTCTATACTTAATTATATATACGCATGTAAAGAAAACGTGTCTTATTTCATTCAATCGATATAGTCAATTGACAAATCGCTGGCCTCGCCCAATGACTATAAAGGCCCCGCCCTTTAAAACCGACAGGAAGTTCCACTTGGATTTTTAACAGCGTTATTTTGCAAAAAAAATGGCCAGTAGCATGGTGAGTGACCTAAACGTCGTAACTACAGCTTGAATAAGCTGTAGTTACGACGATTAAGTCGCCAAACCAACAATAAAGGTAAAATGGTGGCCAATGTCGGAGTTAATAAGCCCAGGTCCGGGCTGAATAAGTTATATGATTGGTCGGTTTATTCCTTGATTGACAGTTGCTATTGAGCCGCCGTAATAGCGCTGTTGTTAGCGCGTCGGACTGTCAATCTAGATCTCTAGGTTCGATCCCCGACGGCAGCACTCATCCTTTCCGACCAATTGTCTCTCACCAATGTTTGTTTGTTTGTTTGTTTGAATGGAGTTTTACGCCACTTTCAACAATCTTTCAGTTAAATCGCGGCGGCTGGAGACCTAACAATGGAATCCTGGTATTTCTCACGCCAGTACTACCATTACATCCTTTCCTAGTCTCCAGCTGCTATCCCACATAGGTCTACGATTATCGACCCATTGGTGAGAGACAAATAGTCGGTAAGGATGAGTGCCGCCGTCGGGGATCGAACCCGGGATCTTTAGATTGACAGTCCGACGCTTTACCAACTGCGCTATGACGGCGGATTTTACCGAATAACAGATCCTTGCTGTCAATCATAAAGTCAACTGACGAATCAAATCATCCATAAAGACTGGAAGTGAATGTTGACCTTAAATGTTAATGTCATAAAATGTTGTTGGACTTGAGAATTAGACAACGTAACTGAAGCTTTTTCATGATCTGATTACGACCTTTAGGCCACCAAACTAAAATTTGCTTTATGTTTTTTGTTTGTTTGTTTGTTTTTGTTAGTTCATTTTTGGTTTGGACCATTAATTTTACAAAATAATAGTTTGTTTATTAACTCAGTCAAAGTAATATGCTCGAGGTTATTACCAGGATTCCGTCATTTTCCTTCTCACAGGGTACTGTTTGCCATCTCGTTTCCAAATTTCACTTGTATTTACCCTTTCCCACACAATGATATTTGAAATGATATAAACGTTCTCGGAGCAACGCATTTCCTAGAAATGCAAAAATGTCTGTAAAACAAACAAACAACAACAAAATCTAATAACATTAGAATTTCAATTACACGCTCGGCAGATGTAAGACACGTGTTTTTCAAGTTGTTCATTGCAGAATCCAAGGACACACAAAAATAAGTTAGATGAATTCTTATTGGAGAAAAAATATTAGAAAGAAAGAAAATCCGTGAATCAGTATGGAAATGAAATGCTACTGAACCCATATTTCAAATTTTATTTCATTTATGATTTCAGTCTCTAACCTATTACCGTGCAATCAAGCATTTTACGCACAGTGAAAAATAACAACAAAAACACCCCCCCCCCAAAAAAAACCCCAAACAAACACACACTCATACAAAAACAACAACAACAACAAAACCCTCCGAAAAACTAAAATCAAAACAATAAAACAGAGTAAACCGATAATAATAAAAGTAAAAATCGAGGAAACATTGTTGGAAGAGAAGAAGATGCAGCTTACCAGCATTTCCTTCTTTTCGCACAAATAATTTCCTATCTTTTTGACACAGATTTTAAAAGATGGGATATTTGTAAGATATAACATCTGCAACCTTCTTTTCATTTTAATTTCGACTAGTCTAAGATTTTGCCGTCATATAATTGGTTAAAGCCTTCGACCTTAAAGGCTAGACTAGATCATTCAAAGCAAGTGGTTAACTATAACAAGACTGAAAAATTTTAGACAGGTCCAAATTAAAAGGATTTGCAGACGAAAATTTCATGCTTATGAAATTATGGAATTATTTTACCTCTCGGTTAGAAAACATTGAAATTAGTGAAGAAAATGCTTGTAACAAGCGGTTTCTTCGTCTTTCACATTTTTTTCGAAACTTTTTATCTTGGAAAGGTCTTAAAGCGTCATTGAGTGAGATCGTGAGATTTATTTGACTAGATAACTCTATGTGTGTGATCCGCAAAGAGAAAAGAGGGCAGACCGGGTTTTCCGTCAAACTACGATTTCTCGAAGAGATCAGATCTACCAGAGGTTAGTCATAGATTGATTAAAAAAATAATAAAAAGATAAATAAATATTTTTTTTGAGTTTGAATGACAGTTATAACCTTACAAATCCTGCAGCGAACACTCCAGGTGAAATGCACGATTTGATTGGTCAATCTGTATTTGATTGACAATGGCGATCCGTCAGTTAGGGACCCGTCACGCGGCAGTGGACAATTAATGATATTTCCGTATTTTTTCACTTATCAAATGGTTCCTGTTGGTGTGACGCATGCTTATTAGCATTAACATTCCCTTGAAAATTGCCCTCGTCACTGATGACAGACACATGTAAATAATTTAACTTGAGTTTCGTCTATCAATGTTCAAGCGTTTTGATTGGCTGAAGGTTTCATTTCATAATCCATGTACAAAACTCTGAGCACGCAACTATTTTGTATCCGCTTCGCGTATTCATACATTGCGATTAAGTATTTCGGTGCAAACCCCGAAGAGAATAAAGATATCGTCATTTTTTTTAAATGAAACCGGATCCGTTTGTTCGATATGATACAAAACTAGCTTGCCGATCTTTAGTCTGTCAAATATTTCTTTAAACAATAGAGATTTTTAATAAAGGCTTTACAATCACAAAGAAAACAGCGATGTTTTATTCGAGCATCTGTGGAAAATTCATGTTGTTTTACTTTGCAATTTATGGTAGCCTAGCAGAACCACAGTGCTCTCGTTTTCCATACGAGGAAGCTTTACTTGAAAAAATGGTACGTCTCGAATTTAAAGTGGAGCAAATGGACAATGGATTTAAAAAGTTGGAAAGTAAAATCCTTGACGAGCTAACCCTACTTCAAGGACAGCGGGATGCCCTTTCAGCAATATCAAACACCATGAAGAATGAAATGAAAACACAAACTGAATCATTTAAAGGTGATTTCGTAAATCTAGAAGCGGCGATCAAAGAAAAAGATAAAGAAATCGAAGAACAAATTTCAAACCTGTTAGAAAACGCAAACGAAGAAATTGGACAAATGAAACAAGAAGCATTACGAATGACACGAGCTAATGTCGAAGAGAACGAGGCGAAGATCAGTCGAATGTCTATGGATCTTCAGGATATGCTGAATTCGACAAGACAAGATAATGAAAACCACGGAAAAGGTAAGATGCGTGATTTTTAAAACCATCGAAAAAAAAAATATCTACCTATTCCCACAAATGACGCTTTTTGACTCCACTCAAGAAAAAAATAGGAAAATCATTGTGTAAAATGAAGAAATTGCATGAACGAAGCAATGTCTTCATTTTCCACTGTTTTTTTCTGCGCAGAAAGCTGAACAAAATCTAAAATTGCGCAATTTTTATATTGACGTCTGCAACTTCTTTCAATTTAGACTAGTCTAAAATTTTGCCGCCTCGTAATATGTTAAGTCTCTGAGCTGCCAATTCTTCGAAAATGTGTACGGCTTTATAATCAGCTGTAGTTGCGAGCCTTTCTCAGACCACACGTAAATATATGTATCGCGGCTGTGAGTAAGAAAAATCATACATTTAGATCAGAAGTGAACTTTAAATTTCGACATCGGCCGACATCTATGTGAATCATGAGTTTGTTTGGCGACTTAAATATCGTAGACACAGCTTATTCAAGTTGCAGTTCCGACGTTTATGTCGCAAACAAACCATTTCACTTTTTTTCATTTCATGTTACTGGCTACCTTAGCCATCGCCTTTATGAGCGACGCCCCCAGTATTAATAGTAATGTATAAACATAGCAATGCAGTACGCTGGTTTTTCAACATTAGAAAAGTTACGACAGTTAGCAACATTCTGAATCTGAAGTATAGTTTGAATGTTGTTATAGATGTTTTAAATGATTTACTACTCAACTTGGCCATAACTCAAAAAAGGACATGGTTGCAAACGTTGTGCCACACAAACAATTGGGCTAATTTTCCTCTACGTGAATTGAAAAAAAATGTTCTCCCCAGAAACAGCGAACTTTAATTCATCCAAATTTTACCTGAATAAAATATATACAGATACTTTAAAAAATGTGTCCTTTTTTTTGTAAAAAACATTTTTTTAATTTTCTTTCTAAAAATTAAAGGGTAATATGTAAATCATCAGAGCTGAATAACTTGTTTCGCACCTTATATAAGCACAACGAAAATAACGTTTTCTAATCTGAATTGCTTCTTCCATAGATCTTATTCTATTTTAAAAACAACAACAACAACAACAACAACAACAAAAAAACCCAAAACAACGTTATTCTACGACAAACTTTCTTAGAGATGTTTGAATTTACAGAAATTGTAGGCGACATCTCAAAGCACATTTGGATTGAATATACCTACCATATATAGCGTAAAACCTTGTGATAAAAGAGAAGAAAAAATCCTATTACAAGTAATCCTCCTTATCAAACAGTATTTTTCACTATAAAATTTTCGAAAAGGCGTAATAAATGTAAGATTGTATGGTATTTGCTTAGAACAGTAATTTCAGACTGGTGGAGCGATGCAGGTGCTCAAGCGCCTCTGATATTCCGTTTATTTATCGTCGCTACCGTAGCATAGGCCCACATGAGCGACACCCCAGAAGACGGTTAGTTGTTACGGGGGATAGTGCAAGGAAACAGGACGAAACTTCTGAGAGCTCCGCCTGGTCCTTTTTTGTGCTCGATGGATAGCATAGTCACATTGGGGCCGGTTTAAATTCTTATCCGAAGAAAATTAGTTGATATGGTCAGCCCAGGTCTCGAACCCGTGATCTTGAGATGCTCTACAAACTGAGCCAATCGGGCTGACCGAGATTGTTATTATAAAAGCCCTTAGGAATATAAATGTAAATGCTGCTGACACGAGTAAGTTACTCTGTAATTATTTTTCGTATGACATAATGCATATGAACCCTGTTCAATCCTTGATTTTACGTCCCTGTGAGAATTGAGAAATATTAAAGAAAGAGAAGAAATTGCATTTTTAACAATATTTTCTACCCATATAATCCATTTTAGATTTTCGCCTGCAAAACCTTTGAATTGATTTATCGCTTTGATAAGCTAATTCTGCGTGAAAGGTGTGTTACTTGTGTTAAGTTCCTCAAACATAATATTATATTCATCTTTCTCAAACGTTCTATAAAATACAAAACATCTTCATCATGATTGTAAAAATTATTCAATTGGGTTATTTACTGACTTTAAATATCGTTCAAAGTCATTCAAAGCTATTGTAGACTGTTTTATACCCACGGATTGCTTTAGTTTTTTCCAATTCAGTTTGGCATTATCATATATAGCTTTTACTTAATCTGACATTCTACCTCTATCATACTCTCACTTGCACCTTCTAACACATGATTTATATCCAGTCCTAACCTTGGTCATTTTTTCACGATCGATACTTAATCATTTCTGTAACCGTTAACCCATTACCAGATGGCTAAATTTGAGACTGGCCCAAATTGAAAGGGGTAGCAGACGACAATTTAAAGTTTATGAAAATGTGGATTTTTTCAACCTTCTGGGTAGAAAACATTGTGGAAAATGAAGAAATTGCTTGTCAAAAGCAATTTCTTCTTTTTCCACAATGTTTTTCTAAGCTTTTTTCCTTTGGGGTGTCTGAACGCGTGACTGAGTGGGAATGGGTTAATTAAGAGATTTATAGAATAATCCTATCTTACATTACACTCGTTATTGAACCAAGAATTGTTTTCAATGGTTCTAATTTAGGAAATATTTTTGTATTTTAGAGAATTTTCAATAACTTGACCTATTTCATCTACACAACAATTTGTAAACTTATAAACAATTTTATCTTTCATTATATACCTATAAATGATATGAATTAAAATCTGGCTATATAATACAACTCGACAGTGTCATCAAATAAAACATACCTACACACGATTCTCGAACACGATAACAACAAATAGAAAAAGACACTGTTGTAATATTTACGAAAGACCGGTGGTGACATCATGTATTCACAGTTCACACTTCAAACTTCATACATATTAAGTCTGAAGTAGGAAGTTTGAAATGTGAATTATGAGACCCGTGGTGACTTCTTAAATTCACAGTACATAATCAAAACAAATTAAATATGAAGTTTGAAGCGTGAAGTTGGAAGTATGAAGTGTGAAGTTGGAAGTTTGAAGTGTGAAGTTGGAATTGTGAAGTCGGAAGTTGGAAGTATAAAGTGTGAAGTTGGAAGTGTGAAGTTAGAAGTTTGAAGTGTGAAGTTGGAAGTATGAAGTCGGAAGTTGGAAGTATGAAGTGTGAAGTTGGAAGTATGAAGTGTGAAGTGAGAAGTTGGAAGTTTGAAGTGTGAAGTGTGAAGTGTGAAGTTGGAAGTGTGAAGTATGAAGTGTGAAGTTTGAAGATCGAAGTCGGAAGTTTGAAGTGTGAAGTGTGAAGTTGGAAGTTTGAAGTGTGAAGTGTGAAGTTGAAAGTATTAAGAGTGAAGTTGGAAGTATGAAGTGTGAAGTTGGAAGTTTGAAGTGTGAAGTGAGAAGTTGGAAGTATGAAGTGTGAAGTGTGAAGTATGAAGTGTGAAGTGTGAAGTTTGAAGTGTGAAGTGTGAAGTTGGAAGTTTGAAGTTGGAAGTTTGAAGTGTGAAGTGTGAAGTTGGAAGTTTGAAGTGAGAAGTTGGAAGTTGAGGTGATTGTAAGTGTCGAGGTGAACAGACGTGTTTTTTCGGGCTCTCCGATTTCGATTATAAATATGGACTTATCTGTGAATTAAATTGCATTTTATCATGGACATATAGTAACATCCTTTAGTGTCGTAGATTACGAACTTATTTGTGGGATTTTTTTGCTTTAAAATAATAATTTTAGTAGAAAAATAGTATTTTCATTGTCTTTTCATTGTTCTCGTAGAAACATTTCTAGTTTTCTCATAGCTGGAAGGCTTTTAAAACCAAAGTAATTGTGAAAATCGTTCACCATTATTGTTCGATCAACGGTAAATCTCCATGACTGATTATGATTTCCGATAGTTTGCCAGAGTTAACACCAGTTCAGGTGGACGAAAATACAACAGTAAAGGTGCCTGTATCGTCGGTATCTATATCGTCGATACCTACAGCGGGACAAAAGTCGTGTGATATTAACCAGGAATCTGATGCATCTTTCATCTGTGCGCCAGATGAGTCTATGAACCAAAACGGCACTAAACTCACTTCCTCCCAGCTGGAAAAGCTAGTCTCATATTATAATGGATCACCACGAGAACTCTTCAAAAACTCAATTCTTACGTTATACGCATCCTGTGACAAGAAACTTTCTGAAGTCCGCCACGATTTGTTTACTATTCTATCAAATAAGGATGATTTTCCGTATCGAGGGTTCTACTTAAAACGCAGAGTCCAGAAAAAGAATGGCGAATCTGTATCAGAAAAACTTGCCTATGACATTCATTCCCTGTTGTCCGCGTATCTAGACTCTGATTACAATAGCAGTGATCTGAAGGAGGTTATAAGCACTAGGGGAAGGTTCCAGTCTACAGATCAACATGCACTGTCTGCCCCGAATAGACTGGAAACCCCGACCAGGAGTGGTTTTAAGGCCCAGCCAACCGAAATTTCAAGAGCAGAACTCAGTGACTTACAGGAAACAGTGTCGCTTCTAAAAGCAGATCTTCTTAATATTAAACAAACAATGGCTTCTAAGGAAGAAGAACGAACCAATGAAATTACAGAAATTAAAAGTACTTTACAAGATATCAGTTCCTTAGTGCATGAAATACGAGATACGGTATTAATGGATTTACAATCAGTATCAAATATGCTTTCTAGAGTTGAATCCGTGCAATTAAGTTCATCTACTCACGTGAAAAATGAAATCAGACTTATTAAACAAGATGTAAAGAATTGTGAATGTAGCCTTAATTTATTAGAAAGCAAGGTAATAAAGCTTGATAATTCTGCATCGAAATCCAAAAATCGTGGTAAAAAGATTTCTGATAGGGGGGAGACGCTAAATTCCTGCAACAAACTTGTAGATTCAGGTCATATAGTACCCGCTTCCTTCGGACAGAATGGCACTCATTCTGCCAACGGGGCTCCTCTTGTCAAAACAAGTACAACTGACAATAGAGTTGTTCACACTCAAGCTGAGTCAATTTCCACTGAATTGGCTTCTGGTGTGGATCCTAGATCTATACAGACCTTAGATGATCCGCCCCCGAATTCAAATTCAGATACACAACAAGAGCATGCAAGTTCAAATTCCTTTTCCAATACTTCACGTCAACAATTTCACGTTCATTCCGGAGGCATGGAGACGCCTTGTTCTGGGAACAAAGGAATGGCTTCCAATGCTCCCATTAGCGACGTTGCTCCAGCTCAAAAAGTAACAACATATGGTTTGAAAACGCAGAGTTTGATAGCTTTTCCTGTCCTTTCCCATGACCAAAAGGACCTTTCTGAAAATAATTTTACCTCAAAAGATGTACAAAATCAGTCAACTTTAAATTATAATACAGAAGCTCACAACTTTACGCACAAGGTAAGCGACTACTCTTATTCAGCAGCATTATTATCAAGCCGTAATGAACCTTCTTTGGAACGGTCTCAAGATCAAGATCCTTCTCAACAAAATGGAAATGATCTATACAAAAACGTAGGTTCCAATATTTCCGAAAAATCGAAACAAAATCAAAATTATAAAACTGGTAAAACAGTGACTCGCCGCAATTACAACGCTTTTGCGTCACGACCACATGCTTCAAGAGAAAAAAATGACTGGGGTTACACCAGTTATGAGGATAAAAATCGGTTTTCCGGTTACTCTTTTAAAGAACAGGCATCAGATAGAGATGGATTTGGTTGGCCGGATGACCCAAACCTTAAGTCAAGCTCGAAGCTATTTGGTAAAAGTTTTGCAAATAATATAGATAGGGAAAGCGAGGATTTTGACTTGACGGAATTTGTCCGTAAGAAAACAACTCGATACTTTGTTGGTGGTTTTAAGCCATCTATCACAGAGGAGCGGGTTGCAAAGTACGTGAGTTTGAGAGGCCCGAAGGTGACGAAAGTTTCTGTCTTTCGCTATAGAAATAAACCCGTCGTAGTTCGGTTAAACGTAGAAGCTGACCGTTACTCTCAATATTTAAATGATCCCGAGTTTTGGCCAGAAGGCATAGTGTGCAGGCCTTGGGTGTCACAGTCCCAGTATAATGCGCGGAATTTTGAAAGAGCTGCGGCTACTGACCTGGAAAATCAATATTCGTATCGTCAGCGCGACAACCATGACTATCACGAATATAACCACGATCAAGATCAAAGGTCAAACCGTTATAATCACAATAACCGGTACGAGTGTCTAGACGGTCAATATTATTAATCAATTATGTTCGACACCTTACAATTAAAATTTTATACCTGGAACGCAACAGGAGTGAAATCTAGCGGTACATATTTAACCGATTGTCTTAAAAATCAGGAAATTGACTTTTTAGGTATTTCAGAACATTGGCTTCATGAATATGATTTACACTTTTTTAATACTCTAAATAGTTCTTATTCTTATCATGCGGTATCCGATAAGGATTTGGTAAGCAATGATAGAAGAGGTCCTGGTAAGGGCGGGGTGGCAATTTTATGGAAAAAAAAGTTCGACAAATTTGTCACACTCTTGCCAATAAAAAACGACCGAATGATAGGTCTTCAAGTGGAGTTGTCGTCGAACAATTTTATATACTTATTTCAAGTTTATATGCCCTCCAAAAACCACATTTACTCTGTTTTTAGTGAATATATTGATTTTATGCATGATACCATATCTACTTACAGGTGGAAAGGGTTGGTTATACTTATGGGTGACTTTAATTGTCATCTAAACAGTGCTAGTTTTGCTAAACCGTTAGACAGGAGAGATAATTGTTTTCAGGCTCTTTTAAATCAATTAAATTTTTCAGCGGTTACGCCCCTTGGAAAATGTGGAGGCGCACTTACAACTTTTGAATCTTCAATAGGATCAAGTATTATTGACAATATAATCCTCAGTACCGATGACATCAATAGAATTATTGCGTGTAATATTGTTAACGATGACGCTCTTTTATACTCAAATCACAGAGCAGTAGAATGTGTTTTAGAATTACCCGATACTTCTTGTCCGAATAGTTCTTGTTCTACCCGGAGAATAAAATGGTCTCATGTCTCTCAAACTCATCTTAATAATTACCGTAATAGTCTCGACCATGATGCGGGTTTAATTGCCTTACTCAAGTATGACGTCATCACTACAGCGGACGTTGATAGAATGTATAATGCTATCGTTAGTGCATTAAGAAATACAGCAGATAATTTTATACCTGTTCGGCCATTTCATAGTCATTTAAAACCTTACTGGAATGACGAATTAACGGCTTTGAATACGGCTATGAAACGTCACAGACGTGAATGGATTTTAGCTGGATCCCCCAGGTGTGGACCTATATTTCAGACATTAAAAGATTATAAAAGAGAATTTCGCATGCTGCACCGTATTGCAGTGGACAGATATTTTGTTAAGTTGTACGATGACATAGATCAGGCGGCTGAGGCTGATCAAGAGCAGTTCTGGGCGTTAGTTAACCGTAAGAGACGGTCGTCAAATAACGCCCCGGGTGCCGAAATCTCCTTCGAGGGTAAAGCATGTCGGGATAATAATTCTTTATTAAATGGTTGGCAGCAGTATTTTAAAGAATTGTACTCGTTTGATGACAATCCCTGCTTCGACAACGATTTTAGACAGTATGTTGATAAAGAATTTGAAAAGAAATTATATTTTTTAAACTGCAATAAAGATAATAATTCACCAAAAGTTTCTGTTGCAACTATAAATCATACACTTTTGACAGTAAAGCGTAAAAAAGCCCCTGGATTTGATGGTATTACTTATGAGCACATTATTCACGGAGGGAATTTGATTAGGCGACTTTTGGCTAAACTCCTTACAGCTATGATAAAATGTTCTCATGTACCTTCACTTATGAAAAGGGGGGTAATTTTTACATTATTCAAGGGAGGCAATAAGGATAGAAAGGACCCGAATAGCTACAGGGCGATAACACTCACGTCATGTATTTTAAAAATTTTTGAAGTTGTTATTCTGCTCAGACTGCAAACCACTAATTCCTTGAAAGTTCATAGTCTACAAGGTGGGTTTCAGAGCGGACTTGGTTGTATTATGTCCTCATTTTGCCTTCGCGAGTGTATACACTTTGCAAAAGAAAATAAAAGTAGATTGTTTTTATGTTTTCTTGATTGTAAACAAGCGTTCGATCGAGTTTGGTTGAACGGTCTTTTTTATAAGCTTATTGAAGGTGGTATTGATGATGAAATCTTAAAATGTTTGTTGAGTATTTATTCTGATCTGCAGAGCGCGGTACGTTATAAAGGATACATCTCGAATGAAACCTTCCCAGTTCTACAGGGAACCAGACAAGGGGGGAAAACAAGCCCATTTCTGTATTTAGTTTATATAAACGGCCTTATTCAACAATTATCTGACTCTGGTTATGGCTTATGTATAGCAGGATCTGACTGCAGTTCCCTTAGCGTAGCAGACGACATGGTCTTAGTATCTTTAACTCAAAAAGGACTTCAAAGTATGCTGAATATTTGCTATGAGTATTCATGTAAATGGAGATACTTGTATAATGCCTCAAAATGTGCAGTGATGGTTTTTAATGAACATAAAAAGCATGTAAATGATAGATCGTGGTTTCTTGGGGACTGTAAAATCAATGAAGTTGAATGCTATACCCATCTTGGTATTAACGTTTATAAATCAATGAAAAGTAAATTTCAGGTAGATGAAACTTGTAATAAATTAAGAGGTAGTTTACTTAGTCTTACCAACATAGGATTGCATGATAATGGTTTAAATCCTTTGACCTCATTCAAAATTTACAAATCTATAGTCTTCCCTAAAGCTCTTTATGGATGTGAGTTTCTATTGGATTTAACCAACTCGCAAATTTTAAATTTAGAAAAGGCACATAGATTTTGCATAAAATATATTCAAGATCTTCCCACTTATACCCGCACTGACATTTGTTTAAGCATTATGGGCTCTATGCCTATAGTTTTCGAAATAGAGTACCGTAAGTTGTTATTTCTTGGTCAATTATGTAGACTAGTAACCGGTCATATATCGAAGATCCTATTTAATTATAGACTGGTATCTTTTTATACTGGGAACAATGTTAAGTCTGGTTTTATTCCAAATATTGTTGAAATCATTAGAAAATATTCTTTAGAGAATTACTTGCTTGATTATATAAACTATGGATTTTTTCCATCAAAAACTCAATGGAAAATTCTTTCTCGTAATGCAGTCGAAACCTCAGCTTTTACCGCTTGGAAAGCTAGATTGGAGCAAGATCGGTCTCTTAAAGACTTTTTGTTCTTTAAACCCCAATTAAGTGATGCCTCAAAACTTTGGAAGATAAGTCGCCGTTTCCCTTCGTTTTCAAAGCACTGTTATAACGGAGTTAAAATAATTGCTAAATGTTTCAGTGATGATTTCTCACATAGTTGTGCAAAATGTACAAAAATAATTAATATACCACTTTGCGAACATATTATTTTTGAATGTGATACAACAGCCAATATAAGGTATTATTTATTTAGTCAAATACGAGTAGTATACGGTGAAACACTTTTCAACAGGTTTCTAGAACTCTCGGACTCTTTTAAGATAATTACTCTTGTATCAGGTTTTGAAAATATCATAGAGAATGGTTTCTGGTCTGAAAACTCATTATTCTTTGTTCTACCTATTTTAAGTAAACTTTGGTATATTTATAATTCATCTGTAACATGATTATGGCATATTTATAGTATTCGTGTCGTTGTTTAGCGATTGAAACCTCGTAGCTACAGCTTTGGTTGTGGGCTTTTGGTCGTCTACCAACGATCTGCGATATACAAGCTTTAAAACGTTTATTCAATAAAGTTTAAGAACAAACAGTAAGTCAGTTATAAATACGTCAGGTAGAGCGACATATGATGTTCTAAAGCCATCTTAGGTCTTTTTGTGTTTTTTGGTTTTTTTATTATTATTATTTTGTTTGTTTGTTGTTTGTTCGTTTTTAACTACATGTATATGTTTTTCTAACTTTGTTTACCGTTTGAGCGGTGCTTTTGTTGTTCGCTTTCGGTTGACAAGGGTACGTTCTCGTTATCTCGCTACTTTCAATTTGTGTCTACTTCATCCTTGTTTTGTATTCTTTTCGGTTTCGCAATTAATACAGCAAGTATGGGTGAAGGAGTGGCACACTTAAAACCTTTCCCGTTTAGATCGATAGACTAGTCCAAATTCTGAAAGGTTCGTCATAAGCAATTTCAAATTACGTTTTCTTACTGAAAAATTACAGATAAAGTTCATGAGTTCACAATTGTATTGGAAAGGGTTAAAATTCCGATGTTTGTTTCAATGTTTGTATCTAAATGTCTTTCTTTTCATTGTGTTGTCTTTATTGTGCTCTTTTTTGTATATCTATGTATTTTGTAGTTTTGCTCGCCTACATGGCGGAAATAAAAGATAATAATAATAATTATAAACAATTTTATCTTTCATTATATACCTATAAATGATATGAATTAAAATCTGGCTATATAATACAACTCGACAGTGTCATCAAATAAAACATACCTACACACGATTCTCGAACACGATAACAACAAATAGAAAAAGACACTGTTGTAATATTTACGAAAGACAGGTGGTGACATCATGTATTCACAGTTCACACTTCAAACTTCATACATATTAAGTCTGAAGTAGGAAGTTTGAAATGTGAATTATGAGACCCGTGGTGACTTCTTAAATTCACAGTACATAATCAAAACAAATTAAATATGAAGTTTGAAGCGTGAAGTTGGAAGTATGAAGTGTGAAGTTGGAAGTTTGAAGTGTGAAGTTGGAATTGTGAAGTCGGAAGTTGGAAGTATAAAGTGTGAAGTTGGAAGTGTGAAGTTAGAAGTTTAAAGTGTGAAGTTGGAAGTATGAAGTCGGAAGTTGGAAGTATGAAGTGTGAAGTTGGAAGTATGAAGTGTGAAGTGAGAAGTTGGAAGTTTGAAGTGTGAAGTGTGAAGTGTGAAGTTGGAAGTGTGAAGTATGAAGTGTGAAGTTTGAAGATCGAAGTCGGAAGTTTGAAGTGTGAAGTGTGAAGTTGGAAGTTTGAAGTGTGAAGTGTGAAGTTGAAAGTATTAAGAGTGAAGTTGGAAGTATGAAGTGTGAAGTTGGAAGTTTGAAGTGTGAAGTGAGAAGTTGGAAGTATGAAGTGTGAAGTGTGAAGTATGAAGTGTGAAGTGTGAAGTTTGAAGTGTGAAGTGTGAAGTTGGAAGTTTGAAGTTGGAAGTTTGAAGTGTGAAGTGTGAAGTTGGAAGTTTGAAGTGAGAAGTTGGAAGTATGAAGTTTGAAGTTTGAAGTGTGAAGTTGGAAGTATGAAGTGTGAAGTGTGAAGTGTGAAGTTGGAAGTTTGAAGTGTAAAGTTGGAAGTATGAAGTTTGAAGTTGGAAGTTTGAAGTCGAAGTTTGAAGTTTGAAGGGTGAAGTATGAAGTTGGAAGTCGGAAGTGTGAAGTGAGAAGTTTGAAGTGTGAAGTGTGAAGTAGGAAGTTTGAAGTGATAAGTTGGAAGTCTGAAGTGTGAAGTTGGAAGTTTGAAGTGTGAAGTTGGAAGTATGAAGTGTGAAGTGTGAAGTTGGAAGTTTGAAGTGTGAAGTGTGAAGTTGGAAGTTTGAAGTGTGAAGTTAGAAGTGTGAAATGAAAGTTCCAACTTCACACTTCATACTTCCAACTTCAAACTTCCGACTTCATACTTCCAACCTCACACTTCATACTTCCAACTTCACACTTCCAACTTCCAACTTCACACTTCACACTTCATACTTCCAACTTCACACTTCATACTTCCATCTTCCGACTTCATTCTTCCAACTTTTCACTTCAAACTTCCAACTTCACACTTCATACTTCCAACTTCACACTTCCAACTTCATACTTCATACTTCCAACTTCAAACTTCCGACTTCATAATTCACATTTCAAACTTCCAACTTCAAACTTCCGACTTCATACTTCCAACTTCACACTTCATACTTCCAACTATAAACTTCCGACTTCATATTTCACACTTCAAACTTCCAACTTCAAACTTCCGACTTCATACCTCCAACTTCACACTTCCTACTTCACACTTCATACTTCCAACTTCACACTTCAAACTTCACACTTCAAACTTCCTACTTCATACTTCCGACTGCACAGTTCATACTTCCAACTTCAAACTTCCGACTTCATATTTCACACTTCAAACTTCCAACTTCAAACTTCACACTTCCTACTTCACACTTCATACTTCCAACTTCATACTTCCAACTTCACACTTCAAACTTCCGACTTCATACTTCCAACTTCACACTTCATACTTCCAACTTCAAACTTCCAACTTCAAACTTCCGACTTCATACTTCCAACTTCACACTTCCTACTTCACACTTCATACTTCCAACTTCACACTTCAAACTTCCTACTTCATACTTCAAACTTCATACTTCAAACTTCCGACTTCATACTTCCAACTTCTCACTTCAAACTTCCGACTTCATACTTCAAACTTCCGACTTCATACTTCAAACTTCTCACTTCCAACTTCAAACTTCCGACTTCACACTTCAGAGTTACTATGTATGAAGTGTGAACTGTGAATTCTTGATGTCACCACCGGTCTTTCGTAAATATTCCCTGTATATTTCATTTTGATACAACAGACATGCATTTTCAAACTATAACATTCATAGTTTTAAGAGGCACATTTGCTACAGTCTCAAGAGTTTCTTTCTGTCTGATGGATGTTTTCTGTTTCGTTTAATGAAGGCATATATGTGTGGTATAAGATAAGGTGGTTATATTAAATAAATTGTTATATTTTTCAGTGAGTTATTGACGCGAATTGTTTTTTGTGGGGCTCCGCATCCTAACGAGTGAAGGGATATCGAGATGTTCTTTTTAGCTAGCAAAGCGTAAGCTTAAATAGCTTAAGTTAACAGAAACATTTTGAGGTCGTCTCAAAGTTCAACGAGTGCAAACTGTCACTGGAGGCTTTACCACTAAATCCATTAAATGCCTACCGCCATAAAAATAAGTTCTTATGTATTTCAGAAATATTGCAAACTCTGCATGCAAGTTCTTCTTCTATGTGTTTTAGCTCTCTTGAGCACATCGATCTTCAAAGAAGTTGCAGACGACAATTTCAAATTGTTGAAACTTCTAAAAGAGGTAGAAAACAATGTGGTAAATATAGAAATTTCTTGTAACGAGCGATTTCTTTATTTTCCACATTGTTTCCACACCTATTTCTTGGGAGGAGTAAAAAGGAGGGATTGTTGGGAATAGGTTAACACCTTTGTTACTTTTACCTCGTTTCTTTATCATGATAACGTTTTACAATGAAGATTATTGAATAAAACAATGTTTTGCTAGCTTACAGTACTATCAATGCGTTGATTCTCTAATATCCCTGGGTTAGAGAAGTATAATCTTCGCCGCCCTTGGTACGATGGGGGTTCTGCGTCCCTCGTGAACATGCACTTTGCGTTTCACGTTATCTAAACTTTTTTGTTGTTTTTCTTTTCTAAACAGTAAAAAGGTACTATCATAATCTTGTCATATAAGACTATATTAATAAAATATTGTTATTCAAATAAAAAAAATCATTTGTTTTCTCCGAAATTAATCTTCATACATATGTCTGTTGATTGTTTACATGTCCATTTCCTATATTGAGTATTCATTTACATGTTGTAATGAAAAAATCTTCACTACTGGAGAATTTAAAAACACCCAAATCTTATTAAGACAGACATATGAATGTCTTAATACTCTCAATACAAAAGAGTTACTCCCTTATAGTATGCATCAAGGATTTTTCTATCCTTACCAATCAATATTTGACAACATAACAATTGTTGACATTTTATTTTAACTTTGTGGCAAATGGATAAAGGGTGTGCGGTAAAAATGCCACACCCTATCATGGTGAAAATGCCATAGGTAAAACGAAAATGTATTTTGAAGAGTTTTTATTGGATATTTTTTGCATTGAATCACACGTATGGCATTTTTACCTCTGACATTTTTACCTCTGACATTTTTACCTATGGCATTTTTACCTCTGGCATCTTCATACACCTATTTCTACTTGTTTGGCTTGGTCATCGAATTCAAACTCAATTGAGCTGAATTTATCCATTAACATTTCTATAAGATAGGAAACTCTAAATCAACGGCTCCGTGTAGCAGTGGTCTCTCATTTCTGTCGTCTCCAATGTCTTTTGAATGCCAACATCAGTAATATTCAAAGATGGTCCTCGAATTATTTGTTATCTCCAAGTTTCCATTTAACTCTGAAATCACTCTTCAAATTCAGTAAATTTTCCCTATTTCGGTATCATAAGTGACTAACAATCAAACGCACACAACTCCGGATTAAACACATATTCACCAGATTTCATTCTGTAGAATATGAACATGAACAACTACTATTTCTGATATTAGGTCATTTAATTTGGCTTCAATATTGTGACACGAGGAAGTCATTATTTAACAAACAATACTTTTCAATATAGAATATCTCAAATTAATCCTTATTATCATCAAATTGCGTTTCTAACAATTTGATATTTTAAAACTACGCCAACCTAACCGGCCCAAAAGGCACAAGAACATTGCAAAGAAACATAATATTAAAACAAAACAAAACGAAACAAAAATAAGCAAAGCACCTCAAGCAAACTATAAAATTCCATATGAAAGATTTTCCAATTATCATTCTTGCAGTAAACCACGTTATTAATCAATGCAAATATTTAACTTGTAAATAACATTAAATTTGCTTACGGTTCGTAGACCAGCATCTGTTGTAAACACTACAGTCTATAAGCAGAACAATTTAATATAATAATTTCTATAGCTATCCGGGTATCGATCAATTCAGTGCTTTATAAATGTGTTATGACATTTAGAAAGAACTGTTTTAATCTATTTGTTCCTTCCATATTTAAGTGCAGACCCTCATCTTTCCTAGCAAATAACTCTCTCTTTAACTTTCCTCCATGTTGAAATAGTCTGTATGTACAAATAAACTTAAAATCAAGATCTTTACTCAAAATTTGTTCAAAAAGGAATTTAATTCCTTTATTACTGACTCTGTAATGTTGTTATCCAATGGTCTAGGCAATATAGCAGATATATTTATCTTAATGCTGGGATTAATTTTTCTGGTAATAGCTACCAAATTTGTACAATCAGACAGTAACTGTTTAACGTTTGACCTTCGTGCAATATCGTTCGTACCGACATGGTAAATCACATAATAATAATTGTCCAGTACCGCTATTCAATTCTGCACTCGTTGCGCTAATTTGGTTATTGTATCACCCCGAAATGCCTGTATTAAACATCCATCTATCCCATTTACATATTTGGCAATGGAATTACTAATAATAGTAACTTTCCTCAATTCTGCGAATAGAATTATATAACAACAGAATAATACAAAAAATTACCTACATTTAACTCGTACTAGTCCATTAAATCAAAACATTTTAATGAAAACTAGATACTACAGCTTGGAATGGCAAGTAGATATCCTTCAAAACACCAGTACAATATCTAAAAATAGATAAACAAAAAGTAATAGGTTAGAAATACTAACATAAATCAAGTTTTGGACTTATACACACAAAACAAAAACACATAAAACAAAAACAACAACTTTATATTGCCTATCCATATTGCATGAATGCATGTTAGCCCACCAAACCAAGACACTTTAGTGAAAGCTATCATTTATTACTAACTTTAAATGTCATTCTGCAATAAGGACAGCCAATCCAACATTTCAAAGAGAGACAACTCTTTCACCTAAATTTTCACTAGATCCAAAGTATCCATGCCTAAATTACCCCTTTTTCATTAACTATTTCAAATCAAAATTTTATTCTCATTAATTCTGCCACATTGACTTTATCCTCTAACGTAAAACAGACATATCTCTTGAAAGCGTCTGATTTCCAATCACCATGCAATTGGATCAGTTCTGTTGGGACCCGAGAACCAAACGCATATGTTGCCCCTCCTCTACGAAAACTATGTGATGAAGATAAATCAGCATTAAACCCAAATTTAATTAGAATTTTTCTCAATTTGTTCTGAAACTTTGAATAAGTGATACATTTCTTTTTAGACAAACTAAATAAAGGATCATCCGGCTCTACTCGCACCTTGTCACACATATTCAGATAAGCTCTCACCGGGCATAACACTGAACCCTTAATTGGAATCAAAGGCGTTAATAATTTTCTTTCCCCGAATTGTATTGTTTTTGTCCAATCCATTGACACAATCAAAATATCATGGTGGTACCTCACATGTTGTCTTAGCAAGCATTTATCTTTTTTAATGTCCTGCTTGGAATTTATCACTAAATTTGATTTCCTAGCAAAAAGAAAAATGCAAATAAGAAGAGACACCAATAAACTGCATCTTTTTATCACCAAAAGCATACAAAGTTGAAATTAAAAGATCTGCTGTAATAGGTAATGCTTGTTTTACACAATGTGGCTTATATCTGGCTATTTCTCTTAAACTTAAATTTACCAAGAAATTATTGATCTCTTCCGTTGGAATTTGAAACAAAGTATGCATAGTTTTTACCGCAATGATGTAATTTTTTAGCTCTACTGGCCGAAGGCCACTAGAGCTATAGCGATGGCTTTTTCCCGTCCGGCGTCCGTGTGTCCGTGCGTCCGTGCGTCCGTCCGTCCGTCCGTCCGTCGTCCGTCCGTTAAACTTTTCCTTGTTTACGCGATAGAGTCCACAATTTTCATCGGATTCTCTTCAAACTTTCACAGAATGATTGTACCAACATAAGGATCGTTCCTTTCGAAATTGGGTCAGATCAGTCAAGAAACACGGGAAAAGGGGCCTTATGAAATTTTAATTAAAAAATCTTCGTTTACGCGATAAAGTCCACAGTTTTTATCGGATTCTCTTCAAACTTTCACAGAATGATTGTACCATCATAAGGATCCTTCCTTTCGAAAATGGGTATGATCCGTCAAGAAACACGGGAAAAGAGGCCTTATGAAATTTTAATTAAAATTTCAATTAAAAATCCTCGTTTACGCGATAGAGTCCACAGTTTTCATCAGATTCTCTTCAAACTTTCTCAGAATGATTGTACCATCATAAGGATCGTTCCTTTCGAAAATGGGTATGATCCGTCAAGAAACACGGGAAAAGGACCCTTATAAAAATTCATTAAAAATTCAATTAAAAATCCTCGTTTACGCGATAGAGTCCACAGTTTTCATCGGATTCTCTTCAAACTTTCACAGAATGATTGTACCAACACAAGGATTGTTCCTTTCGAAAATGGGTATGATCCGTCGAGAAACATGGGAAAAGTGGCCTTATAAAAATTCATTAAAAATTCAATTAAAAATCCTCGTTTACGCGATAGAGTCCACAGTTTTCATTAGATTCTCTTCTAACTTTCACAGAATAATTGTACCATCATAAGGATCGTTCCTTTCGAAATTTGGTATGATCCGTTAAGAAACATGAGAAAAGGGGCCTTATGAAAATTCAATTAAAAACTCCATTAAAAATCCTCGTTTACACGATAGAGTCCACAGTTTTCATCGGATTCTCTACAAACTTTCTCAGAATGATTGTACAATCATAAGGATCGTTCCTTTCAAAAATGGGTCTGATCTGTCATGATACAGGGGAAAAGGGGCCTTATGAAAATTTAAAAAAAATCTTGTTTACACGATAGAGTCCACAGTTTTCATCAGATTGTATTTAAACTTTCACAGAATGATTGTACCATCATAAGGATTGTTCCTTTGGGAATTTGGTCAGATCCATCAGGAATCACGGGAAAAGGGGCCTTATGAAAATCTTATCGAAAAATCTTTTAAGAAATAGTCTTTAACACTCTGGAGTCACTAGTTTTCATCGGATTCCCTTCAAACTTTCACAAAATGATTTTACTATCATAAGGATTATTCCTTTCGAAATTTGGGATGATCCTTCAAGAAACACAGGAAAAAGGGGCCTTATGAAATGTTTAATAAAAAATTCTCATTAATAATCTAGAGCCAACAATTTTTAACGGATTCTCTTCAAACTTTCACAGAATGATTGTACCATCAAAAGGATTGTACCTTTTGGAATCGGATATGATTCCTTAAGAAACACAGGAAAAGGGGCCTTATTAAAATTTAATTCAAAGATCTTTGTTAACACTCTAGAGTCCACAGTTTTCATCTGATTGACTTCAAACTTTCACAGAATGATTGTACCATCATAAGAATTGTTCCTTTCAAAATTTGGTATGATCAGTCAAGGACCACGGGAAAAAGGGGCCCGATATAAACTGGATTGAAAAAGTCCTCATAAACACAATAGAGTCCATAGTTTTCAACAAATTCTCTTCAAACATTCCCAGAATGATTATTACATTAAATGGATTTTTCCTTTCGGAAGTAGGTTTGATCCATCAAGTTTCACGGGAAAAGGGGCCCTATGAAAATTTAATAAAAAAAAATCTTAGTTAACACGTAATGGCCCTAGATTTCACCTGATTGACTTCAAACTTTCACATAATGATTGTACCATCATAAGGATTTTTCCTTTCAAACTTGGTCTGATCCATTGAGAAACATAGGAAAAGGGGCCTTAGGAAAATTCAATTTAAAAACTCTGTAAGTCCACAGATGAGATGGGGTTGTCTTTATACTCAAACAGAATAAATATACTTTTGTAAGATGAGTTCCCTTTGGAATTGGTTCAGATCCATCAAGTAACATGGGAAAAGGGGCTATATGAAAATTCAATTAATAAAACCCTGTTAACACAATAAAGCCCACAGCTTTGATCAGATTTTGTGAAACGTTCACAGAATGATTGGAAGGTCATAACTATCATTCTTTTCATAACAGGGTTTGAACTGTCAAGAAGCACAGGAAAAGGGGCCTTATGAAAATTTCATTTATAAATCCTTGTTACTAAGTCCAGAGCTTTCATCGGATTTTCTTCAAACATTCACAGAATAATTGTACAATAATAATGATTGTTGATGTTAGCATTAGACCTGATCCGTCAAGTATCACAGGAAAAGGAGCATTAAGAAATTTAATTTTAAAATCATTGTACTACAATAAAGTCAACAGTTTTCATCAGATTCTATTAAAATTTTCACAGAATGATTATTCCATCATGAGGATTCTTTCTTTTCAAATTAGGCTCGATCTGTCTAGTATCATGGGAAAAGGAGCCTTTAGAGAATTTTATCTATAATCCTTGTAACCAAGTCCAGAGCTTTGATTGGATTTTATTCAAACCTTCACAGAATCATTGTACAATAATCACGATTGTTGATGCTGACATGAGACCTGATCCTTCAAGTATCACAGCAAAAGGAGCCTTATGAAAATTTTATTTCAAAAATTTGACACCAAGATAAAGTCTGCAGTTTTCATCAGATTCTGTTCAAACTTTCACAGAATGTTTGTACCATCATAAGGATTGTTTCTTTCCAAATTGGGCCTGATCTGTCTAGTATCATAGGAAAAGGGGCTGTATGAAAAATTATTACCAAATCCTCATAAACACAACAATGCCCTCAGTCTTTATCAGAATCTCTTCAAACTTTAATAGACTGATTGTACCATCATTTGGATTGTTCCTTTGTAAATTAGGTCTGATTGGTTAAGTGACACAAGAAAAGGGACCTTATAAAAAATTTCTTACAAAACATCATTATTACAATAAAGTCCTCAGTCTTTATAATTTTCTTCAAAAAGGATTGTTCCTTTGTACATTGGGTCTGATTTGTTAAGTTTCACGGAAAAAGGGGCCTTATGAAAATTTTGTTACAAAAATTCTTGACACAATTCAGTCCACTGTTTTCATTGATTCTCTTTAACTTTTAAAGAATGATTCTACCTTCATTAGAATTGTTCCTTTTGCAATTTGGTTTGTTCTGTAAAGTATCATGAGAAAAGGGGCCCTATGAAGATTTCACTATAAACTCATTAACACAATAAATTGACAGATTGATTGTACCATCATTCCAACTGTTGATTTTGACAGTGGATCTGACTATAGCAAGGGTCACATAAAAAGGGGCCTTATGAAAAATCTCTTAAATATTCTGGTTAACACAATGATATCCCTTGATTTCACCGGATTCACTTCAAAGTTTCACAGAATGATTGTACAAATACTTAGATGGTTCTTTTCAGAACTGGGTACAATCCATCAAGTATCATGTAAAAAGGGGACATATGATTTTTTTAAAATATTCTAGTAAACGTAATGAATTCCCAATATTTCATCGGATTCACTTTTAACTTTCATAGAATGATAAAACCAACAGTAAAATATCACGGGAAAAGGGGCCTTATGGGAACTTGAATTTAATATCTTTGTTAACACAATAAAGTCAACAATTTATTGGATTCTCTTCAAAGATGCATGGAATAATTGTGGCATTCGAAACACAGGAAAAGGGGCCTTACAGATTATCATTCAAAACATTCTTGTGTATGTGATGAAGATCACAATCATTATCAAATCGTCTTTTAAATTTCACAGGACAATTGTAGGGTTGTAAGCAAAGTTCCTTTTGGAATGAAATTGATCCATCAGAAAACACAGGAAAATGGGCCTTATTGATTTTCATTCAAAACAATCCTGTTTATGTGATAAAGTCCACAATTATTGTCAGATTCTGAAGAAATATTCACAGAATGATTGTAGGGTCATAAGGTAACTTTCTTTTGGAAATGGAGTGGATCCGTCATGAAACATGGGAAAAGGGGCCTTGAGGATTGTTGCTTAAATGATAAAGGGGATAAAGCCCCTTTTTTTCTTTATGCATTCTTCTTTGAGCAATTAACTTCCTTAAATATCAGATTTCTTTAACGGAAAACTTGATAACCAGTAGAGCGTCTCAGGCCCTCATGGGCCTCTTGTTAATCGACTGCACTGACTTTTAAAGGTTCTACTTAAGATCTGAGCATATAAACATAATGTCTGAGAATTCGACGGTAAATGCTTGATTTTGAATTAAAAGCAAAATAGCAAATAAGATTCCCACTGCACTTTTAAATTTTTAACTGTGCCCTCCGCATACGCTGCTCTTCTCGACTTGTATAAATCTTGTCTTAAATGACCTAATTGGTTCCCTGCAAAACATAAATCGAACTCTATTACCAATCATTCAAGAAACTAAAATTACCCCTTGAAACCGACCATTCCTTTAGCTCATACCCATTAGTCAATTAAAAAAATCTTTGTACTCGGTATCTCACTCCATCTTGAGAGCATATCTGACAACCTATTTGCTATACTGCTTAAATGTGCTGCCTTAATTTGGAACTCTTAGATTGCCGCAATAAAAGAAATTTCTCTTAAACATGCCCGCAACATCGTATTCTTACTTCTGCCCGAATTTATAACTAAACACATTGCAGAATTTTTTTTTATCCTTTTACCTTCGAAAAACTTCCCCCATAATTTCAGACATACCATTATAGCTAACATTTCTAATATGTTAATACTATAACTAAATTATAATACTTCACTGGGGAAAGTGGTATAAAAATAATTCCCTGCCAAAACCCCGCACAACCTTTTAAACTCGCATCTGCAGAGAATATTTCATCTGGGTTTGACCATTCTTCATACAACATCATCGAAATTCCATTATAACATGGAAGAAAGGAATGCCACCGTATGTTCCTTACTGTAAGATTGGTACAAGACCCTCATCCACTGTAACAGCCCAGCAACAAAAACTCTACCTGGCCTAACACATACAGATATAAAATTAAGTTTGCCTACTAGTGACTGAACCTGCTTCAAAGACGCCACGTCTTTTGCTAACCATACTAATAACAGCTCTTTCGTTTTGTTAACTGCCTCCTCTATACCACATTTCTGTAATACTGGTTGTAGAAAATTAAAGGCAAAATAAGCATTTGCTTTCCTTTCAGCCGACGCCAAATCATCAAGATAATTTAATATAGACATTCCAAATTTAAACATGATAAAGGAAAGAGCGTTAGTAAAACGTTGGCAGCATAAAGCCGACGATCGACTCCCCATGCTGAGGACGGTATCCGTAAATATATGTTTCTTCCACTTGAATGCCACCAAATTGTATGACGACGGACAAATATGAAGTTGTCTTTACGCCCTTCTTAATCTGTTTTGAACAATAAGCAACCCCTAACTTTCTGTTTGATAATTTGAATAAAATCATCAACCTTAGGATAACCCAGGTCTACTTTTTCTTCAAGATAAACATTCTTTGATATAAAATCATTTACCGAATTACCCTTGGGATAGCTTTAATCAAGAATTACCCTCCTCTCATTGGTATCCTTCTTCGGTAACGAATTCAATGGAGAGATCTTTATGCCAGACTCAAATTGATTACTTTTAAAAGGCCCTATTATTTACATATTACTGCTCTCCTTTTTTAAATAAGGTAACATACAATCTTCAAGGTCCAATACCCCTTTATGATTCTTTACTTTGAGATTTATATGTTCTGCTTTCATCGATTTCCCCGTTAACGCTATTGGAAAACCAAAATCTAATAAATCACATATTAATCTATCCTTGTAATCGAACAACAAATCTCTCATATATTCAATGTTCACATTTTTATTCACCGTCATCCTTCAACCATGATAATTAAATTTTCCTGATTCCTTAACCTTATGATGTGTCTCTAACAAAAAAAAAAGTATCATTCATTTGTAAATTATTCTTTGTTATTTGACAAATTTCACACTTCTTAGAGCGTTTGCAAATGTGTTTGGAATAATTCTCTCTTGTCATTCCAATCTTTAATTCTTTGTCAAATTGTTCTGTATTAACTTTACTTTCCTTACTTTCTACCAAACTTGATCGTTGCTTCAACATGAAAGATGGTATAAAATAAATCTACTAAACCACCGAACTGTCGTTACTAAATAAGCCTGTCCTGAGTCACATACTGAGATGCGGACAACAGGAAGAGCTCTCCGGATGATCCACCTTTTTTCTATCTTTCAACCAACATGACGCACATATATGGTTTGCAAGCCTTTGTTTACCCTTTATTACTACATAATTGCAATACTTCAAAATAGAGTATTTTCATTGGCCAAAATCGTATCACGTGATCAAATCAATTGCACTTTATACCTCGATAAAAGGCAGAACTATTTTCGACAAAAATAGAAACAAACAAGGTCAGGGATTTCCGATATTGGGAATTCACTTCCAAGAAATACCAAACTTGTTTTGTTACTATTTATAGTCATCACCTTTTGAATTTCGATTTCCTCGAATTCCTTTATACTTCCATGGATTTTCAATAAATAGATAAACAAATAGTGTCCTTATAACAATTATAATGTTCGTTTTAAACATGAAGATTTCGAAAAACTCACATTTATTAGCCGTAAATCCGAGATGTCGAATCGGCTTCGCCACATCAGCATGCATCGTGTCCATGTGGTAGGTTTATATTTCTTGTCTATTACAAAGCATCTATTCATAATTCTAACTGTTATACACCCAGATATCATAATTTACAGAGTTTAATGTTAGTATTTCCACATATTAATTCCAAATAAATCCAACGAACGTTCGAATTTCCATTTCAAAAAACCCAAGCGACGAAATAAAATGTCCGCCGTTACAACGACTCGAGCGATAAACTGTGCCAATGTATCCATACGCCTGTCAAAGAAAAGTAACTCCGCCCACAGTTCGTTCATTGTTTTTATTTTCATCTCTCTATCCGTTTCGGATTTGAAAATAGACGTATTGCAATTATATGGGCCGAGTGTATTTTTCACTGCGTTTATTGGAGTATAAAGTGCAATTGCCTTAGCACATGGCTTAAACATAACGCCCTACGGGCGTTATTTGCCATGTGCTAAGGCAATTGCACTTTATACTCCAATAAACGCAGTGAAAAATACACTCATCCCTATATAAATGACTTCCTTTATGGAGACATTTGTTACTTTGATATTCAGAACAAAACCACACCCTATCTTCGGATGTGCCCTTGCTTGATGCCTGTTTATAACCGGTCTTATTCTTTACATATTTGGACAATATAGCAGACTCCATTTGCTGAGGGTCATCCCTCCATGTTCTTTTCCCTAACTCTATTTCTCTCAACCATGCTGCATAAAAAGCTTTAAGATCATTGAACTCATATTTATTACTGTAGTATACTATTTTCTTTAACAATTCTATTCTACCTAATTGTTCTGACTGTGATAATTCTTCCATAGATATTATTTCTACCCCCCTCCCCCGCAATAAACAACTTAAAATCTAAATCATCATAGTGTAATTGCTTATTGACATACTCAAACTGCAAATGGGCATGTGGCCAATATTGTGGGAATTTAACTTTATCAGAAGATTTTGCGTTAATACCGGATTTCCTTGTTTACTTTCCAGCTTTTTTGGATCTCTTAAGCCTTCCTCTGTCTGCGTCTGATGAAAAACTTGACCCTTCCTCAGATTCAAACGCAGAAGACGTAATACCCTCTCTATCAAGCATTTTTCCCAGTCCTAATTCTTTAGTTCTTTTTGGACCAGCCTTTGCAATTTATCATCTTGTCTTAAATCAAACAAATTTACAGCTTCGTCTAGCTTGTCTTTCTTTGCTTTCGAATTAAAAAAATCATGACTTAACGTATTTAATTCCTTATTTTTAGTATCGTCCTCATACGCCGATATAGACTGTCCAGATGTGTTACCTATTAATTTTCGCACTCTGTCTCTTTGCGCTCGTAACTCTAGCCTCAGTTGTTTTGCTTCCTCCTGTTGTAGTAACCTAGCTTTCCTCTGTAATTCCTTAAGCTCGTCCTTCATCGATTGTATGGACTGTGCATCGTCATTTTACTCGACTGTTTCAACCTTCACGGACTGCTCTTTTTCTCTGCTTTCTCTAGGAACAGGAACTTGTTGTTGTTCGTATTTAGACGGTTGTTGTTGTTGCGATGTCATAGGGGCCCCCAGCGGGATATAATCTGAAAATTCGTCTGCTTCTGATTGAAACTTCTCGAAGTCAGAGCCCTCGTCCATTCTTCTGTAATTCTTTCTTGCCGTTTTACGTAGGACACGCGGAGACAATGGCTTTACCTGTGCCATTTACCGACAATTGCTACTCCCAAACGAGAACACCTCTAAGTGACTGCTGCTAGCACACAGTTCCCCTTTAAATAACTAGTTCTGGACCACAGTTAAGATCCTAAAATGAGGACATCTCGAACATTTGTCCAATAATTCAAACTCCGACGCAATTATTTTTTGTACAAGAAATTATTTTTTTGTACAAGCCTTCCTCTCACGTCAGTAGCTTTTCGAACTGTGAGGGCTTTCACAAACAGTCGTGCAAGGCCCACACACAAACCAATCAAATTGCAAAAGTTAATTGATATTGCAGATCGCCTAGCTACGAGTAATCTAATGAGACAGATACATGTAGTATTAAAGGTATACCCCCACCTCTTTTGATAATTTAATATTTTTATAAGCATTAAAAATCTTCCTTAGTAAAAAGTTCAAAAAACTTTTTCGAATCCACAAGAAAAAACAAAATTTTACGTATCTTTTGCACTCAAGTTCTGGCCAATATTAAACAACCTTCGAACAAACAGTGTCGAATAATTGACCAAATCGCTGGCTTCATCCACGTACTCCGATAGCCCCTCCCATTGATTCCAACAGGAAGTTGCGCTTCGATATTTAACTGCACTTTTTTTCAAAAATTATGACCAGTTGCATGAAACAAAAAGGTATGAAATGATTGGCTGGCGATATAAATGTCGTAAACACAGCTTGAATAAACTGTAGTTACGGCGTTTAAATAAAAGCGCCAAACGACAAAAAAAAAATTCTTTTAAAGAAATAGCGGTCACTGTTGGAGTTAAAAACTCATTTCCGGTCTAAATGAACGATATTATTGTTTGACTGATTACTTGATTGACAATCGCGATTGGTCAATTGATAGGACTTAAATATCATATATTCTTTGGGTCATTATATATCGGTTTTGTTTGACATCGGTGGATGTCCGGTAGGTTCCTCTCAAAATTGATCCTGTTAAAATAACAACAATCGAATAAATGTTCAAAGAAATAAAAACACTAATTGGGAAAAGTCTGTAAAAACCACCACCCCTTCGGATGATTAGAATTTTTTTTATTGTAGTCGAAAGAAACTTACACAAAACCACTGAAAACATAAAACAACGATTTAACGTGAACTTTCATTTATTACTTACGTCATCTACAGGAATGAAATACGTCGATTCAATTTGAGATTAATTCTTTGTCATCTAGTTTTAAAGAAGCCAATTCTTTGCTTATTCGTTTGATTTCCAGGTAGCTTAACCCATTCTTAAAAACAACAACAACAACAACAAAATCCACCACAACCAACAACAAAAAGCACCCCCCCAAAACAAACAAACAAACACACAAACATACTCATCCCCTACCCACACTCAATACACATCCACTTTACCAATCCCACAACAAATGATGTTTAAATTTGTATTATGTTTGGTTCGAAATAAAATATCTCCTTAATTTTCAGGTGAAGAGGCCAAACGATCAGTCTACTTTAGTGCTAGTTCCCCTCACGACCGAGATCCAGAAGCGAATGAGGTAATCAAATTTACTAATGTATTGGACAATAAAGAAGACGGCTATGACAAGACTACGGGGATTTTTACCGCTCCCGTTGCAGGGACTTATCTCTTTTCCTGCCAGGTTTGTGGAAAGGGCCTCCATGACATCAGAATAGGGTTCGTACAAGACGGACTAGATAAACAGCCTTTCCAGTCTAAAGACGATTCCAACTATTCTTGTGGCACAGCGATATTCGTGAGCTTGCTAGAGACTGGTGCACAAGTCTGGGTAAAGAGCCTGCACGGCCACTCATCTGGAAGTTTCTATACAGACAGTACAATGAGAACTGTGTTTACTGGTGTTTTTCTGAACTGAAAAAAATCGGTATAAATCGAGAATTTACTTGTACATGTTACTTGTACATGTTACCTGTACTCTGCTTTTTAGTATACAAGATGCATAGGTGAACAACCTTAAGATCTTGTTTGAACTATGATCGCTGCTTAGTACTGGGGACACAAAAATACTTACAAGACAAACGAGTGAACATGTTTTGCTATAATTACTTGAACTGATTATACCACTCACGCTCATCAAAAGTCTACACTTTCCTGATTATCCCATTTAAGACAACATTAAGAACAAACACAACTATAACATAGAAATCGTCTTATAGATCTATTTTGACATACATGTACATATATATAACAATGAAAGTAGTTTTTTGGAAACTTCTCTTTTGTCTATTTGTAAAATATACTTTAAAAACACCATATCACATCTTAATTGACGGATCACTGACCCGCCCACTTACTCCGCTGGCCACATCCACTGGCTCCAATGAGAAATTCTACTTCGATATTAAATTGCGATATTTTGCCAAATTTATGGCCAGTACCAAACATTGAATCGTTGATTGGCGAAATCTGTAGTTACTACGCCTAAGTCGTCAAACAAAAAGGTTTCACATAAATGTCGGAGCTCACATTTCTCTCGATATAAATGAATATTTTGATTTGTAGATTGCTTCTTTGATTGACAGCCGCAATTTGTCAAATGAAGCAATGTTTGATACATTAAACAACCTCACTTGCTTCCCAAGCCAGATTAGCTCAGTTGGTAGAGCACTTGACTTCAAACCTCAAGATCACGTGTTCGAGTCCTGGGCTGACCATATAACTAATCCACTAATTGTCTTTCGGATGAGACGTTAAACCGAGGCCCCGTGTGACGGTGCTATCCATCGAGCACGTTAAAGAACCAGACGGAGCTCTCAGCAATTTTGTCCTGTATCCTTGGACTACCCTCCGTAACAACTAACCGTCGTCTAGGGGCGTCGCTCATATGGGCATGTGCTACGGTAGCGACGATAAATAAACGGAAATACACACACATTCCTAAGGGCAGACTTAGATCAGCCTGTGCATCGCAACAGTCTGGATTCAGTCTTGACATAGCTCTCTACCGATAGATACTTTAATCAAACAATTAGCCAATACAGACGACATTGTAAGGGCAACCGCTTCTATAACCGACCACGACCATAACCGAACCCCTTTTTGACAGCAAAGTCTCTTGAGAATTGAAAGCATTTTGCAAAAAAGTAAAATCATAGCTAAATCCTATGTTGTTGGAACTCATTAGAATCGTCTCACGTAGGATCAAGCGAGAATTATGTAATAATTCATCCAAGCAATCGAATCAATCCTTCATATTATTCTCAAAAAGTGTATTAACCGACCATTTTTAAGCGACCACTTTTTGGTCGTCTCTTGAGTGGTCGCTTAATACAAGGTTTACTGTACACTTAAAATAAAATGGGTGACTATCAAGTTTTCTAATAGCCTGCATTTCTCGCTCAATTGAAATTTGTTAAAATAAAACGCACAACTTCAATCGTATTTCAAGTAAGCCAAGTCCCAAATGGTTTGTTTGTGCTTTGCTCCCTACCCTGAGTTCATGAGAAAAAAAAAAAAAAAAAAAAAAAAAAAAACCCGCACCACCTAACATTCTTTTTGAAATTTGATGAAAGTCCTGGTAACACGCGCCTCCTAAATGTATGCGTGTTGTATTCGGCTGTGTCGCCATAATAGCGCAGAAGGTAGCGCATAAGTCTCCCAATCTGCAATCATCGGATGTCATGGTTCGATCCTCGATGGCGGCACATATTCTTTCCGACATGGTGTCTTTCACCAATGGGTAGATAATCGTAAACCTAAGTGGGATAGCAACTGGAGGCTAGGAAAGGACGTAGTAGTAGTATTGGTGCGAGAAATGCCAAGCATTCATGGTTATTAACTCCAGCCGCCGCGATATAACTGAAATACTGTTAAAAGTGGCGTTAAACCCCATTCAATCAAACAAACAATGCATTCAGCTGGAGACTCGGATTAAATGCTTTGACTATGTTGGTGGGAAAAACGACAGGAAATTAAAGCTAGGTGCCCTAGCTGCGTGATATACCATAAATACAGTTGAAATTGGAAGTTAATCCTATACTAACGAAAAAATTTTCTCACGAGTATTGAACTAGTAGAATGCTTTCACTCAGATGATTCTGCCCAGTCTAATCAGGCTTCGCGATTTGCGTTGTGTAAAAGCAATGAATCGTTTGAATGCCCATTATTTATAACATCCTATCTACGAAATTGTGCACTTGTTGGAAAAGCAAGCACAAGTCCTCATAAAGCCAGTTTTCTCGGTCACAATGCTGTCGGTATGAAATAAAGATCATGGATAATTAATTAGCCTATAACCGCTGTCAGTCAAATAATCGATCAACCAATCATATCACCCATGTAGACCGGAAGTAAATGTTGAACTCCAACATTGGTCGACATTTATGTGAAGTATTTTTGTTGGTTTAAAGGTCGTAACTATTTCTTATTTAAGCTGTCGTTGCGGCGTTTAGGTCGCCAACAAACAGCTTTTTGTTTGTTTGATAATCTTTTCTCTCCATATTGCTTTCAAAATAACCCCCTTTAATACACACCAGGTAATCTCAGGCACCATCTCTTTTTGGAGAACTGTAGAAAAAGGAGACAATGATACTTCCGATATGGACCCAAGGATCGGAACTGAACAGAAAAGGTAAGAAAAAACAGAACACCTCGCGTACAATTTGAAGTCCTATTAATCTATTATGCATTTTCCCAAAACGTCCAGAGTTTCATACCACATAGAAATGATTATATTATCCGTTGGCGGTGAAAGTTTTCAAAAATAATTCCGTTTGTGAATAGAAACTTGAATCAAAGTTTGGACATTGGACCCGATTCAACACGAAAATGCGTGTTGAAATCGTTCAAATCCATGTTATCAACAGTTCTGAAAGATTTAAGTGGCGATGACTCTGAAATGAATGATAACTTGTTGATATAAAATAATGTTGCCACAAAAAACTGCGTTTTCCCACCCCTTTTACGGGTTTTCTTAGATGAGAAGGAGACCAGGATGCGGTGTGGGAGACAAGATTCAAAGGGAGAGGCGTTGCATATAAAAGAATACAGTGAATGGTTTTCTAGGACTGTAACTTTATGAATATTACAGGACACTTTTTTCCCTTTTACACAGTACACGTGTAACTCAGACTCTTTAGAACAGCCATATTTATATCAAAGTCGCAAGAATCGAGTTACACAACTCACCAATAAATTAATACAGAACCCGCGCTTTGAGCTTATTACTTTCAGTCACAACTCTGCTACACACTGGTCTATTTTCTGCTGACTTGTGTTAACTTTGAGATCACACATGAAGTAAATTGGCCAATCAAAGAACATTATTTCAAAAGTCTTTATAACAGTTACGGCCAACAGTATATCTAGCACTTTTATAACGACAATCATTTGCAGGGTCAGGTCAAAACAAATGACATTCCCTTTATCTCATAAGGCATTATTCAACAGGCCCTAAAATCCAACAAATTTTTGAAGTGATACCTATCGTGATATATTTACTGGTATTTCAAATTAATTGTCACCATTCCCGTATTATTATTCCCATCTTAGTTAATAAAGAAGACGTATAAAGTCGCCGAAAAAAAACATTCATTCATTCATTCGCCATCATGGATAGACACATGGTCTTAGTCAGATAGAAAATATCATGCAGCGGTACATTTGAAATAGACACTCACTGTAACTCGCGTCTATTTCCCATATAACACGCCATCGTTTTCTAGCCTATAATATTATCTAATGTCAGAATGAAACGAAAGATTTTGAAGACAACCAAACGTTGTATTATATACTTTTAGTCATTCAAATATATAATATTCGTGTTGTTTAGATTTAGCCTCGGCGATTTTCTCATTCACTATAACTGGATAAGAGGTATTTGGTAGTGGTGTTAAAGAAAAATAAAAGAAAGAGTTAAAATTGACTAGAGAAAATTCTCTAGTCATTCTCTTTAAATATCGACACTTTGTGCGTGACATAGTAACTTAGTCAATTGTTTTTTCAATATTTTAGGTTCTTTCATCCGTCAGAGTCAGCAATTAAAGTTGACGCGTGTGAATAACTGTATCCTAAAGCCAAAAGGATTTCACAAACACAATTCATCATTAGATTAATAAACCCTCGTAACTTCAGCTTCTCCAAGCTGAAGCAACGAGGAGTTGGTTACCCACTTACGCTTTCACGTTTCAAATTATGTATTTCGACTATTTATAGAAGTGAATGAATATGATAAAGCTGATTTACATCAACCTTATATGCATAGATCAGATACTTAGGCTACGACTGCTAGGGTCAAACCATGGATTATACTTAGCTACCATACCGACAGAGCAGCTTTATTTGAAGTCCCCTTCAGTAGTATTCTATCGTTTTAAAGGACGATTAATTTTATTCTTTGGACCCCCTCTGTGAAAAAATCCGTGATATTTCCGTAAAAATTAATGTAGCTTTAGTAGACATTTCCATTCAAACTGGATTTTCTTCATCGACTTAGACTCAAATGTCTGAATAACAAATTCTGCAAAGATGAAAGGGAAAGAAATAGTGGCCTGTTTTCATAAAGTTACAGTCCTAGAAAATCATTCACTGTATTCTTTTATATGCATTGCCTCTCCCTCTGAATCTTGTCTCCCGCACCGCATCCTGGTCTCCTTCTCATCTAAGAAAATCCGTCAAAGGAGTAGGAGAACGCAGTTCTTTGTGGTAACATTATTTTAAATCAACACGTTATCATTCATTTCAGAGTCATCGCCACTTAAATCTTTCAGTTCTGTTGATAACATGGATTTGAACGATTTCAACACGCATTTTCGTGTTTGATCGAGTCCGATGTCCAAACTTTGATTCAAGTTTCTATTCACAAACAGAATTCATTTTTGAAATCTATCACCGCCAATGGGTAATATAATCATTTCTATGTGGTATGAAACTCTGGACGTTTTGGGAAAATGCATAATAGGTTAAAAGGAGTTCAAATTGTACGCGAGGTGTTCTGTTTTCCTTACCTTTTCTGTTCAGTTCCGTTCCTTGGCTCCATATCGGAAGTATCATTGTCTCCTTTTGTACTGTTCTCCTAGAAGAGATGGAGCCCGAGATTACCGGGCGTGTAATATCTAATTTAAACTTCCTGCTGGAGTCAGTGGGCGAGGCCAGCGATCCGTCGACTGAAGATGATGAACGTTACTGGTACTAGTCCACGCATTCTTATCCAGAACCTTACTGTGTTGATATGCGTTTGAAATAACACAATGCTTGCAAACGTTGAAAAAAAGTTACCGCGCTTTGTTCATACTCTTTGTTGAAAGGCGAATTTCTAGAATGTGACGCTTCCTAGTGTTTTATCACTCAGAATGCAGTCCTAGAGTTTGGGGTCGAAATTTTTTTGCATTTCGTTCAGTCCAAAAACCAACCATTCTATTTTTGGTACATGTTACTGGTCACAAATTTTACAAAATAAAACCATATCTAAGTGGAACTTCCTGTCTGATTGTCAGGGAATCCGTCATTTATTATACATGTTAAATCCATTACCAGACAATGACGCTTTTAGACCCTCTTCGAGAAAAAGAATAGGGAAAACATTGTGCAAAATGAAGAAATTGCTTGAACCAAGCAATTTCTTCATTTTCCACAATGTTTTCTACCAAATAAGTCGAAAAAAATTAAAATTCCATAAACGTTAAATTGTCGTCTGCAACTTCTTTCAATTTAGACCAGTCGAGTGGTAATGGGTTAATGCACTACTAAGGTTGTTCAATGTCTACACTGCACGTATATTGCATGCCAGTACCCCATGATTCACATAACTGTAGAAACAAGGACGCCAGAGAAGAGGTTCCATTTATACGAATCCTTTGACAAATGATTTCCATTTTTATTTTCAAGCCAGACACGTTTGCCTTTTTCGAGCCTTCTTATCATAATACTCGTATCGCATGAATGTCCTGTTGATTCATAGCTTCGAGCCTGTTGTGCTAGTATGCTGTCAATCATATAGGCGTATTCGATTGGGTCACCGGCTGAGCAACAAAGCTGCGCCGCAAACAAATATATTCCAGGTATTGGTGCCGTGAATTTCCCGGTAGCTGGGTCATAGCTGCCATCTTCGTTAGCCATCACGACCTCAAACACAATTCTGTCGTTTTTACTGAATGCGAGATCGCTTTCGGCTCTTGCTGCAAAGCTGACATGAGGAACTCTTACTGCATCTGAAATTAATCACGACGTTATTTTGCAAATGTATGGGCAGTAGAAATAAATAATAACAATAACATGAGCTGTCAGTGGCCAGCAACGCTAGACTATTCTGAGTGCTGGATAGTAACAGAAATTCAATGTCGACATAAGGCATAATACCGAAGTAGTAATAGAGATAAAAGTCTTTCAAGTAAAATCTTAGGTCAAACAAGAACAAGTCCGAAAAGGGTTTAAACTTCACTAAAATGAATTTCTGAGTAATGAATCTTTGCCAAGAACATGATATGCTGGTCACAAAGAATTGTGCAAAGTTTCAAAGCAATAGCATTTGAAGAATGAGATTGATTAAAGATATATAACAGTTGCATGTAAAATTTAATCAAGAATTTATAAGTCCGAAAATAGTTAAAATTCCACAAAAATGAATGTCAGAGTAATGAATCTGAGTCTAGGGGCTGATATTATTGTCACAAAAACATGTGCAAAGTTCATTGCAATACCATTGGTATATAGAGAGTTATTAAAGATATATGACGGTTGCACGCAAGGCTTAACCATAAATTTCTAAGTCAGAAAATGGTTAAAACTCCATTATAATAAATATTTTGCTAGAGCCACAAAAGCACGTGCAAAGTTTCAGAGCAGTAGAATTAGTAGAAACTGAGATATGACACTTCCGCGTACGGTTAAACCAAAGCATTACGCAGACGCCCGGATGACCGGAATAGCAGCACCCCATCCTTCGAATAACCGAGCTTTGACGACCCAAATTTCGTAACTACATCTTGAATAAGAGACGTTTCAGTCGCAAAACCAACAAAATTGTGTAAGGTAAATATTGGAGTTCAAAGTTCAATTTCGTTCTTAAATAGTTGATTTGAATGGTCCATCGACTTACTCATTGATAGCTGCGATCCGTCTTATTACAAGATAACGAATGACCCATGCTAAATCCAGCCACTTTTTTATTCAAGCTGTAGTTACGGCATTTTGTACGCACAACGACGTTATGTTGTTTTATAACAGTGTCGTATCAGTGTGATTATCGTAACGTGTACCTACAATAAAATGTTTTAATTGAAAAGGGCGTCGATAAAAAAACTTTTAAGTGGGCACTAAATCCATTACCAGACGGTGAAAATTTAGACTTGTCCAATTTCAAAGAAATCATTAATGCGACATTTTGAGTGATGAGGTTTTAGATTATTATTATTATTATTATAATTTTTTTTTTTGTATTCGGGATTGGAAAACATTGTGGATAATGAAGAAATTGCTTGTAAAAGGCAATTTCTCCATTTTCTTCAATGTCTTCTAAACCATTTTTCTTGAGGGGCGTCAAACAGATTAACTGTGTGGGAATTGGTCAAAGAAGTTGGCGACTTTACTCACCAATTATAGCCTGGACTGTTCTATTCTGTAATTCCCTCACGTCTTCAGACATGCGTGCCAATTTTCCTTCATGTTCATTCGCTCTAACCTCCATTCTATTAACCTCTGTAGAAACGGCTTCGTTTACATTTTTTGTCAGATTTTCTTTTGTCTTCTCCAACAATTTAAGCACCTGTTCCGACTCGTTGACCATGTTATTTGTCACTGCTTCTACGTCTATCTCAAGTTCTTTTAATTTAACTATTTCATCTTTCACTTGCTGTTTGACTTCATTAATTCCTTTCTCCATTTGCTCAACTTTTATTTCCATTCTGATCATCTTTTCAAGCAATGCTTCCTCAAAAGGGAATTTTGAGCATTGTGGTTCGTTTCCATTACAAGAAACAATCATCAAGAGGAGAGTAAAACGCAACATTAGTCCGAATTTCAAAACCGCCATGTCGGATCACGAGCACGGTTCTGATTCTAACAGATTTTGGAAATTGGTTTATCTTTGAAAGCATATGCTATGATCTATAAACTTTAGATTATCAACTGGCTAGAAATAATAAACAAGCCTTCTACTTGGAGAACTGAGTGGGTATTTACGTTTGAACATCCGGTAAAAACTGATTTTCAAACATAGATACCAATTTCCTTTTTACCCATTACTATGCGACAAGATAGACTGGCTAATAAAAAAGTTACAGGCCACATTTCAAATTGAAAAGAAAACCGTTATATTTTCTCTTTGCCCAATATGTTTTCTTAACCATTGTATTTTCGCACATCAAAACACCGTGCGGTGTGGTAATGAGTTATTTTTTCCCCGTCCCAGTAATAAATAGTATTCATTTTCGAATAATTTAATTGTTAGTTTCGTCTATCAAAAACAAGCGTCGTGATTAGTCGAAAAATTGAATTCATACCTCCATGAACAAAATTTTGAGCACGCAGTGATTTTGTATGCTTCCACACAAAATAGTCCCATACAAAAAGGTATCAAAAGATGTATTTTTTTCTGCTTTTTTCGCTCGATACTATTAAATTATAAGAAATGAAGAGAATATTTTTTGTTTTGATGGAGGTATGAACCGAAAAACCTAATCACACAATGTATGAATCCGCTTCGCGTACTCATACAGTGTGATTAGGTTTTTCGGTTCATACCTCCATGAAAACAAAAAAATATTCTCTTCATCTCTTAATGAAAAAATGGAAAATGAGGTTCCTGGCAAGGGCATCTCAAATCGCGACAAGAATAAATATCAATAAGAATTCTAGTCAAAAAACTTAGTAATGTGGTCTAGGCAAAAAGGTTTTGAGGGTGTAATCAGAAGGTCTATTTAGTATAGAACCTATTAAAATTTTCAAAAGAAAAGTAAAGTTTGCACTCTAAAATTACATTTGTACCTTGACGGTGAGTGCACATGTCTTGCTCTTGCTATTCCGATTTAACCCGTTTCAACGCGACAAAATCTTAGACTGGTTCATATTGAAAGAAGTTACAGACGACAATTTTAAGCTAGTGTAATTAAGAAAATATTTGCCTTATGGTGTAGAAATCATTGTGGACATTGGAAAAATTGATTGTTACAAGCAAATTCTTCATTATCCACAATGTTTTCTAAAGCTTTTTTTGTAGATGCGTTAAAGAGCAGAATTGAGAAGGAATGGTTTAATAAAGACATACCATATGATACGTCCCGGATTATCTGGGATAGTACCGGACAGTTCAGTTATTTTAGACTGAAAGTTAACTTTTAACTCCAACATTGGCCGCCATCTATGTAAAGTATTTTTGTTCGTTTCGCGACTTTAACGTCATAATTACAGCTTAGCCAAGCTGTAGTTACGATGTTTAGGTCGCAAACCTACTATTCTACTTTTTGTCACATGCTACCGGCTATTAAGTTTGCAAAATAACTTCCTTTAAAATCGAGGTGGAACTTACTGTTTGAGTCAATGGGCGGGGCAAGCAGAGTAAGTGGGCGGGGTCAGCGATTGGTCAATCAGGTCAAGGGTATCCGTATTACTATTACAATAATTGACATATCGCTTACATCGCCTACAGACGCCGACATGAAGTTTCCCATCGGAGTCAATGGGCGGAGCCAACGGAGTAAGTGAGCCGGGTCAGTGATTGGTCGATTATCTATTCCCACGTGCATTATTTACAAATAAACTCCTTTACCTACTCTGGTTTAGCATACTACCAATCGATTTTTTTAGACAAGTAAAAATCGAAATGACTGATTGATTTAATTGGGTTTAACGCCGCTTTTAACAGTATTTCAGTCATATCGCGGCGGCTGGAGCACCTAACAATGGATTCCTGGTATTTCTCACACCAGTACTACCACTACATCCTTTCCTAGCCTCCTGCTGCTTTCCCACTTAGGTTTACGATTATCTCCCCATTCGTGATAGACAAATGTTGGAAAGAATATGTGCTGCCGCCGAGGACCAAACCCATGACATCCCATGATTGAAGATTAGGAGTCTGACGCGCTACCGACTGCGCTATGATGGCGGCCCAAATCGAAATGAACTGCAGACGATAATTACATGTTGATGAGATTTGTAGAATTCTTTTGATTGTGGTAAAAACGTTGTTGGAAATTAAATAAATTCTTAAAATCAGCAAATTTCTCATTTTCTACAACGTTTCCCCAGGCTGTTTACTTTATGGGCTTCAGAAAGCGGAATGGTGATGTTAAGTTAGATTGTAGGAGCGGGGTGATTGGGAAGGGTGGTGGTCAAAACCGAGCATATCGTCGTTTGCAGTGCTAAAATTTCGTAAGTAAAACTCTATTCAAGATGTTTTTGCACACTCCATGACGGTATGAAAGCTAAACTGGTGATTACCCCCGGTTATGGTGTTGAGAATACGAGATAATCTCGTCTGCATTGTCATTCCTAGGGTTGGTGCAATACTTACGCAAATGCGTATTATTCAAATAGATGCTTACTACAATGTTGCAATGACCCCCACTTATTATTACAAAAATGTTCATTCACCCTACAACCAACATGTACTCTTACTCGTTCTCCACCCATTCCCACACTATAAAATTTTAGACCAGTCCAAATTCAAAGAAGTTGCAGATGACATTTTTAATATGATGAAATCTTTAATATATTTTTCCTTTGGGGTAGAAAACGTTGTGGATAATGAAGAAATTGCTTGTAACAAGCAATTTCTTCATTTTTCACAATGATTTCCAAAGCTTTTATGTTGACGGGCGTTTAAAATCGTCATTATGTGGGAGTGGGTTAATGAGGAGCCTGATTAGCTCAGTTGGTAGGGGGCTGTAATCTAAATTTGACGTCATGAATTCCAACTCCTATTTGGCAATAACCAAGGACTGGTCCCGCCTAGTTACTCCATTAGCCTGACCCACTGACTCCGACGGAGTGTCCCGCATCCATTTTAAACGGCGTTATTTTGAAAAAATGTATAGGCATCAGCATGTAACAAAAATATTGAAAGCTTGGCTGGCCACGCATTCGTCCTAACTACAGCTTGAATAAACCGTTGTTACTACGTTTAAGTGGACAATCATCAATTTTTTTTTATCAAAATAGACGGCTTATATCGGAGTTCAAAACTCACTTCTGGTCAAAATGAACGATTTCATTGGGCGACTGATTATTGAAGTGACAGCCGCGATTGGTCAATTGACAAAATAAATCGCGACAATTTAGTCTTACATTGTCGTGCCATTCAACTAATCTGTCCTGAAAAAAAGATTAACTCGAAATCCTTTTCCATGATGGCAATCTCATAGCAGAGTTGCCGTTCTTTACTCTAACCAAATACCTCTGCGATGGGCTAAATGAGGAGACTCTTATCAAACTCGTGCCGCCGTCATAGCGCAGTTGGTAGCGCGTCGGACTGTCAATCTAAAGGTCCCGGGTTCGATCCCCGACGGCGGCACTCATCCTTTCCGACTATTTGTCTCTCACCAATGGGTCGATAATCGTAGACCTATGTGAGATAGCAGCTGGAGGCTAGGAAGGGATTTAATGGTAGTACTGGTGTGAGAAATACCAGGATTCCATTGTTAAGTGCTCCAGCCGCCGCGATATGACTGAAATACTGTTAAAAGCGGCGTTAAACCCCATTCAATCAATCTTATCAAACTATATATTAATTTTCTGTTGTTTGACAAGAAATAAGACGTCGAGGGCATAATAATTATGGTTCAAGATACATTATATTAGCATTAAAACTTAATAATTTAACTTTAAATCACTACTTTTGATACAAAACCGTTTGAAAAGCTAAAGATAAAAAGAAATCTCATATTCGTATCCCAGGTGTAAATAAACTGGTGGACGTGTCCCATCTACGCTGCTCTCCGATTTAGTCAAGGTTTTAACCCATTCCAACTCTAGCCCTCCTTTTTACGCCCCACAAGAAAAAAGCTTTGGAAAACATTGTGGAAAATGAAGAAATTGCTTGTAACAAGCAATTTCTTCATTATTCACAATATTTTCTATCCCAAAAGACGAAAAAAATTAAAATTCCATCAACTTGATATTGTCGTCTGCAGCTTCTTTCAATTTGGACCAGTCTAAAATTTTCTTGTGTTGAAATGGGTTAAGTTGAAATCCTTGGCGGTATTGATGACATATTGGCGGACTATTTTCTGAGCCCATCACAGATGCGATCCGAAGAGAAAGAGTTGTTTGTTTGAATGGGATTTTACGCCGCTTTCAACAATCTTTCAGTTATATCACGGCGGCTGGAGCACCTAACAATGGAATCCTGGTATTTCTTACACCAGTACTACCAATACATCCTTTCCTAGCCTCCAGCTGCTATCCCACATAGGTCTACGATTATCGACCCATTGGTGAGAGACAAATAGTCGGAAAGGATGAGTGCGGCCGTCGGGGATCGAACCCGGGACCTCTAGATTGACAGTCCGACGCGCGACCAACTGCGCTATGACGGCGGCCCGAAGAGAAAGAGAGTGCTATGATGGACGGTATGTTGTTCGCCATAACGTTCGGCAGACGCCTTTGGATCAAATACTGTGTTTGCAGTAAAGTTGAAAATGATTGGAAGTCGTTGTTAAGTGGTACTGTCTGTGGGATAGTTCTGAAATATTGTTGCAGCAAGCTATTAGCCGAATATAATCAATCAGCTTTCAATAACGCGATTTCGGTCCTCGAGTTTGAAATAATTATTGCGTGGTACAAGCGTACATGTATAGATTTCCACAATGTTTTCTAAATCTTTTTCCTTGAGGGTCGCAAAAAGAGGTATTGTGTTAGAATGGGTTGAGTATCTTTGTATTACCTGCCACAATCATATCTTCTTCCTAACTAACACGATTTGTAAGAAAGAGAAAAAGAGTATGAAATTTCTGCAATACAGTCGGGGAATAGCTTTTTCGTAAACATCCGCATGTTGTATCGTTTCAACTAAACATTCGGAAAAAAGCATTACGATGAAGTACAGATGTACACAATGTATTACGTTTTATGTTTTCGTGGGAAAATGTCTCGTCACAGAAGATGTTTTCGTGGGAAAATGTCTCGTAACAGAAGAAAGGATCTTCTGTAAATTTTCGAAACCGACATTTTTAAAAGAAATCGAATTTAGCACGGTCTATTCAGTGATAGTATTTCGAAAACAACGTTAAAAACCCCAACAAAGTAAGGTAGAATGACCTATCAAAATTCAAATAGTCTGCCGTTTGCGAATAGGTACATCCTGCTCAATCCGTGCAATTTGGCTTGGGTATATTTATTTTGATCATCTGAATAGATCTCTTATCCCAGAACCTTTCACAATTGTTATATGTCAGCTGAAAAGGGTACCCCTTGGGTGTTCCATAATACAAATATTTGAATAAAGAGAGGGTCCAACAGAGGTCAATAAGAGATACCGTGGTATTTCTTGTCTAAAGTTGCCAATAAAACGAAACGTTTCGAACCTGGTCAGTGTGCACTGTCCGTGCAGTTTAGTCTTGGGGTTTTTTTTTGCATTTTTTTGTTCTGAATAGATCCCATTTCCTGAAACCTTTCACTATCTACCAATCGCGGTTGCCAATCAATTTAACAAGTCGACCGATGAAATGAGTTTTGAACTTCAATTTTACCCGCCCTTTTTGTAACTTTTTTGTTGGTTTGGCGACTTAAACGTCGTAACAACAGCTTATTAAAGTTGTAGTTAAGGCGTTTAAGTCCCCAACCAACCATTTTACTTTTTTATTTCATGCTACTAACCATGACTTTTTTTAATATAACGCCGTTACAATTTGAAGAGGACCTTCCTGTTGGAGTCAATGAGCGAGACAAAGGAAGTAAGTGGGTGAGGCCAGCGATTGGTTAATTTTGACCTTTCACACGAAAGGACCTCCGTAAACAAATAGTGTAATCAATCAAGGAATCAACCGACCAATCCAATAATTTCTCCAGTGTTCTTCAGTATTGTCCTTTGAACTCCGACATTGGCCGCCATTTTTGCTAAACTTTTTGTTGGTTCGGTGACATAAGCGTCGTCGCTACAGCTAATTCAAGCTGTAGTTACGACGTTTAGGTCGCAAACCAACCATATCATTATTTTGTTACGTGCTACTGGCTACAAATTTTACAAAACAACGTCATTTAAAGTCGAAGCGGTACTTCCTGTTGGAGTCAGTTGGCGGGGCCAGCGATTGGTCCATTACATGTATACATCAGTTATTTTCCGGTGGCTTATTTACTTCAATATAGAATTGAATTAGAATTTCAATAGCGTTGAATTTTGTTAAGGTTTTAGTTTTTTTTTGCTTCTTCAGGGGTTTTCCTTTAAAAAGGATATTTCGATTATGGTCGCTTAATGGACGTGGTCGCTTAATAGAAGTGGTTGCTCGAGCAAGATCGACTGTAGGGCAGAGTGGTATTCCATTATTAAATCAAAGTACTGAAAATACTGTAAGCTAGCAAAGCATGGTTACATTTAGAAAATAGTTCCCTTGTTAGGTAGAAAACATTGTGGACATTGAAGAAATTGCTTGTTACAAGCAATTTCTTCATTGTCCACAATGTTTTCTAAAGCTTTTTTAGAGATTCTTAAAAAGCGGAATTGAGTGGGAATGGGTCATATAGCATGCTTTTGAAAACGGTCACTACAATTTAGTTAGAGTTTGTTATATTCTTGAAATACACAAGCACTACTTTTTATGGTGTAGGCATTCAGTGGGTTTAATGGTTAAGCCTCCAGTGGAAGTTTGTACTCGTTGAACTCTGAGACGACCTAAAAATTTGTCTGTTAACATAAACTATCAAAGCTGACGCTTTGCTAGCTAAAAAATCACAAATGAATCTTAAAGTTTCGGTCCCAATCAATTTCACGAATTCTGATCGGTGTCGCACATCCCATGGGGCCTCTTTTCGCCTGTCAAAAATCTTTTATTCAAAATTGGCGAAGTCTGTCCCGGTCTATGTTTAAAATTGGTTTTTAAAAATGGCATCCTAAATCCAATGTTTTAACACCCCCAGATTACTTTCCCTTTGTTTGCATGTAATTGCTTTTGAAAATAATCCGATTTTAGTCTTAAACAGGATTAAAATATATCGTTACTCAGTCATATTGTTTTACACACCCTTAAAATTGTACTTCAAACATTGCTACAGCAGATCGAGAAAATGATCTTTCTTCCAAGAGGTTTATATATTGAAAATATTACTTGATCTACTCTGCAACAGCTATAGGAAATATGTATAACAGACCAAAGCTTTCAGTTTTTAAACGTCATAACTACAGCATATTCTAACTGTTACCACTACCAGGTCACAAACTAACCATTTTACTTTTTCATTCCTTGTTACTGGTCATAAATTTGGCAAATACCGCTCTTTATTATCGATTTGAGCTTCCCGTATATTTTTCCGAATTTCTTCTAGTGGAGAATTAATGTATTTCACGGAACTGTCGTGTGTTCAATTTTCGGTGAAGAGTAATAAATCGCAGGGCATTTTGACAAAGAACATCAATCCATTACCACACGACAAAATTTAAGACCAGTCAAAATTCACAAAAGTTACAGACTACATTTAAAAAAAAAAGCTGTATTTCAGAGTAAAAGACTGTGGATAAAGGAGAAATAGCTCGTAGAAGTTTTTTTTGCCGAGTATAATAAAGCAGGGTTGCATAGGAATGAATAAACCAATCCCCACACAATGACATTTTTTTACGCCCCGCAAGAAAAACGATTAAGAAAATATTGTGGAAAATGAAGAAATTGCTTGTAACAAATAATTTCTTGATTTTCAACAATATTTGCTTTCATGACAATTGAAAAAAAAAACAACATAAAAGCAGAATTTTTATATTGACGTCCGCAACTCTTTTCAATTTGGACCAGTCTACTATTTTGTCTTGTGGAAATGAGTCAAGCTGTAGTTACTAGATTGTGGTCGATCAACAATAATATTAACTGTCTATGATACAAGATCTGAATCCGTTAACTACAACAACAATAACAACACATTGCAATGCAGAACTTTTAGACATTAGATATCGTTCGCCGACTCTTCTAGTATAATTTTATAAACAGAGGTGTTTCTGGGCGATACAGTTGTTCATTCCCTGCAAACGAATTGACCAATCGCTGTCCCTGCCCACTTACCCTTGATATGAAGTTCCGCTTTGATTTTAAAATGGCGTTCTTTTGTTTTTTGGGTTTTTTTGTGTGTGTGTGTGTTTTTTTTTGTCTTTTTTTTGCAAAATGTATGGCTAGTAACATGTAACAAAAGGTAGAATCGTTGGTTTGCGATTTAAACGTAGTAACTTCGTCTTACATAAGATGTTGTTATGACGTTTAAGACGCAAAACCAACAAAATGTTTCACTCGAATGACGGAAAATGTCGGAGTTCAAATATCCATTCCGGGTTTGAATGAATGATTTGATGTGTCGATATGTTCCTTGATTGACACAGGCGATTTGTCAATTTAGTCTATGGAGGGCGCGTATTACAGCTGTATGGCGCACTAAATGGGTCAAAATACCACTTTAGGTTTTACACGCTAAAATAAACTTCACACATGCGTAAAAAATACTGGTTCACTCACCAAAACAGACACACACGCAAAATTTATGAGCTTTCAAGAGTATAAAATGAGCGCGTATGTCTAAATTACAAGTACACTTATAATATGAAGGCGTTTACTATTTACGCATGCACGCTCATACATTGAAAGTGGACGCGTTACAAACGTATAAGCACGCAACTTCAACAGGTTTACCCGTACACGCATTCTTTATGCTAACACTACTTAAAGTGGACTTTTGATCCAAACATTACACCATATAGATATCGAGTAGACGCGTTCTATCGCTGTAACATAGCGGAGCCCTCAATGCAGTTATGATACTGCAAATTATTGTACAAAATGGATTTAACCCATTCCCATTCAATCCCTCCTTTTTACACCACTGAAGAAGAAAGCTTTAGAAAACATTGTGGATAATGAAGACATTGCTCGTATCAAACAATGTCTTCATTACCAACACTGTTTTCTATCTCAAAAGATGAAAAAAAATCAAAATTCCATCAACTTGAAATTGTCGTCTGCAACTTCTTTCAATTTGGACCAGTCTAAAATTTATTGTGTTGGAATGGGTTAAAAAGAAAGTCTTTGTGTATAATAAATACACGAAAAAAAAATGTTAACCGATGTTTGCCGATATTGTTGGTTTTCTGTACAGATTCTTCAAGTTACGATCCACGTGAATTGAAAACAATTAATGGCTTAGAATGTAGACTAAGGGACAATTTGAACATGGCCAAAGGGTAATATTATTATACATGTACATGTAATATCTTGTTTACCAATATTAATTTTAACACGGCTTTTAGTCGATAAAGATTTATTGCTTGGAATGGAATTGTGTCTGAATGTTTGAACACGTGTTATTGTAGTTTAAGGGTTTCTACATTCAGTGTCATCTTGTTAACCAATTTTAAGTTCTATACACGAAAAAAAATATAACGGATAGTGAAATCATGTAGTAAGTAATTTATATAAAGATACATTTTCTTATTTAATAAAAAGTATAATTTAAGAATATATATAAAGAGTTTTTGGAGTTCTTGTTTGAAAGATATGTATGTTAAAATATCTGGTTTTTTTTTTTTTTTTTTTTTTTGTCTATATAGGGATATAAATGATCAAATAATATATATATGAGACATACAGACAATAGAAAAAATACACATGCAAAACTATAACGAGTTTTGATTAATCATTTTTTTATACCTTCTTTATCAAACTTTCGATAAAGTTTCTTATTTAACCCATTACCAGACGGCTAAAATTTAGACTGGCCAAAATTGTAAGATGTTGCAGACGACAATTCAAAATTTATAAAATTTTTGATTTTGTCAACTTTCTCGATAGAAAACATTGTGGAAAATGAAGAAATTGCAATTTTTTCAAAAGCTTGTTTCCTTGAGGGGAAAGATAAGATACTCTGTTGTTCCTTTAAACTTCTCTTTGGATTTTGCTCTCTTTCATAAGAAAAGCAAAAAGGCAGTGTTTGAAGAAAAAAAATAGAAATGTTTCGTACAGTGTTTACTTTGCGATGAAACCTTTTGCGGACCACAGGACAAACGAACCAACCAAAAAGCCAACCAACAAACGAACGAATTGACATATATAAATAGAAATAACCACCAATCTGTGGCTTCGACAATTTGGTCACCTAACGACGACTTTCTTCTTCAGTGCACTTTTATCCTTCTTCTAAAAATGATAAGAAGAAACGTAGATTTTTTTCCTCTGGGAGGATGAAGAAATAAAACTAATAACCATTCGAACCAAAAATTGTATAAAGGCGTATCTATTTTCACACAGGCATTTGGAAGAAAATACCCCCCCCCCCATTCGTGTAACTCGACATCGAGGTTCGTAGAAGCTAAAATGATGTATAAGTTTTACACATTTGAGCCTTGGCATGTCACACATGTGCGCAAAGTTAAGATTTAGATCAGACTGTGTGTCCACACAGTCTGATCTGAGTCTTGACGAAGCGCTATATAGACAGATACTGACCCAAAACTTCGTTAGATGTTTAGCGAATATTCTAAATACCCGGAATGGCTATTCAGAAAGTTCAGTGTCAGTACTTCAATAACTTGAGAAATGGTTGGAAATATCACTCACACGGTTATTTTCGAATTTCAGATTCATTGAATTCCTTATATTGATACCACCAAAGGCAGCAAATTTTCAGATAAAAAGTCTTTAAGGCGGCAACGACGACCAAGTCGCCATGTCCAGAAGCGGCACGGACGAAGCGGTTCCCGCCCTGTTGAGAATGCACAGTCGACCGCATTTTAGCCGGGCTACTAAATGCACGAGACACATAGAGAGAAAACATGGAAGCCCTAAACCACAGAGGGTCGACAAAACCGCTTGCCCAAAAATATTTACAAGTAACAAATCATTAACACAAAGACAGAATGAGTTGTCTGAATCAAGGAGGTCGAGTTGGTGTCTAGAAAACCGGAGTGATAGCCCGGTCCTGGGCAACAAACTCACTGGAAATAGATTTAAAAAAGTGAGCAATATTATAATTCAAACTAGACGCAGACCGACCGGCTATGGGTACGGACCGTCGGTCCCGAATTTGAATCTCGAAGAATTTGAAAAGGACTTCGATTTTGACGCAGAAGGTGAGTAGGTCATGTATATTGTATTTAATCACCATTATTGACATTGTCGTCGACGTTATTATTATCATTATCATTATCTTGATCATCGTCATGATTAACATTATCATCCATCTATGGATTTGGCCGGCCTACTGAGCTTCGACAGGAAGTTTTACTTAGAATTAAAAGGCGTTATCTTACAAAGTTTATTGTCAGTAACATGTTAAAAAAGAATTGTTCGATTGCGACGCTAAACGTCCTAAATATAGCTTGAATTTGCTGTAGTTACGACATGTACGTCGCCAAACCAACATAAAAATGCTTTATATAATCATCGACCAATGTCAGATTTCAAAGTTCGCCTCCAGTCTAATTGTATAAATGTCCGGTCTAAATGTAGTCGTTAAATTAAACGTCAAACGAGAATGTTTTAGTCTTTTCCAAACTGAAAGAAGCTGCAGACGGCCCTTCAAAGTTCGTGTAAATTAAAAACACGTATCATGTTGGGCAAAAACAACTGAGTAAAGGAGACAGAATGACAGATAAGAAAGAAAGAAAGATAAGAAAAAAGAGTGAATTAAAAAGAAAAGATTTGTAGGAATTATGCAGAAAATGTCTTTGCTGTTTTTGTTGTTTATTCTGTTTTGTTTGTTTGATTGATTTGAAGGGGGTTGTTTTGTTTCAAAACATTTTCTCAATACTGCCCTGGTGCTCACCAATTGTGACTCAACTATCATTCGATAAAAAGTGTCAAAGGGCATTCATTTCTAAAGTAAACCATAAGTAAAGTAGGTAGATTTTATAGAGCCGATTTGTTGTCGATGATTGTCTTTCATTGAAGCATAGGACTTTGGTTGCCCGCGGAAATCTCATATTAGTCTATACAATGGAGGCCACATTATCGTAGTCAGACAATGATCGGCAACGGAAAATTGCAAAAGTATAGATTTATGAGTTTTGTACCATGCATTGAACTACCGAATGAAGAAAAACAAGTTTAGGACACAAAACCGTCACGGTTTCCGGGCGGTTTCGAACCGGTAATGATTTCTTCAAGGTTAGATGAACGTGAACGAAGATCAATCTAATGCATAATTAGTAATAGAGATATTAAATCCATGTAAATCCCTGTTTTTACGTCCCTTTGATCTTATAATTGAGAAAACATTGTGGGAAAAGAAGAAATTGCTTTTACCAAGCAATTTCTACTTTTTTCCACGACATTTTCTACCATACTGAATGGCCATTTTTCGAAATTAGATCCACTTTAAATTTTCGTCGGCAAAACCTTTGGATTTGGACAGATCTAAAATTTTGAAAAAACATGAAAGGGTTTAATGTACAATGTATTTCTCCAGTAAATGGCGCGATTACTCGTAAACACAAGTCTTACACCAAGAACAAATTTATTCATACGTTATTTATATAATTAAGGTCACGTTATGGCTATAACAAAAACGAAAAATAATTGATTTGCGATCTAAGCGTTGTAATTACAGCTTAAAGGAGCCGTAGTTACAACGTTAAAGGTCCCTAAACCAATAAAAATACTGCACAAGAATGTTTGCCAATGCTGGAACTCAATCTTGACTCCCTGTCTAAATGAACGATCTCATTTGTCGATTGTTTATTTGTTTGACGGCAGCGATCGGTCAATTGGGTGGTATTGATAAAAAAAAGGGGGTGAAGGGGTAAAATTCTATTACAGCCTATGATTTAGAATCCGTTATATCAATAAAACGGACCAATAACGAAAACATTTATCCTTGACAATAGATAATTTAAATCTTTTTAAATCTGGTTATTTTAGAAAAAAAGGCCAATACCAAATCACCACTCGCATAATCTCCGACACCTACCAGTATATCCGACACCTACCTATATGTTGTATTACCATTTGATTATGGAAGTGGCTACAGTGTAACCTAAGTCGAGGCCTTGGCGCAGTTACTCTCAATATTGAGGTTCCGGCTTCAGTCTCGGGCCACCGCGATATGACTGAAATACTGTTTAAAGTGGCATTAAACCCCATTCAAGCAAAGGAACTAACGAGCAAACAATAATAGTAATAATAATAATAATAATAAAAAAAAAAAAAAACTAACCAGTGATACCTAAAACAAAAACACGGTGATACCTAAAACAAAACTCGCGATTCTCTAAGAACACGCATATCCAAAAATATTTAGCTTCGAAGGTTCATAGTTGTATCACAAAATGTTGAGTACTATTATTACATTTATGACCCTGGCTTGCATCCGAGGCCTTTCATTATTTTGTAATGTGTTCAAATAGACAAAACACTAGTTTATTCATTACATGTTATCAAATTGTTTGTACTTAAGCAAAACACCAAAAAGAATTGAAAACAAATATGTTTTAGCCATTTATTTCCCCCCACACGAAAAGGCTGACGAAAAAGACCAATCGTACCTGTAAATCAAGGAACAATTATTCTTTAACCCTTTCCCGTTTTTTTAGATTTTAGACTGGTCCAAATTGAAAGAGGTTGCAGTCGACAATGCAAACTAGGTGCCATTTGAAATGAATTCATCCTATGTGGTAGAAAATATTGTGTAAAAGGGAGAAATTGCTTGTTACAAGCAATTTCTTTTTTTTTCACAATGTTTTCTCAAATATAAAAATCACAGGAACGTAAAATCCTGTATTTGAACGGGAAAGGGTTAAGTGAAGTGAACATTGAACCGACATTTATGTGTAACGTCAATTTTGTTTGTATTCTATAGTTCTTCACCTTTCCATTAGTTTCAAATATTATTTGAAGCAGTTGGAGCGTAATATGAGTTGAAGGCAATATGTTCGAACCCAGGCAACGCCTCTGGTAATTTTGTATCTCCCTGGGCAATATATTTTAGAGCTAGCTGGTCATAATCACGAATCCAATGTTTATTGGGATAGGTCTGTCGTTATGTAACTGAAATTGTGTTCGAGGTGTTGATAAGTTCCATTCAAACAACAAATAATATAATCATTTTGTCTTTCTAAAGCCAACTTTCTTATTAGATTTCGTTTCCTATCATAAAAGACACAATTAGTAATCAATGGAATTCAATAAATTTACAGGGGCGATGGGAGGGGTATACAAGAGGTTTTAAAAAAGTAGTTGGTCGGTAAGCAACCAAAACGTCGTAGATTGAGCTTGTTAACATAATATAAGCGGATTTTTTTAAAGACATGTCAATTATCTGATCGTTTAATTTGTTTAAAGTATTATACGACTGTCTTGTGGGTTTTTCTATACTAAAAGGTGAAGGGTAAAAATCGAATCGTGAGAATCGTCAATGTAATCTATATGTTGACAAAAGTAATAAAACATTAGAAAAATAGCCCACCGTTCATTGTTCAAATTAGACAGAAAAATCTTTAATTCAATTTACAAATCTATGTGTATTCTAGGGACTGTTTAAATGGTTTTAAAATTGTGTGTACTTTTGGCACCTGTTTTGAAAAAAAGATGATAAAATGGGACATTTTGAAATTAAAATACCACATGGGCAAGATCAAACAAGGTTCGTATTAAAAGTTCAATTTATATTTTGAATTATCAATTTGTATTAATGGAATATAAAACGTGACTTATTTTTCTCTTGTTCGACTATTCACTACAAGCGATATAAATGGATTGGTTGTGATTTTATTCAGTAGTGGTTGATCGTGATTTGATAATTTATGATAATTAAATAATTAAATAAAAAAATATATCTTTACCAAATTCCAGAACAAAATAAGATTGGTCCAAATCGAAAGAATCTGATGACAATAATTAAAAGTGAAAACATACTTACATGTAATTTAGTGATTAATAGAATAGAAAAAAAAAGCGTGCGCTAAAATGGGGAAGAATGCTGTTGCACGTAATGTCTAATTTTCCAGGCAGTTTCTTAAACCTCGTCATGTTTTCAGTCTTGCATTAAAATCAAAGGACTGAAAGCACTGGTAGTAATTGTTTTGGTCGTCAATACTTCTCTTCAAAATCATTTTCATGAACAAATTTGGTTTGAAAAGGGGAGACAGGAGGTGTAGACTAAGATCAGACTGCTCGTATGTGTAGGTTGATATTTGCAAAAACCTTGATATTCCGGGTTTAGCATGGCAAGGTTTATATTCTATCATTGGAGATCATAAAAAACAACCCTGATTGTTTAAGTCCCAATTACACTTTATCTCCAACGAAATTGACCAATCGCTATTGTCAATCAAATAACCAGGAAAGCACCGAAATCATTGAAAGAGACTGGATTTGCAGCTATGTATGTGAAGCATTTCTTTATTTAACGAATTGAACATCGTAACTGCAACTTTTTCAAGCTCTATTTCCGACATTTAGGTCGCCATCGATACATTCTTCTTTTCCATTACATGCTAATTGCCACGGCTTTTGCGAAATACCTCATTTAAAAGTTTGGAGTTGAACTTCCTGTACAAGTCAATGTTGGGATCAACAGAGTAAGGGGCGGGGGCCAGAGATCGATCAATTAAAATGATACAAGGCTCTGAGAACTCACATTTTTTACGTCCTAAAAATGTATTCAATCGAATTTGAAGAAATTAAAAAAAAAAAAAAAACAACAACAACAACACAAACACATGATCTTTACAAAGACGAATCGACATGAAGTGGTCGGACCAAATCTTAACTCAAGTGGTTGATGAAATTGAATTTAAAACTGAAAAAGACATGCCTCTTTAATAAATCTCCATTTGTGTTTGCTAAATTGTCTAAGTGTTACATGGACTGTATGAATTCTTTCATTCGAAAATAGAAAAAGAAGCCGTCAATTGATCGCTTGGAATTCACTTTTTTAAACGCAATTTTGTTTTTTAGATAGGAACGAAAGTAAATAAAAGAAAGACATCGAACGATAAAAATGTTCCAAAAATAATTATCTGTCAGCCAGGGTTTAATTCCCGAGAATGACCCACCGTTTTCACCACCCTCGGCGAAAATGTCTTTCCCATTTAGGGACATTCGAATATGTCCAAAATTTTAGCTTTAAAAGTTTTCATTTGAAAAATTTCCAATTATTCAAAGACAATTAACTTATAAATTCTCAGAGAATAATGCATCTGATGTGTATGATCTATGAAAAAACACATTTTTCCTTTGAATATGAAATCTTAGAAAAAAATGTCGGTGCTGTAACGCCATCATTTGATGATCAATCATCTGGGAAATTGATTGGAATGTAGGAATTGATAATATCTTGGAAAAGTTCTAAATTGGGTCACTGAGGCTATAAATTAGGTCAGTGGATAAAATTCAAGAATATCCATGTGGGAGCTCTAGATGACACATTTGATGCTCAATCAATCTGGTCAGAATACTTGTCTTGAAGATATAGCGGACAAATTCGATATTTGGCCTCTTGTGGTGAAACACTAGGGCACTAGGTCAAATATTAGAAAATTTCTTGTGGGGAATCAAGATGCCAGATTTGATGTTCGTAAACATCGAAATCGGACAGATTGTAAGTCTTCGTGATATCTTAGCCAAGTTCTAATATGGGTCACTTAGAGGCTACACCTGATCCCAATTAACATGAAAATTGGTCAGAATGTATGCTTATCTGATTTTCCGGACAACTTTGAATATGAGTCAATCAGGGTTAACTATGACTCTCTGTCAAATCTTAGAAATCCTTGTGGATACCCTATGGGTTCATTAGATGCTCTATCAGCCAGAAAATTAGTCAGTATGCTTTTCTAGGTGATATCTAATACGGATTCGAAATTAAGCCACTTGGGTTTAGAACTATGTCACTTGATGTAATCTTAGAAATTTCTTGTGGATACTCTTGGTGTCACAATTTGTGCTCAATTACCCTGAATGTTAGTCAGAATGTACGACTATTCAAAATCGTTGAAATTGGATAACTTTAGGTCTAATGCTTTATCACCAGGTCAAACCCTTGGAAAAAGCTTTCAGAAATTATAGAGGCAATAAGTTATGCTCATTCAACATGAAAATTGTTCCGGATGTTTGTCTGGTAAAATTTTTGTTAAGTTCGAAATTGGGGACAATTAAGTCAATATAGATGTCGTGATAAGTTCCTAATTAGGTCATCTGGAGTCAAACACCAGATCAATCCCTAAAAACACCTTTAAGACACTGTAATCGTATTTTCTTCTCAAATGACCTGAAGATGGTTCAGTGTGGTTGTCTCAACTATAGATTCGGATAAGCTATTTAGGGCCATATACTTGTTTTTATTTCTCGAAGGAAAAATCGTTATTGAGCGCAGCCAGTCAATCTAAATTTCAAGCGATTGTCGATAGCTAATTCGAGTGTGTACGAATGCATGTATTTTCTAAAAACACCATAGGAAACTTTGTTTGAAAATGATAGTAAAATTGATGAAAACAGTTTTTGACTTTATTGTCGTCGGAGTTATTATTCACTCCATCTTCTTTTCTGATTTTCCCCCAAACTCTAATACTTTTCAAAATCTTTAAAATGCAGTAAGTGTGGCACATTACCTAACAAAGTAAAGGATGGAAAAGAAAACGGCTGCATGGAATCACCTGAGGACTCTATTAGAGGCTAAAAGGAAACTATCAAGAACATGTTCAAGTAAATAGATTAATCATGTTATAAGGGACCATCCAACCAACCCGATATTAAACGTCGCTGTGCTTTCATACTTGAGAAAATATTGTGGAAAAAGAAGAAATTGTCACAAGCAATTTATCATTTTCTCACAATATTTTTTACCATTCTTCAACGTGGTTTAATTTCAAATTGCATCTGATTTTCATTGACGTCGGAAACCTCTTTTAATTTGGACAAGTCAAAAATCTTATAGAAAAAAAGGGAAAGGGTTAAAGTGTCGCCCAAGGTCAGTCTGCTGAATATTTTTTTGTTTCCATGGAGGTATGAAACGAAACGACCAACCACACTGTCTGAATACGCAAAGCTACAGGCCTACATCGAACGGTCGTTTCTAAATCGACAGCAAATAAGTTTTCGCCGTTGGGCGTGCAAAATGTCGTAACTACAGCTTGAACAAAGCTGTAGTTATGACATTCTGTACGCCCATCGACGATATAAATAGTGATTCTGTCTGTAATTTTTGTTCAGTGTATGATCACTTTTGAAAAATTAACATCAATTCATGTTGACTCGTGCTGAATCCGATCTCTCCGTCACAAATTTCTTTGTCGAAATTCTCAGATGGGCCTTTTTCTCACGAAGAGTCAATATATCATTTTGTATCATTTTCATAGATTCGATCCATTCGCCCAATGATTTCGGTTTGACGAATAATACCGCGGATTTATCTCTAAAAAGTGTGGTGGAAAAGAAACGTGAATGAGAGATACATATGCATGTATATGCTCAATGAGGAGCATTTTGTTTTATAGTTTTTGCATGTAAAAAGTCACAAAACAATTATCGCATGGAAAACTACCATTTTTCTTCAATGTTCTATTTGATGCTAACGTTCTATCACCTTTTTGCTGTGTGAGCAAAAAGTATTGAAAAATATGACATATTTATATATCAAACGCGTTATTTAATAATAATAATAATATATATATACATGTATATATAATGACCAACCAATCTACGATTTTGAGTGTTAACCCTTGCCACGCTCTATAAATTACCTTACTGGATTGCTGTCAAATCAAAGGGCTGAAAGCACTGATAGAACTTGTTGTTCAAATACCAATATTTCTTTTAGAAATCAACCTCATAAACAACTAGGGAAGGAAAGGTATGATCAGGAGGTGTAGACTAAGATTAGCCTGCACAAATGTGCAGCCTGATCTTAGTCTACACCTCTTGCCAAAACCGGAATATTCCGACAATGGTTTATCTACCCTGAAATAACGTATGTCAGTCTACCGTGACGAATCAATATGGTGCTCCTAAGCCTGTCATCCACTTGTTTGTCAATAATCGACTTACTTGTCATATTTGTTACGTCATTTTTGAATAATGGTCTTAATGAACTAACAATAGAAACTGTTTTAGTGGACAAGTGTATTTTTATTCCATTAACAATACACAAAATAGTGGACAAATTAATATAGAGAGAAATTAAGGAAGAAAGGTCAAAGTACACGTACAAGTAACAGGCTTATTAGCTAGCAAAGCGTCAGCTTTGATAGCTTAAGTAAACAGACCAAATGTTGAGGTCTTCTCAAAGTTCAACCAGTACAAACTGCCACTGGAGGCTTAACCACTAAATTTATTGAATGTCTACGTTATAAATAGTAGGTTTTATGTATTTCAGGAATATTTTAAACTCTGTTCAAATTGTAGAGAAATATTTCAAAAGTATGCTATTTAAGCCATTTCCAGTACTATTGTTATACTGATCCAAATTGAAAGATGTTGCAGACGACATTTTCAAGTTAATTTAGTTTAAAAAACATTGTAGACATTGAAGAAACTACTCGTTATAAGCAATTGATTTCTTAATTGTCCACAACATTTTCTAGGCTGCATTCTTGAGGGGCATCAAAAGGCGGGATTGTATGGGAATGGGTTAAGACAGGATATTAGCGAGCTTACACTCAATAATGATGAAATATCAAATGATGAAACCGCATTTTTCTATTTATTCTCTGTTTAAAAATCATTTCAACGCAATCCCTCCTTTTGACACCCTTCACGAAAAACGTTCAGGAAAAACAATGTGGTAAATATAGAAATTGCTTGTAACAAGCAATTGTAATTTCTGCATTTTCCACTTTATTTTCTAATCAGAATGATATTGATATTTCGTATTATTTAAATTTGAAATTTCCGTCTGCAACTTCTTCGATTTTGGACCAGTCCAATTTTTGTGCTCTGGTTGGTTACAATTGTTTTGTTTATAAAGCGCCGTTTATTTTGCGTTCTACGTTGTCTGCGCATGTCATATTCTCCGAAGATTGACCTGTCTTCGGGACCGTATCACTTATCCAGATTTGGATAAATATTACTACGTCGTACGCATCACTTCATATTATATCGCCAAAAAGTAGCAAGTGGATAATTGCAATAAAACCTACAATTATTGAGAAATCAAAACTTAACTGTCGCCCAAAATTAAATAGAAAAATAATCAATTTAAATTGCGAAAGCATTCATGTCTTACCTGTGCTCCAAGAAGTTGCATCAAGAATTCGAAGCGTTCATTTCATGGGCGCTGACATTTTGAATGTAGTTCGACGGAATTGGCCGAGTTGTTACGAATTACACTACCCAGAATGCTCAAATTAGATAGGTCAGTATTTGAAAAATGCAACCTATCAGAAGATAACGAAAATATCTGTACAAAATAGACCAAATAGCACTGTACCTAATTTTCGTTTTCATATTTCATAGGTCAAAACTTTTTTCACAAAGAATTCCATATATTTCTTGTAGACGAGCCTACACCGGAAGAGGAAGAACATAGACGGGCAACCAAACTACTCGAGGATGCCTATTGTAAAATGTGTAAAATCTCGGGAACCATTCCGTGTGGGAAGTTCCGGAGACAGATCGGAAGTGCGGTAGCAGATCTGTCAAACTGTATGTTGGGGGAGAAAGACATAAAATCTATTTGTGTATCATTAACGGTAGGTGTAATTTTCGTTAAAAGTTCGTTACGCTATAGAATTATTGACTTCACATTTTGGCCATTCGATAAATGGAAGACCAATTATAACATAAAATTAATTTTGCGTTATAAATCTCAAACCTCTTTGGGTGATTGTTAAACAGAGAAGCTCATTATGTCCTTTTAAATCGGATCTTGCACAGATTGTAAAAAAAAAAGAAAAAGAAAAATGGCTCTCAATTTTAAAATTTCCAACTGTTACACTTTTCGACATTTGTAAGAAAATGGTTATATTGATAGTACGGGTTCTTGTCGGGGTTTAAAACAATTTATTCACGGCTTGAGAAAACGATAACACCCGAGCCACGGGCGAGGGTTTACACCATATTCTCCAGTCGGGAATAAATCGTCATTAACCCCGGAAAGACACCGTATAACGAATTTATCATACTACAAAGTTTCATCACGTTACCTATATAGCGCTTCTCAACCTAAACACCCATCCATCCTAAGGCGCCTTATTCTAAAGTTTTTAACGTCATGTATTTCACGAATTAGTTTGACAGTTTCGGGAATGGAGAAATTGAAAGATAATCATTTTTGTTTGCGTTAGAAATGGAGAGTAATTCATGAATGACTTAAATTGTGTTCGGCTAAAGCATGAGTGTTTTTTATGATATTGATGTAGCTGTCGAGTCACATTTTAGATTATCGCTCCCTGAAGTTCATGGGCGAATACTCTATGCACTAGGGCGTGAGAGGCCTGGGTGCGAATCATAGCAGACAGGGTATTGCAAGTGTGACGATCAGCTTAATGTACATCATAAATAGGATTAAGATTTAAAGACAGTTCGACGGAATTGTGACAACGATCTTCTGTAATCAGCAAATTACATCGATACCCCCCTGGAGCGCCTTACAATGGAATCCTGGTATTTCTCACACCAGTACTACCATTACATCCTTTCCTAGCCTCCAGCTGCTATCCCACATAGGTCTACGATTATCGACCCATTGGTGAGAGACAAATAGTCGGAAAGGATGAGTGCCGCCGTCGGGGATCAAACCCGGGACCTCTAGATTGACAGTCCGACGCGCTACCAACTGCGCTATGACGGCGGCTAAATGCAAGGTTCTAACGGTTATTCGCGCCACGTGAATGCCCTTTAATCTTCGTAACTGTCTCGGATTAATCTAAAAAATAGACTAATAGCCTACGTATGCTATTAGGAAAACACCCTGCTTTTTTTCTGATAAGCGACCTCACATTTTTGCAAAACTACTTTTCGGCACATTGTATTCAAATAGTTTATGAGAGGAAATAAAAATAATTGAAATCTGTGACATGAAAAAAAAACATAGATACCTACCTTTAAAAGGCGGTTTTTTTTTTGTTTTGTTTTGTTTTTTGTTTTTAATTTATGGCCAATCACATGCAACAAAAAGTAATGGATTGGCGATGTAACGTCGTAACTCCAGCTTAAATAAGCTGTAGATACGACGTTTAAGTCGCCAATTCAACCAAAATGTCGGCCAATGACGGAGTTGAAAGTTCACTTCCAGGCGAAATGAATCATTTAACTCGCCGATCGATTCTTTGATTGATAGCCGCGATCCGTCAATTTGTTCAATCTATAACCTTAAATAAGTGTTTTGCAATTTGTCGAAATGATTCCGCTTTTTTAATAAATTTTGTGTACATTACTTTTCAAAGTCGTACCAACGACAAGTCCAATCCTTAAAATACGGCTTTATACTTTTTTTTTTCAGAATAACGTCGATATCACAGAACTAGATCTTTCTGGTAACGATTTAAGCGGTAAGGGGAGTCGGTATGTTTCGGAAGCGCTTAGGGAAAATCTTAATATACAAGATTTGGTAAGTTGTGTTTAAGCAATGTATACATAAACATGCAATTTCATAAAGTGTGGTTAAGTTTTTCGTTTCCAGTACCCGTATAAAAAGAACCCAGGATCAAAAACTTAGAAAAAGCAGATATAATAATAACAAACTCATCACATTCGATACTCTTTATGCAGAATATCTGCAAGTATTTAACGAGGTAGAACATAAAACTGTTCTTTAGGCCTACAACTTGAAAAGAGACCATGTCGGACCTGCGAATGTTTTTGTTTGTTTTTGGTGTATCGCCACTTTTAACTGTATTTCAATCATATCATCCAATATATGTCCTGCAATAATGTAAAAATGTATTCGGATTGATCCTTCATCCTATATATCAAATAAAGTGTATTAAGCGATCATTCTATTAAACTACCACATTTTGGTATTCTTCTGAGTGGTCACTTAATACAAATGCAACTGTACTTTCCTGGAGTCAGACTGTTTGTATACTTGTACTTATATCCACTTTTCTATAAATGATTCATACTTGGTCGTAGTTCCCGGGGATCATTTTGCTGATTCGTTCTGATCCACTGTTTCTTTTTTTTTTCAGACTATATCACAGTGCAATATAGATCTAGAGGGACTAAAGTGTATAGCGGAGGTTTTACTTGAAATGAAACCAATGAAATATTTAGATATATCAGGTATTTTAAAATCAAGTTCATACTTTAATTAAGTATTGTTCTAAAGTTTTGAGTGAATCTTTATTTAAGTTCACACACACACAAAAACAACAACAAAAATAATTTCAACAATGCTAATATTAATTATAATGATGATGATAATAAAAAAAAACTCTTCTTTATTGACATTAATGAATTCATTTCGAATTAGTATTTTTTGAGTTTTAATTTGAAAGTGATTTATTTGATATTCCAACGCATTCGTTACTTTAATTAACAAGTTACAATCGACCAATCGCGTCTGTCAATCAAAGTGACTATTTACAAATCAAATCATTCATTCAGCCCGGAATTAAAGTTTGAATTCCAACATTGGCCTCCGTTTTTGTGAAACTTTTTTGTTGGTTCGGCGACATAACCTTCGTAACTACAGCTTATTCAAGCTATATTTACGACGTTTAGGTCGCCAACCAACCATTTCAATTTTTGCTACATGCTACTGACTATGAACTTTGCAAAATAACGCTGTTGAGAAATCGAAGCGGGACTTTCTGTAGGAGTCAATTGGCGGGGCCACAGGGTAAGTGGGCGGGGCCAACGATATGTCAATTATTTCGCCATCATTAACGCATAGTCCGTACAACTTGCTGGGAGAAAGAAACAATTTCTGAAGTATGAAACAGTTCTTTGACCGGATTAACCCCTGATCAAACATGTTTTGTTTCTTTTAGTTTCTGAATTGTGCACAAATCGTTTGTCTGAATTCAGATTTTTTGTAATTTTTGATAAGGATATTTACATTAGTATACGTTCAATTTTGATTTTCAGGCAACAAATTCAGTACGAGCCATGCTAGTGTACTTGCAGAGGTGATCAAGGTAATATATATTTTTTAAATAGATCGTTAACATTAATATTTCAGCATTATTAGCAAACTTTATGTACAAAAACTGTCTAGCAGTCTAATTGTTATACATAAACGACGATTTTTATCATTATCAAAGGTATTTTTCAATTCACACAACTGGAAAATTTAACAAAGTATATGTTGACAACATTTTCTTATATCCTATGCATGGTATTTCCAACAATTAACCGATCGCTGCCACAACCACTGCGTTCCGACTGGAAGCTCCACATCGATATTAAACGACGCTATTTTGCAAAAAGGTATAGTCCGTAGCAAGTAACTAAGAGTAAAATGGTTGGTTGGCGAACTAAACGTTGTAAATACCTCTTTAATAAGCTGGTCTTACGATCTTTAAGACAGTAAGCCAACAAGAATGCTTCACATGAATACCGACCAATGTTTGAGTTCAGAGTTTACTTTCGGTGTAAATGAATGAATTGGTTGGTCAACGGTTCTTTAATTTACAGCCGCGATCTATTAATTCATTATGTGCAGTAAGGAAAGGCTCAGATTAGTTTGTGCACCAGCACAGTCTGATCATCGTCTTCACTATGTACTTTGTAGATAACAAATGTCTCCTTGTTCCATTAGACAATTAGCGAATATTCCCTATGTACTGCATGGTTCTCCAGGCTTCAGAATATCTTCGCTTCACGCACATGTGAAATTGATAGAAATGTCGCAAATATTTGGTTGTTTGTGTAATTGTTATAAACTGGTTGAAACATATTTATTTAAACATCGATTGTGAAACTTGGATCAACGTCTCTCGATTCTGCTTCCTTGCGTTTTGAATAAAACACAAGTACTTTTGGCGAATCAGTAGGCAAGTGAAAGATCCAAGATCGATAGTCGCTCCCAAGAGTCAAACTCTGAATCGAACTCAGGAGCTGTTGATCGGGAACCCGACGCTCGACTCTCCACAACGTACACCAGAGACTAAAAACTTAACGAAGCTCGATATATCAATATCAATAGAGGGTCTGAATGGAATTCGAGATGTCAGTACTCCGACTGATCAGATTTGCATATTTGATGAAAAATTCAAATTCTACTACCATATTTATCGCATAACTAGACGATTTTTTAGACTGGTCCAATTAAACAGAAGTTGAAGACGACATTTTAGTTAATAACATTTTTTAAAAAAATCTTTGTAGTTTTGGGAAGAAAATATTTTGAATAATGAATAAATTGGTTCTTAAAAGCAACTTCTTCATATGTTTTCAAAAACTGTTTTTTTCTAAAGGGCATCAAAAATCGGGATCTTTTTGAGAGCTTGTGAAAATATCACAGAATTTCTAATTTTGAAGAATTTCTAATTTTGAAGAACTAATTGACTTTTTCGACTGTGTTTTCATTGTCTACTTATCTTGTTTGTATTCCATAGTACCTTGTTTGAAAATGGAAATAGTATTATGTATATACATAAGCCGTGCTTCGAGGTTTAATCTGTAAACGTAATTGACCTTTATCATATGTCTTACGAGCACCCCCCCCCCAAAACTAACAAACAAACAAATAAAAAAAACAACACCCCCCCCGAAAACAAGCAACTAAAACTATCCTTTCACAGCGATCTTAAAGTCATCAAGTGGCATTTATGCGTTCAAAACTTTCGATTTCAAATAAAATATTTACTTTCGAATAAAATTGTGTTTATATTTTACAGAAAAATGACTACATAGAAGAACTTGTCATGGCGAACAACGATTTTAATGAAGAAAGCGGTGTAGTGTTAGGAAAGGCTTTGCGTAGGTTTAACTTTTATTTTCCATCATTTTCTCAACCCTCGTCATGCTTAACCCGGATGTTCCGGTTTTTGCAGGGGGTCTAGACCAAGATCAGCCCGCACATAAGTACAGTCCGATCTTGGTCTACACCTCCTGCTTGTACTTTTCTTGACAGAGCTGTTTATGAAATCAATTTCTAAAAGAAATATTTGTTATTGAACAACAAGTTCTATCAGTGCTTTAAGCCCTTTGATTTAACAGCAATTCAGTAACGTAATTTATACAGCATGACAAGGGCTAACATTTCCGAATCAATGATCATTTCGAAGGGACTATTTCGTAAATTTCGTAATATAGTTTTTCTTTAATTCGATATCGACTTTAGAAATTAACCCTTGTCCTGCTGTATAAATTACCTTACTGAATTGCTGTCAACTCAAAGGACTGCAAGCACTGATAGAACTTGTTGTTCAAAAATCAATATTATTTTTAGAAATCAACTTCATAAACAACTCTAGCAGGAAAAGTACAAGCAGGAGATATAGACCAAGATCAGCTGTATTTACGAATTGCCATCAAAACATTTTACTTCTTTGTTACATGTTAGTGCCAAGATATTTTTTCAAAATAGCACAGTTTAATATCGAAGCGGAACTTTCTGTCAGAGCTCAATGGGCGTGTTTATCGATCCGTCAATTACAGAATAAATGGAAGTTTAGGTCTCTCAGGTAAAGTTGGTCAGTTGTTACAATGTACCATTGTTCTACGTCTAGATAGGCTGCTTTCCCCTAAAATCATTCGAAAATTCAAATTAAGGCTGACTTATAACTAATAATTATAGGACTCTCAGATTACCAATAAACACGGCAGGCATTATTGTAGCAATTCCATTTTCTCAGACTTTGAATGTTAAAACTAATATTTTTTTTCATTTTTATTTTTTCAGAACACAATGTAGGTCTCAAAAGACTGGACCTTAGCTGGAACCATTTGCGACGGGAAGGGGCGACAGCAGTGTGTATAGCTTTACGGGTAAGATTTGGTGGACTGCTGGTCCCGTCCAATGACCACCAAAAAAGGGAGTTCCATTGATATATAAATCGAAGTCGAGTTTGTGAAATTTATTGGCAAAAGCAAATTGATGAATGGTTTCAATAACTCAAGAGACGGTCACAATTTGGTCGCTTAAGAGGGTGGTCGCTTTATACATTACACAGGAGTCGGTTCGACTGCATACATGATTCATTGCATGATTATTACTTAATCCAAATGACGATTCAAATGAGATCCACCAATACAGGACTTAAATCGAACAATTGTATCGGCAAAAGACGTCCAATTATGAAGATCCTTTGATTGTGGAAAAAAATTCATGCTTGTCGCTGAATGAAAGAGGTCGCTTTATAGAGGTGGTCGCCTGAGCAATATTGATTGTATTTTGTATGAGTTTTTAAAGAATTTCAAATACAATTAGATATCATTTTTATTGCCAAAGTAATGTACAATGCAAAATAAGCATGCGCGTCGCGTTATTCACATAGAGCAAGTGTGTTAATCCGGCACATTTCGTGACAGGTTAACCCTTTCCTGTACAAACCCGGGATTTTACGTCACTATATTTTATAATGGAGAAAACATTGTGGAAAAAGAAGAAATTGCTTGTAGCAAGCAATTTCTCCCTTTTCCACAATATTTTCTACCACTTATGATGGTTTCATTTCAAATAACCTCCAATTTTCATTGTTGTCTGCAACCTCTTTCAATTTGGACCAGTCTAAATTTTCTAAAAACAGAAAATGGTTAAGTGAATCATCGTTAAGTTCGGATAACATGTGCATTTTGGAATGCCTATGACATGTTTATGTTTCAAATTAGGAAAATAGATAGACTTGGATTATCTAAGCAAGTCAAAGGTGTTTAGTTATAAGCTCCTTGGTTGAGGTCGTTACTTGTCCTGTTAGTATTTTCGGTACTTTGATGATTTGTAACAAATGTATGTAACATCATTTGAAAATCTAAAACAACAGCACCGCCATGTACCATATTATTGTCTTCGGCTACAACTAACTGATTGTCCATGGCAAGTTGAGATGAGGATTAACCTGAGGTGTATTCATATCTAAGAGATCATGTGATATGTGTTATCAAAAAACCCGAAATGTGTTCATTTTCAGTATTTTCAGTACTTTTATGATTTGTAACAAATGTATGTAACATCACATGTGATTAAGAGGTTAATTTGAAATGCCACTTGTCGAGGAGACCGGGGCTGGTGTATACTTTAAGTTTGGCTTTGCTGGAGCTTTGGGGTCGTCGTCGTTGTTGTTGTTATTGTCGTCGTCGTGAGAAAAATTTGACATTTTGTGATATCTCTGGTACAACTAAAAGCATTCACTTGAAACTTGCAACACCTATTCACTATCAAAAGAGCAACCTATACTATCAAGGGGGATAACTCTAGATGCATTTTTCCCGTAGGTGGTGCTCTTGATTTAGATTACCTTGTATTTTGCTTGTGTAAGCCTTTTGCGTGGAGATAATTGGTACATCCATCGGTTATAATTACATATAATTTGTCTATAAAGATTCAAGTGTTTTGATTAACTCTTTTTTCAAACTTCTATGTATAAAAATAAGAGCCCGCATTGTGGACACGGCATATCCACACAATGATCTGACGCCCTGAAGAAGTATGATGATGGAAAACTTTGCGGAAAAAAAGAGAAAAGGCTTGTATTAATCCATTTCTCTTTTTCTAACAATGTCTTCTATCGTTTTGGTACTTATTTTAATGTTTTAACTCATTTTGACGTCTTCTCCAACTTCTTTCAATTTGAACTAGTCTAAGATTTTGTCGTCTAGTAAAACATGTTTCTGATAATACCTTTTACAGTCAAAACCATAGTTATGGCAATTTCTTCTTTTGTATTCATTACCTCCCGTTTAACATCCTTTATTTCCTTTACAGTTTAATCAGAGTATAGAGGAGCTAGATTTGTCCTGGAACGGCCTATGTGAGGAGGGATGTAAGGCTTTAGGCCACGCCCTCCCTTACAACCACACCCTTCGCAGCCTTGATATCTCATGTAACAGGATCAGCATTTTCGCTCTGAAAGATTTTCTTAAAGGGCTTGAAAAGAATGATACCCTATCGGTGCTAAGGGTGAGTATCAGTTGGTGTATATCATCGAAAAATATAGTAGCAATGACACTCACATTAAACAAATATACAAAATAAACAAATACAAACTGGCGTAAAGAAGTTTTATCATAGTGAAACACATATAACTTTTATATGGGTACAAATTTCTGTCAAGAGATACGAGAAAGCTATATCAGAATCATTTACTATCGCCATAAACCACCTTTTCCTATGTTTTTTGGGTTTTTTTTGGCGGGACCAGAGCGCAGCTGGTAGCGCGAAGGTTTCTTAATCATCGGATCCCGGGTTCGATCCCTGGCCGCGGAGAATATCCTTCCCAACATTTGTCCAACATTTATCTTCCACCAATTGATAACCGTTAACCTCATGGGATTGAGCAGTGGTGGCTCAGAAAGGATAGTGTGGTAGTATTTGTGTGAGAAATACGAGGAATCTATGATTAGGTGCTCCAGTCGCATAGCTATAACTACAATAGTATTAATCAAAGTACTGAAAAGTACTGTACGCTAGAAAGGCATTATTTTGTTCAATAATCTTCCTTGTCAAATGTTTTCATGATAAAGAAGCGATGTTAAAGCAACAAAGGAGTTAACCTATTCCCACATAATCCCCCTTTTACGCCCCTTATGAAAAATGTTTTTGAAAACAATGTGGAAAAATGAAGAAATAGCTTTCAAGCAATTTCTTCATTTTCCACATTGCTTTCTACCCAGAGAGATAAATATTTTAGAATTTCCAACATCTGAAAATGTCGCTTGACACTTCTTTGAAGACTTTGATCAGAGTAATTTCTAACAAGATGTGCGCAATTGAGCAAATAATACCTAGGAGATGAACTTGCAGGCAGAGTTTGCAATATTGGAACTATTTTACATGACGCAGGAATTTAACGTATTTAATGGTTAAGCCTCCAGTAGCACTTTTGCACTCGTTGAACTTCGAGGCGACCTGAACATTTTTCTGGTAACTTAAGCTATCAAAGCTGACGCTTTGCAAGCTAAAATGGCGTTTAACACTAGCGACAGAAGAGATAGAACGCCGAATTTACAGAGTAAATATCTTCCGATCTTATTGAATTAATCTCTTCTCCTACGATTAATTGTTTTTACGTTCGTGTTGATTTATACTTGAGAAAACATTGTGGAATAAGAAAAAAAAATGCCTGTAATTTTTATTTAACCTGTTTGATGGTTACTTTGCAAGTTACACCCACTATTAGTTGTTGTCTACAAATCCTTCCAAATTGGACCTTTCTTAAATTTTGAAAAAAAGGAAAAGAGTTAAACTTATACGGAAAATGAATGCACTTGTTCAAATACGCGTTTATCTCTGAATTTGTTTTCAGATACACTTAATGCTCATTTATTTGCAACACATCTGCTGTTTGTAGTTTAGTGTTTTTGAGCATTTTGAGTATTTTACGTAACTAACCCACCATATTTATTTTCAGATTGATCAGAATCCTCTCACAACAGACGGTGCAATATTATTAATGAAAACATTAGAACATTCCGAATGTACGCAAGTTTCTGATGTACACATGGTGGTAAGTATTCTCAAACCGCCACTTAACCCATTCCCTCACAACAACATTTTAGACTTGCCCAAATTCTAAGGTTTTGAAGACGAAAAATTAACGTGAATTTAATCTAACCAGTCAGTAGGGTGGAAAATATCGTAGAAAAAGAAGAAATTGCTTGTCACAAGCAATTTCTTTTTTTTTTCTACAATCTTTTCTCAGTCATAAAAAAACAACAACAGGGCGTTAACCATGGAATTGAATAGGAAAGGGTTAAAGAGAAAACTGTTCAACAAGCACTGGTATGTCTGTGGCACACAGAAAGATTGTTTCGTGTAAAACATTTTCGATGATACAAGTCTACTAAATGAAATGGTTTCTTCTGATCAAAACCCATGAACATATCGAATATAACCTTATTCATTTGTATCTACGAGTTTTTGTGAGTTATCAAAGGTCAAATTTTACATTTGATCACCCACTATAACTTGTACATCTATACTACGGAGTAGCAAAGTTTATATCTGAAACTTAAGAATGACTGTCATCTCTGTAGGAGGCCAAAAGTCGTAACCACAGTTAATTGGAGTTTGAGTCACCCATAAACTATTTGTTTGATTTTTTCATCTGGGTATCTCAGACCACATACATCTTTCGAGTATATCTGACTATCAGACATGGAATTGCTTTTGACGCGAGTATGTTAATCGTTTCTCCATAAAGTGTTATTTCTTGGATTCAAATAGAGCCGCGGATAGCGCAGTGATAGAGTGAAGGACTCCAAGTCAAGGGGTCCCGGGTTCGATACCCAACCGCAGCAAATATCCTTCCCGACATTCGTCACCGACCAAAAGGTGAATAATCGTAAACTTTAGTGGGATGAGCAGCTGGAAGCTCGGAAAGGATATAGAGGTACTTCTGGTGTGAGAAATACCAGGAATCTATGGTTAGGTGCTCCAGCCACCGCGATATTACGGAAATACTGTCAAATGTGGCGTTAAACTCCATTCAATCAATCAACCAATCAGTTGGATTCAAATAACTCCTACAGGTAGAGCTTTATCATTACAAATGAATAATTGTAAAATCACTAGCCAGGACAACTGCTTCCGAAAGAAAGATCAACTTAGGTATCAAACGGCGTTACTTTGCAAACTTTATTGTCAGTAAAATGTTACAAAAAGTAAAACGGTTTGTTGCGACCGGACTTCTTCACTTCAGCTTGAATAAGCTGTGGTTTATATGTTTAAGTCGAAAAAAAAACAACAGCAAAATGCTTAACTTAAATATTGACTAATGTTGAAGTTAAAAATTCATTTCCGGTCGAAATGTATTATTCAACCCATTCTCACACAATAACGCTTTTTGGCACAACTGGGGAAACATGTTAAAATGAAGAAATTGCTTGGTACAAGCAATTACTTCATTCTACACAAGTTTGTACGCAGAAAAATGAAAACATCTCAAATTTCATAAACTTTAAGTTGTCGTCCACCAATTCTTTCATTTTGGACCAGTCTAAAATGTTGCCGTCTGGTAATGGATTAATTGGTTTATCGATTGTTTGTTTGTCATTCGCGATCTGTCAATTTTATACAAAAGTTACATGTCTCTTTAACCCATGACCGGACGGCAAAGTTTTAGACTGGTCCAAATTGAAAGGAGTAACTGACGACATTTAAACTTTGTGAAATTTTTAGATTTTCCGACTTTTGGGGTAGAAATCATTGTGTAAAATGAAGAAATTGCTTGTAACAAGCAATTTCTTCATTTTACACAATGTTTTCCCAGTTGTTTTTCTTCATGGGAGACCAGAAGCGTCGCAGTGTACTAGGTTAAGCCAGTTTTAGAGTATTGCTAACACATATCTTGTTTTGAGACTCGACCTTATGAATAATAATTCGGAAATCATTTTTCGTATTGTTCTTTTCTCCGCTATTTTTCCTTAATATAATTTCAGGAATCTCGATTTAAGGAAGCCAATCCTTTACAGTTACTTTAATCTTTTCATAATATAAAGGAGAAACCTGTTGAAAATGGACAAACGGTTATTTTTTTAAGTGGTTAATCTATATAACATGAGATATAATATGAAATAAAGATTTGTCGAGGATTAACCCGGTCATTTTGCCCCTCTAACCATTTCAATTAATCACCCTTATCCATATGAACTTGTTGCAATCCCACAATTCATTGTACATGTAAATAATTCAATTTTTAGTTTCGTTTGTCAAAAACGGGCCTTCTGATTGGTCGAAAAAAAAATCATAACTCCATGAACAAAATTTTTGAGCACGCAACGATTATAAAGATTATAAAATTATAAGAAATGAAGAGATTCTGTAGTGTTTTCTTGGAGGTATGAACCGAAAAACCTAATCACACAATGTATGAATCCGCTTCGCGTATTTATACAGTGTGAATAGGTTTTTCGGTTCATACCTCTATGAAAACAAAAAAAGATTCTTTTCATCTCTTAAGTATATTGCTAGGTTTGTTCGTTGAAACAATATCTAGGCGTACACATATTGGAGCTTTGTTTTAATCCATTGCCAGACGGCAAACCTTAGACTTGTCTAAATTTAAAGGAGTCGCAGACGGCAATTTAAAGTTTATGAAATTTTAGATTTTGCCTTACAGTGTAGAAAACAATACGGAAAAAGATGAAATTGCTTGTTTCGAATAATTTCATTATTTTACACAAGATGTTCCAAATTGTTTTTCTTGATGGACGTCAAAAACGGTTATTGTGTTGGAATGGGTTAAGCAGGTCCCTCATAATGAAAACAAAGCAACAACAAAATCAGCAAGAAGAAGAAGAACAATAACTAATGCAAAATAAATGAATAGTTATAATGATAATAATATAAATTTCAAATAGTTTCAAAGTAATGTTCTTTTCACTGAAGTCAGCAACGCACAGTATTGTGCTAGCAGAACTAAAACTAATCTGTATGGGGGGAAAAGTAATATTATAATCAAAATAATCATTTTTAGTGAACAATGATTAACGTGCAACATCAAAAAGTGACATTGTATATAACACTCATTTTCGAAAATTTTGTTTGAATATTTACCTGTCCATTGACAAAATATCAGAACAGAACAGAACAGAATTTTTATTAATCAACAAGTACAAAAAGTACATAGCCATACAAACATATACACAGCAATGCATTTCAGTCACAGTTATTGGTCTAAATCAATAGGTAAAAGAAGAGAGCAATGATACATGTTTTGTGTGTGAGGTTTTTTTGGGAAATACCTTCAAATTAAGAAAGACATCGAGAAAAACATAGGAGATGGATGAGCGTATAACAATGGTTAATGCTCAAGCTATACATATGTGCACTTGCACTACTTTACCTCTAATTGCGCTTATTGATTCGTATGAATGTAGCGGTTATCAGACTTTTCTCTTAACTGAAGAGCAAGTTCAATAAATTTTACCAATTGTTTTAACGTGATTACATTACACGTGGACATAAGTAAGTTGAATTTATAGACAGAAGGCTTCTGTGATAGAATGAGTCAATATACTTTTTTTCTTAGGGGTGCATAAATGGGACATATACATATAAAATGAAAAACATCTTCAATGTCATTTGAGTTACAATATAGGCAGATTCTTTCATTTCTGGGTGTAGGACTGCTACTATATCGGCCAGTTTGAATTCTAAGGCAGTGAGCTGATAGTCTCATTCTTGTTAGGAAAAATCTAGTGTTTAATATATCTAAGTAATTTTCGTAAGAGAATGTTGACTTAGGATGTCTAAACTCCATTAAAACTGGACTACTTTCTAGAGGTCCTTACCATTCCTGGATGAAACATTAAATTACGTTTTGTTTCAAAATATATGGAAATATTTTAAGAGACACAGTGTCGGGGTTATCAAAAACATATGAAAAACCGTAACAATCCAACAATTGCTTGACTCTTGAGGACCATGTCAAATGTCCTTGATTAAAATCTGATAAACTAATATCAAGAGCTTTCTTCAAAACGATATTTTCGGTTCCTATTAGTTTACACCAGTATTGTATAATTTTGAAATAACACATTCTATAAAGTGGATACCGTGCTAATTCTCCATATACACCCATTGTGCAAGTGCTTGATCGAACTTTTAATATTCTCTTACAAAATTTGACATGAATTCTTTCCAATGATTTTGTTTTACTAAAGCCCCAAATTTCGGAAGAGTACCATAGAATGGAGCCCGCAAATGAATAAAAAAGTTGGCATAATATTTAATATTAATACATCTAATAACAATCTTCAATTTTGAAATTTGATTTCGGCCCGCGGTAATGGCGTAGTTGGTAGCGTGAGGTCCGGTGGCGGCAATAATCCTTTTCGACAATTGTCTTCGACCAAAGGATGAATGATCGGAAAGGATGTAGTGGTAGTACTGGTGTGAGAAATACCAGGAATCCATGGTTAGATGCTCCAGCCGTCGCGATATTACTGAAACAGTGTTAAAAATGGCGTTAAGCCCTGTTAACCCGTTACAAGATTGCAAAGTTTTAGATTTGTCCAAATTAAAAGAGATTGCAGACGACAATTTGAAGTTTGTGAAATTTTAGAATTTTTTCAACTTTTGGGGTAGAAATATTGTGAAAATGAAGATTTTTTTTCTTGAGGTGTATCAAAAAGCGTCATTGTGTTGGAATGGGTTTAAACTAACATATCAAAAATAATCTCTTTATCGATAAATAGACACCACCTTTCATGTGGAATTTCAAGTCGTCATCTACCGACTCCTCTGGCCAAGCCCACTCGCCGCCGTCATAGCGCAGTTGGTAGCCCGTCGGACTGTTCATCTAGAGGTCCCGGGCTCGATCCCCGACGTCGGCACTCATCCTTTCCGACTATTTGTCTCTCACCAATGGGTCGATAATCGTAGACCTATGTGGGATAGCAGCTGGAGGCTAGGAAGGGGTATAATGGTAGTACTGGTGTGAGAAATACCAGGATTCCATAGTAAGGTGCTCCAGCCGCCGCGATATAACTGAAAGATCGTTGAAAGCGGCGTAAAACCCCATTCAAACAAACATTCAAACCAAGCCCACTCTCTCTAACAAGAACTTCAACTGTGCTATTAAGCTGAGGTAATTTGCAAAATTCATATCCAGTATCAAGTTTTACAAAAATATAAAATTGTTGATTGGCAACATAAACGCTTGAATAAGCAGTAGCAACGACGTTTATCAACAAAAAATGCTTCACTTAAATGTCAGGCAGTGCGGCGGGGTTCAAAGTGCACTTACGGTCTAAATGAATGATTTTATTGGTCGATTGATTCTTAGACTGGCAACCGCGTTGGGTCACTGTTCTAGCGAATTGAGAAAAACAGTATTACCACTACAATGTTCAATGTATTTTACTATTTCTTCTGACAATGGTTTGCTTCATATATATTTTTATTATATACCTATAAAAGATATGGAGTAAAACCTGGCTGTCAAATACAACTCGACAGAAAAAAAATCAATATTCGGCGTGTAGCAAAAACCCGTATTCGTCGAGTACCGTTAAACACGGACTTCTTTTTTGTGTATTGACGTTCCGGGTTTTTCGGAAAGTTGGTTATTTCTTAGCCATTTAAGAGAATTTTCTTAATGTCATTTCCTAAAAGGTATATAATAAAAGGAATATTACAACAGTGTGTTTTTCTATTTGTTGTTATCATGTTCTCGAATCGTGTGTAGGTATTTTTATTGGATTCGACCTTCGGTCTCATCCAATAAAAAATACCTACACACGATTCTCGAACACGATAACAACGCATAGAAAAAGACACTGTGGTAATATTCCCTATATACTGAACTATACAACACAGACGAGGGAGGTTTGTTTGTTTTCGAATAAGAGGGCTTAAAACCCCTGAATAATGAATAACTGAATAAACCGAATAATTCTCTTAAATGATTTAATATTTATATACATTTCAGGACATTCCAATTAACGGAGATTTCCTAGAATCACTGGACGCTTTACAGAAGGTGAAAAACGTGCGTGTGTTCCACCGAGACCCCAACCGGAAGAAGATTTCACCAATCGTAAGAAAGCGGACCTTAAAAGACTTCGACCCGGCAATGATCCTATTCGAATACATGAAACAGGAAAACCTTCGACTAATTGACTTATTTCGAACTTTCGATACGGATTCCAGCCAGTCTGTTTCGAAAGAAGAACTCCGAGAGGGATTTAACGTGAGTATTTGTTACCGTCGCGTGAATTGAGCGTGCCAACCCATTCACACTCGTTAATGTTTAGACTGGTCCAAAATGAAAGACGTTGCCCACAATGATTTCAAGTTTGTGGATTAAGAAAATCCTCAGTCCTTCAAGATAGAGAATATTGTGAAAAATGAAGAAATTGCTTGAAACAAGAATTTTCTTCATTTTTCGCATATTTTCCAAAGCAATTCTAAAGGGGCGTAAAAAGAGTGAATTAAATGGTAATGGGTTAAACAGTTGACGAATCGTTGGAAACGATCACTGCCCTCTGATATGGCATTGTGGCTTTGGTAATAAACGACATTATTTCATATATGTGGTCAGGGACATACAATTAAAGGCAGCCCAACTTTGAGACCTAAACGTTGAAACTGCAGCTTGATTAATTTGTAGTTACAACGATTAAGTAACAAAACCATAACAATATGTGACATAAATGTCGAAACATGTCAAATATTAAAAGATCACGTCCGGCCTAAATGATTAATTTTATTGATCATTTGACAGCGGAGATCCGTCAATTACCACTCTAATCCGTCTGCAAAACAAACCAAGTCAAACATTGTAGAAAAAGAGATTAATTCGTATTACCAGAATTCGTGTCCTTTCTCATAATATTTTTCTGTCCATCCTAGCTTTTAGATAACTCGAATGTTTGACCACATTAAAAATATCGTCTCCAAGTGTTTATTAGCCATCAAAACGTCGGCTTTGATAGCTTAAGTTAATAGACAAGAATTTGAGGTATTCTCAAAGTTCAACGAGTGGTAACTGCCACTGGAGGCCTAACCACAAAATCCATTTAATGCCTGCGCTGTAAAACGTAGTCCTGGTTCAAGAATATTACAAACTCTATTCGAATTGCAGTGAACTCCTTCAAAAGCAAGCTTTCTAACCAATGCCCACTCAATTCCGCTATGTTAGTTTTACAAAAAAAAAAAAAAAAAAAAAAAAAAAATCTGGAAAACATTGTGGATAACGAAGAAATTGCTTGTAACAAACAATTTCTTCGATGTCCACAATGTTTTCAACCGAATTCTAACAACTTGAAATTGTCGTCTGCAACTTCTTTCAATTTGAACCAGTCTAAGATTCTGTCACATTCTAATTGTTTAACTTTAACCTCGTTTATTTATAAACTTTGATAAAGAGGATTACTTTACAAAACCATGCTTTGCTAGCTTACAGTACTTTCAGTACTTTAATTTCAATCTGCACCAGCCTAAAAATTGACGTTTGGTAACCTCACCACCAGACCTAAAGTTCTTAACTCATTCTCATTCTATGAAACTTTAGATTGGTCCAAAATGACAGGAGTTGATGGAACTTTTAATATATTTGTCTTTTGGAGTAGAAAACATTGTGGATAATATAGAAATTGCCAGTTACAAGCAGTTTCTTCATTCACTACAATGATTTCCAAAGTGTTTTTCTTGAGGGGGTGTAAAAAGGCGGAAATTGTGTCGGTATTTTATAACGATCCCGAGAGAACCGAATAATATAGTAATCATTATCTATTGACCCTCTACCAAAGTACTCAACGAATAACCGTATCTTGAAAATAAGCCATTTTCTGTGCCGTCCCTGATTTTACATAGAAATAAAGAAGGAAATATTTGAAAGTCTTCTTCTCCCAAACTATCAGGCCTAAAGTTTTGATATTTGGTATAAGTCATCAACTATTGAACCTCTACCAGACCATTTCAAAGAATTGCCGTACTCTGAAAATTAGCCCGTTTCTGTGCGATCTCTGATTTTACATATGGAAATAGAAGGCAATCTTTAATAATACTATTCTCCCAAACCGTAAGGCATACATTTTTAATATTTGGTGTGTATCAAAACCTATTGCCCCTTTACCAAAATGCTTCAAAGAATTACCGTACTCTTAACATTAGCTCTAAATGGTAGGAACTTCAATATACCTAGGATTAAATGAGAAACTCTTTAAAAATCTTTACCAAAATAATTAGGTGTAGGGCTTTGAGATTATACATTGTATATATTTTATATCACAAAACCTTGAGCCATGATACTCAGGGGAGCGTTATAGGACCACCATGGCCCTCTTGTTGTTGGTTATACAACGAGAACGTCTTAACTAAAGCTTATTAAAGCTGTAGATCGCCACAAGTTTTACTAAAATAACGTCTTTTAACATCAAAGTCGAAATTCTTTGTTGGGGTTAAGTGGGCGTGGCCAGTGATTCTTGAATTGTGCCTTTGTTACACACTGGACCAACGTTTTATTTATTCTGTATCTATTCTGAATCAGACTCAATCTTTATCCCGTTTTATTTGTTCGTTCATGAACTGTTTCAGACAATTAACATGCCTCTATCAGAAGACGCTTTAGAGTCGCTGTTTTCCAAGCTGGACACAAATGAAAACGAGGAAATAGAATATGAGTAAGTGTGCTTTACATTCAACGCATTACCACACGACAATTTTTAGACTGGTCCAATTTGAAAGAAATTCCAGACGAAGAGTTTTAGTACATGGTATTTCAAAAACCTTTGTAACAAGCGATTTCTTCATTTTCCACAATGTTTGCCAAAGCTTCTTTCTGGAAGGGGCGTCCTAAAGCGCCATTGTGTGGAAATAGATTAATGAAAACAAGGATAGAAGTAAGATGAAATAGAATGTGTCAATAAGTGAATAAGTGAATGAATGAATAAATGAATGAAGGAGTAAGTAAGAAAAGAGGGACAGAGAGAAAGAGAGACAGAGAGAAAGAGAGACAGACAGATAGACAGACAGAAAGATAGAGACAGAAAGACAGATAATGTAAGGGTGAGAGAGAAAGATAAACACAGACAGAAATAGAGACAGAGAGACAAAGAGAAGATGAGAGAGGGGTTTTAAGTTTGATAGTCAATGATATAAAACGAAAATGAAAAAGTTAATAACATGTGTAAAATAAATCTGACTTGCCAAAGAAACGCATATTCTTCAAACAAAATAAAAAATGAACAGAAAACAACATTAATTTATTTTGTTGTATTCAATCTATAAATAAATGCACTTCTTTTCTTTACAATTTGATGAATTTAAATTATGTAACACATTTTTAATAATAATATGATACGGAAAAATACATGTGCGTGTAACCCTAAGGTAAAAAAAACCCCTTTGGATACTCCACTCTGTCACAAGCCTATGACTGATAGTATATCTTTGAAACGACTTTAATATCATGGTTTTCATTATTAAATTAATTAGTAGGGACAAAATTCGATATAATTATACATATTCTGACAATCAGCTCAAAACAAAGGTTGTCGAAAGTTTTACCTTTCACGTTTCTTTTGCAAGTCAGTATAGACATTAGTAGCATTAGTCTTATTCCCCTTAGAATAGAATAGAAAAAAGACTATCATCAGTGGCGACCAAAATGTCGTAAATGCAGTTTTGATAAAGCTATTGTTCCAACATTTTGGTCGCTCACTGTCGATATATAGTTACCTCGTGTAAATTCCTGGTAGATCTATGTAGCATGAGCTAGAAAATTCGTTTTGATAGAAAAAAGGAGGGTAACTCTGATTTACCTTTCATTTACGTTATAAGATTAGCGTCCCCTTACAGTCCCCAGAAACACTTGATAACTAAAAGGACGTGCCACCCAATTAATTCACCATTTTGGGACTATAGTTATTTTTTTGTCTATTTTATGTAGTGTTATTTAGGTGTAAACAAAGAAGAAGGTTTTATTCAAATGTTTACGACCGCCGTCATAGTGTAGTCGGTAGCGCATCAAACTCCCAATCCTCAATCATGGGATGTTATGGGTTCGATCCCCGGCGGCGGCACATATCCCTTCCGATATTTGTCTCTCACCAATAGGTGGATAATCGTAAACCTACGTGGGATAGCAGCTGTTAGGTGCTCCAGCCGCCGCGATATAAATGAAACATTGTTAAAAGCGGTGTTAAACCCCATTCGAAAAGAAACGAAACAAACCAAACTCTGATGCGATGATAGCAAGGGCCTTTGTCTCACTTTGTAAGTAATAGTAGCAGCAAAACTTCTGTTAAATATTGATTAAAGAGATGAAGACAATATTTCTGTTTTCATGGAGGTATGAACCGAAAAACCTAATCACATTTATGTATGAATACGCGAAGCGGATTTATACATAATTGTGATTAGGTTGTTCAATCCATACCTCCATGAAAATAAAACTGTTCTCTTCTGTTCTTATGATTAATAGCATCGAGCGAAAAAAGCAAACACTTTACGAATTTTTATCCTTTTTATGGGACTATTTTTTTGCGGGAGCATACAAAATCGCTGCGAACTCAAAATTTTGTTTATGGAGTTGTGAATTTTTTTTTCGACCAATTAGAACGCCCGTTTCCGATAGACGAAACTAAAATTATAATAATATCAGTTTTTTACATAACTTTCAAGTTCCTTTGTACTGCATTCAAATAACTTAACCATCCGGTAATTTGGTTTGATTAAATCATCACAGAGAAATCCGCAAGGTTTACAGAAAAGTTGTCAACAAAATGAGAATAGATGAGAAATCCCTGGACAACTTTACCGCCGCTATGCAGGCTCTTAAGAAACTCGTTAAAACAGCTTTAGAAGAGAAACGAGCCACGATGAAGGAAAATGCCAAGAACAGACCAATAACCTTACTGTCGGAGATCATGAATATGGGCAGACGGGGCTCCAAAAGTCCAGTACCCCCGAGAAGCCCAGTGATACCCAGGAGCCCAAAGAATTTCAGCCAGAAAAGTATAAACTGCACAAAACACGCATAAAGTTACTCACTTCACTTTTCACCACTGTTTATTTATTTCACGATTTCTGCACATTTGCTGATGTTAATGAATTGTTAAGAACATTTGTTTCACGACTTGCCATTTTCGTTTAACTGGAATTGCTGCTCTAGTCAAAGTGAAATTCTAGTACAATTTCAAACATCAATTCAAATATGCAAATCAGATAAGTAGAAGTACGGATATCTCGACGTATTTTGAAGTGCTTTCTTTGATATCGATATACCTACAGTAGACAGTATATGTCGATCAAATAGAATATCAATCTTTTTTTTTATTTTGTTAACAGAATTCATCTTCCTCTACATGTAAAGTTCTATATAGCAAAATATGGTTTTGCTGTATAAATTTGATTCAGATAGTCATTTTCGTTTCAACATTATAAGAAATATTCAAATTACAGAAAAAAATGCGACATGAATATTCTGCTTTTTCATATTGTTTCTTATCTTATTTCATAATGTATTTAACAATTTTGTCGTACTTTCAATTTTAATCTGCAACAGATATCAATTTAGACGGTTCTAAAATTTGTCGTCTGGTATTTTGTTAATTGTGATATGTCTTTTACTTAGATAATCAATGCTAATTGAATTTCGTTTATAGAATTTAGTTTTTCAGAGGGATCGTTTAAAACATACATATAACAGTTCATGTAACTGCCATCAGTAATATTGACTAATTCACCCATCTTTTTACATGCACAGATTGCATAAAATATACATGTACATTGTAAAACGTACCTTCCATTTCATACTAACCTTTTAATCTTGAACTATCCTCCAACCATTAGGGTTTAGACTGACTCATTTGTCATTTGTCAACTCGAAAAACATCAATCATAGACTGTTCCGATTGCACAAGCTGACAACGGTCTAAACCTTTTTAGATTAAGAGTGTCTTTTCAAAAGAGTGATTATTTTAGCTTATTATATAAGTAGGTTTAAAGTGCCGATCATTGATTTGTTAATATACTGATCTACGAATCAAACACATTTCTCAGCGGTAGGCTGTTATATTGATAAATATCAAATCAAAGTACTGAAAGTACCGTAAGCTAGCAAAGCATAGTTCTGTTCTTGGCCAAAGGTCATCATGTTAAATAGAATTAATGAAGTTAAAGTAACCCAGGAGTTAACCCTTTACAACTTAAAAAAGTCTTAGACTGGTTCGAATTGAAAGAAGATGTAGACGAAAATTCCAAGTTTATTGAATTTAGACAATCTGTCCCTTGTTGGGTAGAAGACATTGTGGACAATGAAGAAATTGCTAGTTGCAAGCAATTTCTACACTGTGGTCAATGTTTTCCAAAGTTTTTTTCTTGAAATGCTTCAAAAGCGGAATTGAATGGGAATGGATTAAATAGCATGCATTTGAAAGAGTTCTGTACAACTGAATAGAGTTTACAATATTCCTGAAATACATGAGAACTACTTTTTTATGGCGTAGGTATTCATTGGATTTAGTGTTTAATCCTGAAATGGCAGTTTGCGCTCGTTGAACTCTGAGACGACCTAAAAGTTATGTCTGTTAACTTAAGCTATAAAAACTGAAGGAAAAGTATTCGAACATGTCATAGAAAAGAGGAACAATGTCACTGCATGATATCTTTAAAGTTAGCAAATTGTGAAAAATAGAAAACAGCTATGGCCCGTAGATATCAGTTCTCCTTAACTTAGCGTACCAGTTTAATTTAAGATAAATCAAAGTACTGAAAAGTACTGTAAGCTAGCAAAGCATTGTTTTCTTATCAATCTTATTTTTCAAACATTATCATGATAAAGAAACCAAGTTTAAGTAACCAAGGAGTGTAGAAAACAATGTGGAAAATAAAGAAATTGCTTGTTACAAGCAATTTCTTCATTTTCCACACTGTTTTCTACCTAGATTGGTTAATAATTTTCAACAATTTGAAATTTTGGTCTGCAACTTCTTTGAAGACTCTGACCAGAGTCATTGTTAATACGATATGATCAAGTAAGCGAAAAATATCTGGGAAATGAATTTGCAGACAGATTTTGTAATATTCCTTAAATACATAAGAACTATTTTTTATGGCGTAGACATTTAACGAATTTAGTGGTTAAGCCTCCAGTGGTAGTTTGCACTCGTTGAACTTTGAGACGACCTCATAATTTGTCTGTTAACTTAAGCTATCAAAGCTGACACTTTGCTAGCTAAAAATCAAAAAGAATTTTCGGCCTTGCCACTATTGTGAAAATATCACGACATTCAAATGAGCAATTGAATGCTCTTGGCTGGTCCGTATGTGACTTCTGTTGCAAGAGTAATGAATTGCTCACAACGTTTTCTACCCAACAGGGGAATTCTTTCTCTAAATTCAACCAACTTGAAATTGTCGTCTGCAGCTTGTCTCAATTTTTCTAAGATTTTGTCATGTTCTAATGTGTTAAATCCTGTGTTACTTTAACCTCATTTATTCATCATGATAACTTTAGCAAAGAAGATTACATAACAAAACTATGCTTTTCTAGCTTACAGTACTTTCGGTACCTTGATTTTACACGGGGGATGAAGGATATGGGAAACTCCAATGGTGTCAAGTTATCATTTTTACTCAGTATATATTGGCAAGAACCGATTTCTAAAAGAATATTTTTTCTTGATTCTGAAATGGCTTCTTTACTTATGACAAATAAGGCTTCGGTCTATATCTTCAGTCCAAGTTTGATTGACAAATCGCTAGCCACGCCCACTGACCTCCGGTAAGGCTGTTAAGATACTAAACGACGCTAATTTGCGTAATTCATGGTCAAGAATATTACACTATAAACTAGCATTGGTTTGGCGACCTAAACGCCGTAACTACAGCTTTGATAAAGCTGTAGTTACGCCATTTAAGTCGCATAACCAACACAAATCCTCGGCATGAATGTTAGGGATCAACCTTCGATTTCGGTCGAAATGAAGATTTGATTTGTCAATCGACTCTTTGACTGATAGCGGTGATCCATATACCATTTGTTTGATGTTGTCTTTTAATTTCATAGAAAGTTTTCCTTTCACTACCGATTGCATGATCTCGCAAAAATTATAGTTTTGATTTTTGGGTCACCTGAGCACGAGGTGCTCTGTGTGAGCTTTTGTGATCGTTCATCGTACGGCGTCCGTCCGTCCGTTCACAATTACAAAAAAGTATTTTCCTTAACTCACCAATGGGTGGATAATCGTTAGCCTAAGTTGGATAGCAGCTGGAGGCTAAGAAAGGATATAGTGTTAGTACTGGTGTGAGAAATACAGGAAATTCGTTTCTAGGTTCTACAGCTGGCCACGATATGACTGAAATACTGTTAGAAGTGGCGTTAAACCCCATTCAATCAATCTCCTCCTAAACAGAACACGGTATTTAAACCAAACTTTCTTCACAGAAAATATCCTTAGGTCAGGTTTTTGCAAACTACTTCAAAGAATTGATACCCATGCAAAACTTAAGTTGCCATGGTAGGCGAGTGAAGTAACTTTAAAAAATCTTCTTCTCTGAAATTATAAGGCCTACAACGTTGATATGCGGTGTATACCATCATCTAGTGAATGCTTCAAAGAATAGCCGTTTTCTGAAAATTAGCCATTTTCTGTCCGACCCCCGGCTTAACACAGGAAAAAAGAAAGAATCTTTGAAAATCTTCTTTCCCAAACCATAAGGCATAGAGCTTTGATATTTGGAATTAATCAGTATCTATTGAACCTCAACCAAAATACTTCAATAAATTACTGTACTCTGGAAATTAACACTGTATTGCGTGATCTTTGATATGATTTTGATAATTAGTATATATCATAAAGCATTGAGCCATCAATTCTCAGGGCAGCGATATAGGACCATCACGGTCCTCTTGCGCACTCCGACAGTGCGCATTGTGCAGTCGAGAGGATTTGTCCGAAAATAGGATGACAATTCAGCTAACTGTTCTTCCACATTAAACCAAACGTTTAACTTACTTCTATACAACATAAAAACCACATCTTTTTAAATTTTGAATTCACAAAGCTGATATCAGGTTACATTGATTTAGGTGTTCTAAAACCCAATTACCACATTAGGAACAGAATTAATAACATGTATTTTGTTTGATTCATTTATCTTACTCAAAGTGCTGTAAGTACTGTAAGCTAGCAAAGTATTTTTTTAAGTTATCTTTTCTGTCGAAGGTTGTAAAGATAAACGAGTTTAAAGTAAGCAAGGAGCTTACCCATTTCAACACAATCCCTCCCTATAACGCCCCTTTAGAGAATAGTTCTGGAAAGCAATGTGGAAAATGAAGAAATTACTTGTTACAAGCAATTTCTTCATTTTCTACATTGTTTTCTTCCCAGGATGATAAATATTTTAGGATTTTCAATAATTTGAAATTGTCGTAGCTTCTTTGAAGACCCTGATCAGAGTCATTTTGAGCACGACGTGCAAAGAAATTCTTTGGAGATGAACTTTCAGGCAGAGTTTGCAATTTTCCTGAAATACATAAGAACTACTTATTATTGTGTAGGCATTCAATTGATTTAGTGGATAAGCCCCCAATGGCAGTTTGCACACGTTGAACTCTGAGAAGTTCTCAAAATTTTGTCTGTTAACTTAAGCCATCAAAACCGACGCTATACTAGCTAAAAAGGATCAACGCGAATTTTTTTCATCTGCTTTTAACAAATATCATGATTTGTCCGTTTCTCTATTTCGGTTCACATTTCGTCGTTGGCCTTGCAAATTATCGTAACTATAGCTTCATTAAAGCAACTTGATGACGTCATCACTGTTTTCGATCCTACGTAGATGACTTTCAGTAGCAGGCAATGATCGAAATCATTTTGATAATTTCACTGTTTTTTGTTGTTTTTTTTTTCGATAAAACTATCAAGTGATAATCTGCTAAAAATTCTCTGGAAAGTATAGGAAATCACTAAAGAAAATAACCTATTGCGAACATATTTTTATTATATATAGGGAATATTACAATAATGTGTTTTATTCTATTTGTTGTTATCGTGTTCGAGAATCGTGTGTAGGTATTTTTATTGGATGAGACCGAAGGTCGAATCCAATAAAAAATACCCACACACGATTCTCGAACACGATAACAACAACGATAACAACAAATAAACACTCTGTTGTAATATTCCTTTTTTTATATACCTTTAGGACATGACATTAAGAAAATTCTCTTAAATGATTAAAAACGTCAATACACTAAAAAGGAGTCCGTGTTTAACGGTACACGACGAATACGGGTTTTTGGTACACGCCGAATATTGAATTTTTTTCTGTCGATTTGTAATTTAATCCATATCTTTTATAGGTTTATTATTATTATCTTCATTATTGTGTTTCTTTCCATTCCTTCAGCGAATACAAGTTAGGATACAGAAAAGCCATGAGAAAGATGAGGAGTGGACTCAAATCAGATGATCAGAATGACGCCGAGGCAATCAAACAACTCAAAAGTCTCGTCAAACAGGCCCTGCAAGACAGACGGGATGAGAAAGCACGGCTATATCAGCGTAGACCCAGACGGCAACGTCAGGCCAGTCTTACAGTTGTGTTCGAAAATGCAAAAGGAGAAAACTTGATTCAAATTTTAGAGACTCACCCAGATCCTTGGATATGAATCTACTCACACTGGAACCCTTGAAAATCTGATCCTTGATTAAAATTAGAACTTAGTTACAGTTTAAAAAGACGGGTGCAGGATGCTTACTGAAGGATCGCGATTGCGAATCAAAAATACCTATTGACAAATAAAATGATTTATTATACCCTGCAGTGAACTTTGAACCCGACTTTTATGTAAAGGCTTATTGTTGTTCAAGTGGTTAACATGTGGAAAGCTATGGCTAAATCAAGCTGTAGTTAGGACGTCTAGGTCGCACTCAAACGATTTGCTCTTTGATCAACGTTCTCAACTTTATATTTCAAAAAAAAAATGTTGTTGATATCTTATACAAATAACTTTGTCAGAGTTTATTGGTCAATCGCGGCTTTCATTCAAGGAATAAACCGACCAATTAAATAATTGATTCAGCCCGGACTTGAGCTTTTCAACTACAACATTGGTCGCCATTTTTGTTAACCTTTACTTTTGTACTTATTCAAGCTGTAGTTACGACGTTTAGGTCACCAACCAACCATTTTACTTTTTCTGTTACAAGCTACTTACCATAAATTTTGAAAAATAACGTCGATTAAAATCGAAGCAGAACTTCCTGTTGGAATTAATGTGCAGGGCCTAGGGAGTAAGTGGGCGGGGCCAGCAATCCGATAACATTGGGATTGTCTGTTTTAAAACATCTTTGGAAAGCCATTTGTAATAGACCAAGAGCGCTTTCTCTTTTCTCGCCCGCAGGCCAAAGTTTCGCACTCCAATTGGTTCCTAAAAGGTTAGGTTGAAATCACTGACATGCGAAGTCGACATGAAGAAAAGAAATTGACTTTTATACATCCAAATATGTTACTGTACAATATAGACATTTACATGAGTTCATATAAATAACATTATATATTAATAATATTATAAAAGAATAAACATAATGAAATGTTTATCATTTCCTTCAAGTCAAAATAAATGGAATTAGTAAAGTTATAGTTTTCATCGGAGTGAGAAAGCAAAATATACGAGGGTTATTCTGGAAGTTCGTAGAATTTTTTTATATGACAAGTTATAATCGCAGTTTAATAAAATAGAATATACGGGCACAAATTTCAGATTTTTTCTATCCATACCCTGTGTATTTTTCTAGTATCCTAAATAGAAAAATTTTCCTAACAGAAATAAAACAGCATGTAATTCATACCTTGAGCACGACTACGTCATAAGTAACGTCAAACGTCATTTAGGTCCAACGAACGTCGCACTTTCTCCACATAGTCACCCGCAAGATCCACGCATTTTCGATGCCTGCTTATCCACTTAGTGTACGTTTCTACATACCACTCTTCAGAAAATGACGACACAACTGCTTGGGCTTGTTTAGTAAGGTCGTCAGCTGAATCAAACAGTATTCCGCGTAATGTAGTCACGGTACGTTTAAGTACTTATACCTTGATATTTACCTATGAATTACAAATAATATGGATTTTAGAGAAAAATTCTACGAACTTCCCGAACAACCCTCGTACTTTGTAGCACTTGTTTTTGTTTTATGAGTGATGAATTGGTTATGTCGTTATAATGTATTCTTTAGACATTTTCGAAATTGAACCTGTATTGATACACTAGATGTATCAAATGGTGAGCTGTGGTTCTCCCTAAATGACTTCGTTTCGTTGTTTTGTCTATAAACACCCTCAACCTTAGCTTGAAACAAACTGTAGTTACAGGTATTTCGACGAAATGTTCATTATCATTTACCATTTTTGAAAAATCAAGATATATTCTTACGTATACAGAAAGATTTTGAATTACAAGCATTCTTAACACAGGAGCTGACTTAGCGACCGCAGACGACTAAGGTGTCGCATACATAGCCTAATCAGTTCTTGTCGCCCACGAACGAAAGAAAACATTAAACAAAAATGACTGTAACATCTATATTTGGCCGACAAATCATAACCTAGATCTACATATTTGAAAAGGATAAGGATATCAAATAATATTTAGATAAAAAGGAATTTGTATATACAAGGGGTATTTCACAAATCCATAGAGTGTCGCTACTCCTCAAGCTTTTAAAAACACAAACTACGTCTAAATCTCACGTTCGATCTTAATGGTACGTCATTGATGTTTTAAAAGCCGCAATCGACGAATCAAGCCTGTCCTCCTTCTAACCCCAAACCTAAATTAATGACATGAACTTATTTATGTCCGTTCATGTTACGAATATATTCATGTTTAACCTGCCGATCTCAAGATAACAGCTCCATAACCAGTATAAACAGGCATCTAACATTAGCACCCTTCTGTCTTGCAATGGGTCAACCCATTCCCATAAAATGACGTATTTTGACGCCACCGAGAAAAAAAAGCTTTGGAAAACATTGTGAAAAATGAAGAAATTGCTTGTTTCAAGCAAATTCTTCATTATCACAATGCTTTAGAACCCAAAAGTTAATAGAATCATAAATTTCATCTACTTAAAAATGTCGTCTGCAACATCTTTGAATTCGGACCAGTCTTAAATTTTGTCATCCAAGAATGGGTTAAACAGTCTTTCGAACAGTGGGACGCAATCTCTAAGCATGCCATATGTAGTCCTTTTATGTAATAAAGATATATTCAATTTTCAAAAGTTCAGAAGAATGTACATGTATAACTTTTTGAACCTTTTTGCTTCGACCGTCATGATTACTTTTGCGCTAACCCATGTTCAATTTGGTAATTGTCTTTGATCTATACATACTACTTGTAGTTTAAAAATATGTTACAGCAGAAAAATCCTTATGATGCAACGAACTTGTATTTAGAAATGGAAAGAATATTATTTGGTTTCGTCGAGGTATGAACCTAAAACCTTGATCACACTGTATAAATATACGAAGTGGATTCTAACATTAATGCGACTAAGTTCATACCTCAATGAAACAAAAAAATATACTCTCTTCATTTCTTACTATCTCATGCCACCAAGAAAGGGAAAACATAGATCCTACCAGTTTTGAGTAAACTTTACGGATTTAACTTGTGCATCAGCATACAAAAAACGTGAATGCAAAAAAATTCAACGAAGTATAAAATAAACATTTCAGTCAATAAAATTGTTGGAATCTTGATAGACATAACTAAAATTGAATTATATATAAAAACAAATTCATTACTCTTAAATATTAAATCTTATGTGAAGCAAGTGTTGATAGACAAAAGACTTTCAACGAAATCTTCCCAAAATCAGTGATACCTCAGTGATCGTATGGCAAGGGACCGGTACATTTTATACGAACTGAGCGGAGTACGAACCAAAGGGGGGGGGTAGATGTTCGCCTGTCTTGGAAACTCGTTATCGGACATAGTGTTCTCATTTCCCCCATTTAGGGCTCGATTCTAAATTGGTTATATCTTGAAACAAAATACTTAAAGAGCTTTAGCAGATAGTTGAGAGAAATACAAAGTGAAAATTACTCAACCTTTCATAATGGCGATGTCGCAATACAACTACTAATAAAATAAGAATGGCCAGAGCATCTAGATGACGAATATGTTATTGATATCTATTGGAGCGCGGCATTTAAAAGTCAAATTTCGTCGATAAATACTTTCACTACATTACAAACTAAACAGCCTTTTTTAATTAAAGTTACATAACAGTCGATTAGTGTGAATCAGAAGGTGTGAAAATTTAGGTAAGTGTCATTTTGTGACATTTTGTTAATCCATAATAGGAATAATTACACCTTAATTTCAACATCTGAGTTTGTATGAAAAACATACTTTCTGGATATGAAATGAGCTACGAAGTACGAACCACTGATGTTCGATTTAGAAATAGTTTTTAAACGAAGATAAAGAAGGAAAAATATCGGGACCGCGTAAAGAATACGAACGAAAACATATCTACGAACCAATGACGGTCGAATTAGCGAGGTTCTACTGTAGTAATATTTTCTCTTAATTTGAATATGTGTTAACATTTACTATTTTCGTATAAATTAATTTTACCGATATCTGTTATAGACACCTAATTCCAACAGGGTAAAGCCCTTTTCATACTCCTCTCAGAATTGAATCAAATTTACGAATAGAAATTAAGAATCTATATTTAATGGAATACTACCGCAAGAGGACGAAAACAAAAGATATCAAATTGTTGTTTATATCACTTTTTAAATAGTTAAAGTTTGAATATAAAACAACAATTTATATTTGATGCCATGATAAATTCTCATTAAAAAAATATATATTATCATCTCAGGCCCTGATTTCATGTGATTACAGTGACACAAATCTGAAGGGCAGCAATCTTGAAAGGAATACATCGTCAATCCGTGCATTGACGGTATAGCAAGACACTCAAATAACCCCTTCTTGAGTTGCATATTTTTTCTATCAGTACCGAGAAGAAAATAAGCCAAATCTTCCTTTCTAAAATTTAAACGAGAAAATCCAGGTCTCTGTACGAAAATCTAGTTTGAAGGAAAAAAAAGGTTTATTATTTTGAAAAATCCGAACGGGTCTCCTTAATTGGAATTGCTAGTGCGAAAGATGTAAATCTGTTCGACTTTTAGATCCAATAATCATTCATCGATATAATATCTAACGTACATTACTAAAAGTTTTACATGTGTAGAACCAATAAATGACGTAGACAGGTATACCTGTCCCATCTACGCTACTCTCCGATATTGGTAAGATTATGACCTGGTTCTCTAGTCAAAAAATAAAGTTAAATCATTATGACGTCATATATTGGATTCTTCAAAAAAGAACTGAAATGGACAAACTGATTATCAGTCACATGTTGTCAGCCCGATTAGCTCAGTTGGTAGAGCGCTTGACTTCAAACGTCAAGATCACGGGTTCGAGCCCTAGGCTGACCATATCAACTAACAAACCAATTGTCTTTCGGATGAGACGTTAAACCGAGGCCCCGTGTGACGATGCTATCCATCGAGCACGTTAAATAACCAGGCGGAGCTCTCAGCAGTTTCGTCCTGTATCCTTGCACTATCCCCCATAACAACTAATCGTCTTCTGGGGGTATCGCTCATATGGGCATGTGCTACGGTAGCGACGATAAATAAACGGAAATAAACAAACAGTCACGTGTACTCGGTCTATTTCAGACAAAGTGGTCGTTACCTCGTCTGGAATAGGACAGCCATGGCCTTCTTTAAGGCTAAATAACTTTTCTATCCAACATTCAGATAAGAGCAGCTTGTCTTAAGGAAACTTTCCTGGCAGATTCGATATAAGACATTGCGAAAGCTCGACTTTGTCACCTGACATGGTGACGATGTTTAAGTGCTTTCAAATACATGTATACCAGTTGGTCAATCCAAAAAAGATCTAGCGGGAATGTTCCTTTAGTTGAACCTTTTCAAAACCCCATCGTTAAATTTTGATAAGTCTATAGATATGTCTGTGACAGTGCAGAGCTTACTTTCACTTTGAAATATCAAAATAATTCTCCTTCTAAACAACTGGACAAATTTTAATTAAACTGGTTTGAAAACTTGATAGATCATGATTATAGGGGTATCTGGAAACGGGATTTGTTTCACTTTGAATGAAAAGCTTCAGACATTCGCAGGGGCTAGGGCTCATGAAATTCAGTTGAGCGGCTTACGGAAACTTTTACTTTTTTCATGAAATGTGATGAGTAAAGGGACGACCTTGAAAGTGAGAAGACCATCAGAGCTGTTCAGTCTGCACATATTGTGCAGGTTAATCAGGGTCGAAACTCATTAAGAAAAAAAAAACTTCTTTCATTACCTATCCAAATCAAACATTGGATGATCCGATCACTTTTTAATGTTTTATTTCGAGTCTGAACCTTTCGATTCACAAATAGAATTCCCATAAAGTCCGTATTTCATCGCACTACCATTATGTGAATATCAATCATTCACAATACATGTGCACATATTTTAGCTCTTCGCAACAAGCAGACCGTATTCCAAGCTACAATAACTAGTTCATGTAGACCATCCGACGAAAACGGTCTTAGCACACTTTGTCAAAAGTATTAACAACCAAAGTTATGATGCTTTAGAATACCATGGACAGGATAAATTTCTGCAGGATTTGTTGCAGTAAGGTTTATGTGTATATTTTCAAAATAAATGCTGTTTAATATCTTTATTAAGCTTATAACATTTAATAAAAAATCTTAAAATTAGTCGTGTGATGTACTCTCGACCATAACCTTAAATAAATTCCCAAGTCTGATCATAGTAAATTTCGCTTTAACGATAGTGATTTATGCAATAACTTGATTGTATATTGTGACTACATGTACATATGATTTGTTCTCATGTGATCTCCTGCGACCATGTGTCGAAATATACTTCGATTAAGTGTATAACAGTATTTGCTTATAACGATCGGTAAACTCTGTACTATCCTTTGATAACTGACGCATCGAAGCTGCCAATGAAAATCGATCAACTAATCAAATCATTCATTTAGACCGAAAGCGAACTTTAAACCCAGGAAATCGTGTTAGCTTATCGACTTAAACAATGTAATTTCAGACTGTCCATGATGCAGTTACGACATTTAAGCCCTCAAGCAACGATCTACATTTTGTTTTATGTTCCAGGAAATATATCTCATATAAGTTTAAACTAATATCGTTTGATAACCTCGTCAGAGGGCCTTGGCGTGGACAGCGATCCATCAATTAATGAATCGCTGGCCACGCCCACTGACTTTGACAGGAAGTTCCACTTCGATATGAGCGCATGCGTGACATTTCCAACCATTACACATGTGGGCCAAGTAAAGACTCAGATCAGCCTGTGCATCCGCACAGTCTGATCAAGGTCTTCACTCCGGGCTCTGTAGATAGATACTGACCCAAAGCTTCTTTAAAAAAATCAGCGAATATTCTAATTGCCCCGAATGGCTATGCAGGGTGCTCAATGTGTGCGAGTCACGCTCATGCTAAATGGTTGGAAATGTCACCCATAGGCTCATAACATAGTTGCACAATCTATGGCCAGTAACTTTTAACCCTTTCCCGTTTTTCAAAATTTTAGACCTTTCCAAATTCAAAGGTTTTGCAGACGAAAATTAAAAGTAAATTCAATTCGAAAATAACCATTCAGTAGGCTAGAAGACATTGTGGAAAAAGAAGAAATTGCGTTTGACAAGCAATTTCTTCTTTTTCCACAATGTTTTCTCAATCATAAATATACATGGACGTACACACCAGGGACTGAACTGGAAAGGGTTAACAGAAAAATCAAATGGTTGGTTGACGACCTACAGGTCGTAACTACAGCATGTCGGCCATTGTTGGAGTTCACAGTCAACTTCCAGTGTAAACGAATGACTTGATTGGTCGATTGAATATATGATATACAGCCGCGATCCTTCAATTCTTTCAAATAGAAAATTATCGAGAAGATGTCAAGATATTCAGATAGAACTCCGAAAAGTTACCGAGTTCGCTCCAACTAATTTATATCTGGACACGATTGCACCTTCAAGAGCAACTTGACCTCATCCTTAGATTGCTTGAACTACTCGGTCTCCATTGACAATTTTTGATGCCCCCCCCACTATGCGATGGCGAATTGCATATAGAGTTACCCCCGTGACTGTGTGAGAGTGTGTGTGTGCTTGTGTGAGTGCGGGTGTGTTAGTGTTTGTGTCCAATTCTCGTCCGGAGCATATCTTCTACATTGATTGACAGAGCTTGGCATAGTTGTTCCCCTTTAAGAGTACTAGTGTCATGCGAACAGTTTTGATGTTTACCCTAACGTCCAGTGGCACAGCTGAAGATCATGCATGTGTTAAGCATTAATGCGGGGGCATCCGGGGCCACCAGTATCGGTGACATATTTCTAGTTCCTGGTAGAAAAGCCGACTGGTTCTAAATAAATTAGGTCATCCCGAACTCTCTTCACTAAATTGAAAAGATCTGTTCCCTATTTTTATTAGTGTTTGGTCCGTAGGTGAAGATCAAAGGCAGAAATATATGCGGGATCTAGAAAAGTTCATTTAGAAACGTGCTATTAAATATGTAAATACCCGTATACAAAGGTAGATAAAAGCTATTATGCGAAAAGCGCAGGGAGCAGTTATGTATGATAGATATTTTCTAGAATGATCCACATTTAAACCAGGCATGCTAGGAATATTATATATAGACACGGAATCTAACCCAGAATTACCAAAGTCCCACCTATTCCTGTTTTAAACACTTGTAAAAAGTACATTTCTTTGTTTACACATTTTAAAGTTGTGCATATTGGTCACACATATAATCATTTGGAAGTAACCTTGACCCATTTATTCTACAAATAAAAGGTAAAAATGTATTTGATTCATAATCTGCAATCACTCTATTCATAAAAGAAATCAGTCGTTTTTCTAAGATTTGCTATATACCGGTGAAAAGGGAATGAGCTACGAGCAAAACTGAGGTGTATTTCTGTAAGACATGTGTCTATACTCCCGAAGTCATAGCTTTCGTGGATTAGAAGGACCAAGGTTACAAATGATTATATGCATGACGAGAATGCACAACTGTAAAATGTGTATACAAAGAAGTGTAGTTTAGCGTTTCAAACAGGCATGGGTGGGATCTTGGGAAATCCGAATTGGTTCCCTTGTCTTTATATAGTAATCATAAAAGGACTTGTATGACTTCTGGGCCATTTTAAATGATAACTAGCATACGTAACTACCCCCTATGGTTTCGAGCCTTGTTAGCCTTCATATTCCACACAGCCTGTCTATATTTTCTACCATTTCGTGAGGGTACTTTGATACCATTTTTCTAAAATCAAAGTACTGGTAGTACTGAAGGCCAGGAAATTATTGAAATTGTAAGATACAAATACCAAGATTTTGCACAACTAGACAGAATGAAATGATTTGTAATATGTACCTTCAAGGTGTACAGTTCAATAAATGGTTTTAGATATATCCTAAATTTTGTGTGTTCAATCAGGACCCAATATTTAAAAAAAAAATACAATTTACTCAAACGTTGACCATATCATAGATGCATAGAAGCAATAATCGTGTGAAATATAAAGACTCTACTACTTACCATTCCAGAGTTATGGCCAATGTTAAAAGCTTTTCGACGGACAAAAAGAGTAGCAGACAAACAAATAAACAGACAGGGTAAAAAGTTTGATTATCTTATGATGACTGTTCTGTGTCAACATAGCTTGGGCTTAGATAATCCAATAGCAGTCCCAAACAATGGTAATTTTGATTAACGTGGAGCTCTTTGCTAGAATAGGTGTATACCAAATGTTGACTGTTCTGTGCCACCATAGCTTGGGCTTAGATAATTCACTTAGAAGTCCCCAAATGATTGTACGTTTTAGTAATTTTAAGCTCTAATGGCCAAATGCCAGAAGAGCTGTAGAGATGGCGATTTCCCACCCGGTGTTCGTGCGTCAGTTCGTCTGTCCGTCCATTAGCTTTTCCTTGTTAACGTTCTAGAGTCCACATTTCTTCAAACTTTTACAGAATGTTTGTACCATTATTAGGGTTGTAAATTTGATCTGATCTCTTAAGTTTCATGAGATAGGGGTCCTTATGAAAATTTGATTATTTAAACGACGTTATCACAATCAAGTCCTCAGTACTTCGACATTTTAAAATGATTGAACTATCATTAAAAGTGTTCCTTTGTAAATTGAGTCTGATTTGTTTCTCGGGAAAAAGAGCCTTATGAACAATTTTATTAAAAAGATACTTGACACAATTCAGTCCACTGTTTTCATTGATTCTCTTAAAACTTTTACAGAATGATTGTACCCTCATTAGAATTGCTCCTTTTGAAATTTGGTTTGTTCTGTAAAGTATCAAGGGATAAGGGTCCCTATGAAATTTTCACTATAAAGTCCTCATTAACACAATAAAGTCCACAGATTACACAGATTGATTGCATCATCATTATGCTTGTTGTTTTTGACTGTGGACATCAGTCAAGTATTACACGAAAAGGGGCCTTATGAAAAACATATTCAAATATTCTACTTAAAGCAATGATGTCCCCAGATTTCTATATTCACTTCAAACTTCCACAGAATGAATTTACAATCATCAAGATAGTTCTTTTCAGAATTAGGTACGACGCTTCAAGTATCATGTAAAAAGAGTCACTATGAAAATTTTACTTAGATATTTTAGTTAATATAATGAAGTCCCAATATTTCATCGGATTCATCTAAACTTTCACAGAAAGATTAAACTATCATTATCATGATTCTTTTTGGAATTGGAACTGATCAGTCAAGAACCAAGGGAAAAGGGAACTTATGAAATTCTATTACAAAATAAAACAATAGTTTTCATCGAGGTCTATTCAAACTTTCCCAGAATTATTGAGCAATCCTGGAAATTGATTCTTTTTACATGGGTAAGGTCAATAAAGTAGCACGGACAAAGGGACCTGATAAGAACTTGATTAAAATATCCTCGTTAACACAATAAAGTCCACAGTGTTTATCGGATTCTCTTCAAAGATGCATAAAATAATTGTGGCATTTGGCATTTTGTTAATCAAAATTACCATTGTTTGGGACAGCTATTGAATTATCTAAGCCAAAGCTATGATGGCACAGAACAGTAATCATAAGTAATCAAGCTTTTTTGTCTTGCCTGTTTATCTGTTTGTCTGTTAACACAATAAAATCCACAGTGTTTATCGGATTCTCTTTAAAGATGCATAGAATAATTGTGGCATTTGAAGCACAGAAAATGGGGCCTTACAGATTATCATTCAAAACACTATTGTTTATGTGCTGAAGTCCACAATTATTATCTGATTGTCTATAAAATTTCACAGGACGATTATAGGGTCGTAAGGAAAGTTACTTTCGGAATTGAGGTGTATCCATCTGAGAACACAGGAAAGGGGGCCTTATGGATTTTCACTAAAATAATCCTGTTTATGTGATAAAGTCCATTATTATCATCAGATTCTGTTAGAAAATTTCATATGATGATTGTAGGGTCACAAGGAAACTGCCTTTAGGAAATGGAGTAGATCCGTCATGATACAAGTGAAAATGGTCCTTAAGGAGTGTTGCTCAAAATAATAAAAGGAATAAAGTCCATTATGTTATATTTATTTTTGCATTCTTTTTTTAAGCAATTATCTTCCTCAAATATCCGATTTCTTTAACGGAAGACTTGATAGCCAGTAGAGCTTCTCAGGTCCTCGTGGACCTCTTGTTATTCTCTTTCGCCGATTTTCTTATTAAATATTTGGTAAATAGATCTTCTTTTTTCAGTGGATTCAGAGATTTAATAGGTGGCCTCCTAGACAAACACTAGTAGACCCGTGGAGCGCTTATTGTCGCTAGAGGCAAGGAAACCCTTGGGGGATTTCTTGGCCTAATCAGTACAAGAACACCACAGACAACTTTTCTGATTCGTCCTCGTACTCCCACTTTCTCACCGAGTCTTTATAATTGCTAAGAAAGTGTAACCCAATAGCATCGATCGTGTATGACGTAGACAATATATGCGTTGCGTAAAACGCAGTACACAAATAACAAAAGATAGGACAAACAATACAACATATCTTTCAATTCGATTTTAAATATATTTTTGATCTTATAAGGTGAACATTCTTTGTTCTAACTTTTGGAAAGCGAATCGTTCTTTGCACATACACTCCTAATCTTCAGTCATAGGATGTCATGGGTTCGATCTCCGGCGGCGGCACATATTCTTTCCGACATTTGTCTCTCAACAATGGGTGGATAACCGTGAACCTATAACTGGGATAGCAGCTGGAGGCTAGGAAAGGATGTAGTGGTAGTACTGGTGTGAGAAATACCAGGAATCCATTGTTAGGTGCTCCAGCCACCACGATATGACTGAAACACTGTTAAAAGCGGCTTTAAACCCCATTCAATCAATCAATCTTTGCACATACGATTAGGGGTAGGAATACAAGGTACAGGCGTACCTGCGTTAGTACAGGAGAGTAAACACTCGAAAACGAATACTCTAGAAATCAATCACATGATCACGAGAAAGTGCAAATACAACACGAGAGTATTACTGTCAAAGTACGATGATATAAGCACCATAGTACCAGACTATGACAAGGAGAGCAAAATATTATCGAAATTTCTCATGGAACTATCGAATTTTCGTTGTCGTATTCTCTAATGCATGTCGTCGTATCTCGCACTCTCGTGATCCCACCGTCGTAATCTCGGTCTCTGTCGATGTTATGTCGATCCATAGGCCTATATCTGACACTGATAAGCGTGTTGGTCCCTGTTGGTATTCCTTAACTAATACAGATTATCCGAAAGGGTCGAGGTTTCTTTTTCTTTTTTCTAAGAATAGCAAGATGTAAGACGGTACGTAAACAGTAGTAAGACAGTTTTGCTGCCAGGTGTTACTACCTTTTTTACGTGTAATATGACATTAAGAGATATGAGTAGATTTATGATTGTACAACCCACAGGATTACGCGACACGGCTGTATGTGCACAATTAATAATGGTGTAACCCGAAGCTGCCCTAAAAGACTTTTCCTCCATTTATTTATTTTGTCCAATTCAACATTTGAAACCTGGTTAAAATAATGTTTATTTTAACCCATTCCAACTCAATCCCTCCTTTTTACGCCCCTCAGAAAAAAACTTTGGAAAACATTCTGGATGATGAAGAAATTGCTTGTATCAAGCAATTTCTTCATTATCCACAATGTTTTTTATCCAAAAAGATGAAAAAATTCGAAATTCCATAAACTTGAAATTGTCGTCTGCAGCTTCCTTCAATTTGGACCAGTCTAAAATTTTGCTGTGTTGGAATGGGTTAAACAAAATATGTCAATAAATGAGACCCGCTAATCCATTTAACACGAAACTGAGACATTTAATCCCAGAAATCGATTTTATCTAAATATCGTTCAGATTCAGGAAAAGATTACGAATTCAATATTCTACGTGTGTACATACTGATGCGTTTACCTGCTCCTTTTGAGCCAGAGTTGTTAATAAATAAGATGAATTTTCCAAAAAGAATATCATTCTACAATATGGTGCTTCAAGTGCTTTCACTTATATAACTTTAAACCATTACCACATGGAAAAATTTGCCCAAACTTGCCCAAATTAAAAGAAGTTCCAGACGACAATTTCAAGTTGGTGAAATTTTGAAAATCTTTGTATTTTGGGTAGGAAAACATTGTAGATAATTAAGAAAATGCTTGATACAAGAATTTTCTTCATTTTCCGCAATGTTTTCTAAAGCATTTATGAGGGGCGTTTATAAGCGTCATTGTGTGAGAATGGGTTAATACAATTCAGCAGATGATTTATTATACAGCGGAATTGACTTAGCTATGTCGACGGCTACTGGCCTAAATATTCTCTAGACGATCACAGAGTATTATCAACTCTTGTCATGAGCCCGGAATAGTCCTGCTTTAACAGGAGTTATAGACTAAGATCAGACTACACATATGTGCAGTCTGATCTCAGTCTACACCACATGTTTGACTTACCTAACCCATTCCTAACCCATTCCTATTCAGTGACGCTTTTAGACGCACCAAAGGAAAATAGTTTTGGAAAAAAATGTGGAAATTGAAGAAGTTTTCTGGAAAGTTGTAAAATCAACTTTTCATAAACTTTTTATTGTCGTCTGCAACTTCTTTCAATTGGGCCAGTCTAAAATTTAAACCTCTGGTAATTAGTTATGTAAGAGTTTTGTATTAAATCATTCACCAAAACAAATATTGACCCACAGTTAGGGCAGTGTTCCAGCACATTGATTCTAATGCAGTTATAAACAAAATCATATCAGCATGACAAGGGTTAATACAATGGTTTGCTGTGTACTAATACTCAGGCTGCTCAGAGTCCTTACATATATCTCCCATGGACTCATATTTGATTGATTGTATGTTGTTAAACGTCACTTTTAACGGTATTTCAGTCATACCGCGGCGGTCGTGTATTCCTGGTTTTTATAACAACAGTGCTACCGCACCATACTTTCCGAGCCTCCAGCTGCTCATCCCACTTAGGCTCGCGATTATTCACCCACTGATGAGAGACAAATGCCGGGAAGGATATTATCCGCGGCGGACGATCCCAAATATGAATATTGCGGTTAAAATTTCGTCCATTTAATTTTACCAAATAAAACATGTCACGAATTCCATTTTTCCCTGTCCCGGTTTAAATACCCAGCTGAAGTAGGTTGGAGGTTTTAAAGGGAAGATTACGCGATTGATTTTATTTACGGGTCCTTTAGTTCTTCCTAGCTTACATTGTATTGAAGAACAATTTGTCATTACCTTTAAATACCTTAGTCTATTCGGAACTTTAATTAGTGGTGTATAGCGTAAACGTTATTGTTTTCATTATCATGTTTTTGAATGGAATTATACACCCGGTTAACCCTTATGGTGGAGGGGTTCTAAGGCAATAAATTCATATTTTAGCAAGTTTAAGTTTACTTTTTGCACGAATACGATTTTGGGGTAAAAATATTAAGTAACGTTAAGGGCAATGACGATTTGTACAGCAATTCTTTAAGGCCAATGGCGCTCAAACGGATAGGGGGTGCTGGTTTGTTTATGTTGAATGAGATTGGTTTGGGGTAAATATCCATTCAAGACAAGGTAAACGTTAAAACATTGAACTTTTGAATCCAAAATATGGAGCAAAAGAAGTGATTGAATGCCAACTTCTGAATAGAATTGCAGAATGGGTTATAGGTCAATAGTAACTGACACGCCATATCCAAGGGCATCTTTCAAATTCTTTAGATAAAAAGGCCGTAAAACGATGGAATTCCGAGTTCGGTGAAGAAGAACTTAACTGAAGTGGTCGACCCGTCACACCTAAAAAGTGATATTTAAGACTTGTGATCTGCCATGATCGGTTGATCGATTAATGGATTGGGGTTTAACCCAATTTTAAACATTATTTCAGTCTTATCGGGGAGGCAGGGGCACCTAACCATGGATTCCAGGCATTTCCTACACCAGTTCTACCTCTGCATTCTTTCTGAGCCTCCAAAGGATATTTGCCGAGACCGGGGTTCGAAGCCTGGACTTCTTGATAGAGAGTCCAACGCGCTACTAGCAACACTACTACCGCGTTGATCTGTCATGAAAACGATGCGATAAGTTAAGACACTGTTATGCTCTTGTCAATTACCAGACGTTTCTGTCAACCAAAGAATCATTCGACTAAACATTCCTTTAGACCGGAAGTGGACTTTGAACTCCAACATTAGCCGATATATATGTGAAGCAGGTTTTGGCCTGGGTACTTAAGTGTCGTTATTATAGCTTATTCGAGTTGTATTTACGACGTTTCGGTCGCCAACAAACTACTTTACTTCTTGTTACTGGTCAACCACCGACAATTAGAATAGCCCATCTATATCAACAACAACAACGCTCAACTGCTTAATTGACATGCGTAAGATGGAACCCATTAAAAAATGTTTAATAGTCTCTTTTTAAGGCATTTTTCTAAATATACTGTAACTGTGAACAATTCCGAAAAAGTTTTTTTTCAAAAGTTCCGTTAAACAAAACAATGAGAAAAAATATAGAATCGGGCCGAAATCAATCTGAGATTATTTTTTCTTTCTTTTTTATAATCTATGAAGAGTTTTAATGGTCGGTTTGGAATTTAAAGAAAATGTCGAGACCGAAAGGTCTCGGCACTGGAAGTATACGCAGTCGAATTTCCAAAATGTTCCCTTTTCGCTTGACGGCTCTCAATTGTTTAAGGAGCTTCTGTTTTTTTACCTATACTTGGCTTGTCACAGTACTAAATTGTTCTATATCTACGAACCATTGTTCCGTGTTTGGTGGAATGACAAAAGATTTGGAATGATTTCGTAAATTTCTATTGTTCAAACCTTTCTCACATTTGACCAACGAAACTTCATTAAACACTGGTATAGAATATGCCCAGACTGCACTCTTAGTGCAGATCAATAGTCGCTGAGTCTTCAATTGATTTATGGATAATCATCAGTGAAAAATGGGGTTATTATTTTTACTATGTTGGAACGAATTGGAATAAGTTCGAAGTGTAAGACAGTGTGACCATAAAAAGTGTGTCCTTCTGTCAAATGAGCCCTGGCAATATTCCCGGGACTCACCGAGTTTTTTAAAGGTCTTAAAATATGCAAAATTAGCTGAAATCTGTGGAATTAAAACTTGACGAAGAACTTTCATAAAGGACTGGAGAATTGGAAATATTTGGGAATAACATCAGTCAGTAAGTTACTAATATATTTGTTTGGAGTTACTCTTCTTTCCGTATAAGAATGAATTATACGCGCTTTGTTTGTGTTTGTTTATTTGGAACGCGGACCTACCGGCTTTTCCGTTAAGCAATGGTCGCATTCCTATAATGATTTAATAGTGATGTAGAATTGATGGATCGCGTTTGTCAATCAAAAATCGGTAGTCTAATTAAATCCTTCATTTAAGCTAGAGGTAAACTTTGAACTCCAACATTGAACAGTATAATAGAAAGGACTCTACGAATGGGTAAATGTATTATCATCTTTGGTTTTCAAACCCCACCGTATTGACGATTTAAAGTGGACCCTACCGTTACGACGCAATCGAGCTCCATCTACGGCTTTCATATGCAACCGAAATAGATTTTGTATCATTCTGTTAGCTGACTAGGCGTTCTCAGTCAAGCAAGATCGCGCCAAACCATGGGCGATCTATCTCATCTAAACGTAGAATTTCATTCTGTGTTTGCTAATAGCTTACGGATCACTCGCCATGCAAATTGACCAATCGCGGCTGTCAGTCATGGAATAAACCGACCAATCAAATAATTTATTCGGCCCGGACCTGAGCTTTTCAACTCCAGCATCGGCCGCCATTTTTGTTAACTTTTATTGTTGTTTTGGTGACTTAAACGTCGTAACTACAGCTTATTCAAGCTGCAGTTACGACATTTAGGTCACCAACCAACTATTTTCCTTTGTTGTTACATGCTACTGGCTATACAATTTGCAAAATAAGGCCGTTAAAAATCGAAGTGGAACTTCCTGTCGAAGTCGGTGGGCGTGGCCAAAGGAGTAAGTGGGCGGGGCCAGCGAATGGTCATTTGATCATTTGTTTTCAGTTATGACAGTTCGACTTATGCATTTAAAGACGGTAGTTTGAATAATTTACAGTTAGGAACATTAGACAATACACATATTATCGAACTGTAGTTACGGCGTTTAAGTCGCAAAACTAACAAGACTACTTGGCGTGAATGTTGGAGGTCAACCAACGGCTATTTTAAGCAATAACGAAGGATTTATTGGCCAATCAATTGTTTGATTTACAGTGGCGATCCATCAATTCCTTACCTTCAAAATTTCACACGATCTGTTGGCTACAGAGGGTTATTTCTATCTAAAGTCTACATGTATATGCACGTCATAAGAAAACGTTTTATTTGTTACAAGCATTATAAACCGTTGTCATCCTATAAATTACCTTACTGAATTGCTGTAAAATCAAAGGACTGAAAGCACTGATAGAACTTGGTGTTCAAAAATCAATGTTTTTCTTTTAGAAAACAATTTCACGATTTACTCTGGCAGGAAAAGTACAAGGATTGTAGACCAAGATCAGACTGCACTTATGTGATCTTGGTCTACACCTCCTGCCAAAACCGGAATATTCCGGGTTCAGCATAACAAGGGTTAACAATAGACTTATGCTACGGTCCTGGTCGAAGTATTCTTATAAATTAAACATGGGCCTGTAATAAGGCAATCGCAACAATTTTACAGAAATGCCATTTGTAGACCAGATGAGAAGAAGTCAATCACTCAATTTATTACGTTTAGAAATGCCGTGGCTGAATGTGATTTAAAGTCCGTCTTTCAATACAATTTAATTAATAATTTAGCCCACATTTCACAATACTTGACTTTGTCCCGGGAAACATGCCTGCCACACGGGTTTTATAATATTATTGAATGAAACACAATATATTAAGGTAATGAAAGCGAAGATCGCAGGGTGTCACGGGAAAAAGAAGTAAAGGAAACAGTATCTGTATCGATATTTTGGGGGATAACAAGAAAACACGTCGTAATACCCGAATGCGAATGACCAATCACTGGCCCCGGCCATTTACTCCTTTGGCCACGTTCACTGACTCCGACAAGAAATCCCGCTTCAATTTTAAACGGCGTTATTTTGCAAAATATATTACCAGTAGCATGTAACAAGCAGAATAGTTGGTTATCGACCTAGAAAAAGCTGTAGTTACGAAGTTTAAGTCGCCAAACTAACAAAAATGTTTCCCACAAATGGCGGCCAATGTAGGAGTTCAAATCTCAATTCCGGGTTGAATGAATGATTTGATTGGTTGATATATTCCTTGATTGACAGTCGCGAGAGGGTCAATTATAGTCGATAAATCTACTTCATGTGGTATCAAACAGACCGAAATGTGGGCATGTGGTAATTGTGGTAATAATTGGGAAAAAGGGAAATTGTTTTGTTATCATCCTAAAACATTTGACTTTTAATTCGGCAAATTAAGGGTTTTGTGTAAATGTAAATCGGGAGAAGATTATTGCTTTTCCACTCGTTTTATTTTGTTTGTTGACAATGCTATAGATAGTGGCGATTAATTTACAAATATCAATTTATCTTTTATCGAAAAGAAATTCAATATACCGTCGTTGTCGTTCAAAAACGTCGTAACTACAGCTTGCTTCAAGCTGTAGTTACGACGTTTTAGAACGACAACGACGATACATTGTAGGAGTTTGGGTTTTCCATTAATGGTCTCTAGTAGATAGACAAACAACCCTGTTTACAGGCATTAATTGTGTGTGTGATTTGAAAATGTCCTAACCATAGTTTCAATAAACATTAGCTATATGTACGAACTTTTTTTCCCGATTGGAAGTAATTATCCATACTCAATTAGACCATTCATATCATTTTTATTGTCATAAACTAAATCGTAGTGTCCAGAAACCTTGACCCATTCCCAATCTACAACACTTTGGACTAGTCCAAACTCAAAGAAGACGGAAAGTTTAAGTTTTTGAAATTCAAAAGAACCTTTGTCTGTTAGGGTAGAAAACAATGTGGAAAATAACGAAATTGCTTGTCACAAACAATTTCTTTATTTTCGACATTGTTTTCCTGGACTTTTTTCTTGGTGGGTGTAAAAAGGTGGGATTGTGTGGGAATGTGTTAATGGTAGAAAACGGAAAGCGCGTATGCAAATCACTGTATTCATACAAAAAAAAATTAATAAATAAATAAATAAAAAATGGACCCAAAACGAACAATGAGGTCACTTTTGCTGATAGAGTTCTATACTACGTGAATGCTACGATTGATTGATTGGATGGTGTGTAACGCCACTTGTAACAGTACAGAAATCATATCGCGGCTGGAGAACCTAATAATTGATTCCTGGTATTTCTCAGACCAGTTCTACCACTACATCCTCTTCTAGCATCCAGCTGCTATCCCACTTAGGTTTACGATCATCCATCCGTTGGTGAGAGACAAATGTCGGAAAGGATGTGTGCCGCCACCGGGGGTCGAACCAATGACATCCAATGATTGAAGTTTGAGAGTTAGATGCGCTACCGACTGCGCTATGACGGCGGCCGTGAATTATACGCAATTATTAAAGTTTTTCAAATACTCAAGTCGAAGAACAAATTCAATTGGAAAGTGGTAGAAATCACCACTTAACCATAGAAGTATTCCCGCTGGTGGTCGTAACGTCGACTGACTGATCCAATAATCTACCCATGCCCGAACAGCAAATTTCTTTTCGGATTAACTGATTGATTGATTAACCCATTCCCACACAAGCCCTCCTTTTTACGCCCCTCAAGAAAAAAGCTTTGGAAAACATTGTGGAAAATGAAGAAATAGCTTGTATCAAGCAATTTCTTCATTATCCACAATGTTTTCTATCCAAAAAGACAAAGAAAATTTAAATTCCACCAACTTGAAAATATCGTCTCCAGCTTCATTCAATTCGGACCAGTCAAAAATTTTGTTGAGTTGGAACGGGTTAATTTTGATTGACAGGTTGATTGGTTTATTGAATGTGAATTTACGCCTTATGGAATAATCTGTCAATGACGTATCGCGTCTGTCAATCAAAGAAGCAATAAACCAAAATTATCATTCATTCATTCCAGGATTGAGCTTTGAGCTTCAATATTGGCCGTCATTTTTATTTGAAACATTTTAGTTGGTTTGGAGATTTAAAAGTCGTAACTTTTCTTTATTCAAGCCGTAGTTACGACGTTTAAGTCGCCAACCAACCATTTTACTTATCTATTACATTCTACTGGCTATTCATTTTGCAAAATAACCCCTTTTAAAATCGAGGCGGAACTTCCTGTCGGGATTAATAGGTGGGGCCAACACAGTAAGAGGGCGGGGGCAGCGTTTGGTAAAAAATATCAAGGCGAAATTTACTAATACCTGTGCTTCTTAGGTACCACTATTCACGAAGAAAACGTGACGTTAAGGTCGGTCGCTAACATTTCATTTCGCTGCGGCTCCGACACCATACTTCGAACTTCTATTGTTCGAGCTGTATTGGCGAGGTAAGCGTATTTTGTTGAATTGATAGGGCTGCATAGTTTTTCATGCTGAATGAATAGCTTTCTCGAACTTGCATCGAAATCAAAGGACTGAAAGCATTGAATTACATAATTGTGGATCAATATTTCTTTTAAAACTAATTTTGGCTTCATTTGGATAGACAGGATGTTTGGACTAAGACCAGACTGCACATATGTGCAAGCTGTTCTTCTTCTATACCTCCTGTCAAAACAGAATTAACCCGGGTTCAGCATGACAAGGGTTAAATCAAATCAACACACTCTTCGGGTCCTTGCAGAAGCCCGGTCAATAACTCTTTTTTGTCCGGTTTTACATATTAAATTATTCAGAACTCTTGCCAGTCTATCTTTTCAAGTCTAATTAAATGTTAATTTAAATGCGATTTACCCAGATAATAACAAAAGACCCACAAACTCTTACCGCATTCATGATTTCCCTTTCCATTAACATGCTGAATTGTCAGTCTGGGTTTAACGCCATTTTAGACAATATTTCAGTTAAATAACGGCGTGTGATAAAGACTGACAAAGCATGTTGTGATGACTCGTTAGCACGTTTGTCGGTTTTCGAAGTCAAACCCCAAGTATTAATAATGTATAAATGCAGAACATGCATTTCATGATAAGTTGCTCTTTGCTGTTACCTATTACATGTCACGACGAAAGAGCTATATTCTTTATAAAAGTGATTGTTGTTTACGAAATACTGTGTGAAGGAGCAGCGAACTGAGCTGCTTGCGAGGCTCCCACTGACTGACAACGGGCGATCATTAACGGATCGCTGACCACACCCTCTGACCTCCGATATAAACCACTTTTTTATTTTGTTTTGCAAAATATATGAATATTGACATGTAAAAGACGTGTAAAATGGTTGAACGGCTACCTTAACTTTATACCTATACCTGTAATAGACTGTAGTTTTAGCTTTAATCGCCATACCTTTATATAAATGTTGGCCGATGTTGGAGTTCAAAGTTCACTTCCATTCTGTATAAATTATCTGATTGGTCGATTGATTCCTACATCGACAGCTTCGATGCGCAAATTTTCGTTTTTCATTTTGTACTTTTTTTTTAAACACGAACATCGGTCATTCTAACCTACCATAAACATTATACTACATATCTTTTAGTATTAAACTATCTTGACTTATACTTATTCGGTTAATATTTTTTCAGTTATTGCTTTAATTCTATAAGGTAGATAGGTCAGCGGCACAAAGCAATATCCAATAAATCCGACATAATCAGATTTGAGTGACAGCTTCATCTCTGAAATCCTTATCCATTATGGCGTTAAATATTTTTTAGGCGTATTAACCCATTCCAAAAAACAAAAATTTTAGACTGGTCCAAATTGAAAGAAGCTACAGACGACAATTTCAAGTTAATGGATTTTCATTTTTATTTATTTATTTAATTTTTATTATTATTTTTTTTTTGGGGGGGGGGGGGGTCTTTTTGGACAGAAAACAATGTGGATAATGAAGAAATTGCTTGATCCAAGCAATTTCTTCATTTTCCATATTTTTTTCCAAACCTGTTTTCTTTAGGGGCGTAATAAGGAGGGATTGTGTGGGAATGGGTTTAACAATGTTTTTCGATTTTATCCAATATACCTGCAATTGACGTCCCCGAAAAGGCTTTGGAAAACAGAGTGAACAATCAAGAAATTGACAAGCAATTTCTTCATTATTCACGATGTTTTCTACCCAAAAAAGACAAACAGTTCAAAAATTCCATTAACTAAGGCTCGTTATGTGTACGTTCTTTCAATATAGACCAGTCTAGAATTTCGTAACCTGGTAATAGGTTATCACGGCTTGATAGCTGAAAGCTGGATCCACACTATAGGCAGTTTTCGCAAGAACTTCGACATCAGACTGAAATAACAGTTCTGTTCTGTTCTGTTCTGCTTGCAATGAAATACCGAAGGGTGGTGGTGATTATAATGCATCAAATAAGTAAAAGCCTAAGGAAATGACCCTGGTCAGACTGCACTATAGGCACACGTTGGTCAGGGTGAGATTTTCCGTTCCTTGTCGATTTAGCCAATCTCAAATATGGTGAGTGTATCTAATATTTAACCAGTTCCCACACAGAGACGCTTTTGGACGCCTCCCAAGTAAAATGATTGAGTAAACATTGTGTAAAATGAAGAAGTTGCTTGTCACAAGCAATTTCCTCTTTTTACACAATGTTTTCAACCCAGAAAGTTGAAAAAATCTAAAATTTCATCAACTTTAAATTGTCGTCTGCAACTTCATTCAGTTTGGACCAGTCTTAAATTTTGTCGTCTGGGAATGGATTAAACGAGCATCCTCATAGAAAGATCACTGGCCCCTGACAAAGACATAAATGACTCGATTGAGAATCGGGTTCTCGATTGACAGCGCCGGCAAATCGTCTTATATGACAATTGCTCGATCCGATCTCTTATTCGAATACTTGTTTTGAGGAACACCTGGCTCATATTTCACCGGTGTTGTTCTAAAACATCTTAACTGCAGCTTGAATCACGAGTTAAGAGTTTTTAGAATTATACCAACGATTTCTTCGTTCGACGGTTCAAACATGTAATGTTTAGGTTTTTTTAAAAAAAAGGCAAATTCAGCGCTGTAGCTAGTTCCATCAGACAGGAATTCGAAACAGTTCAGAGCGATTTCAGTTTGCAATCCCGTCATATATAATGTGATTTCTTTGTCGCAGATTAAGATTCAAACTTGATAAATCTACACCGTAACTGTTTTAACGCTAATACCTATTATATTATGGTAATAAAGTATGAACGAATATTACCTGCTTGAACGCTTAATAATCAAACATAATTTAAAGAATTGACGGACAAAGTTTGACAATTTTTTCTGTTACGGTGACTCGTTAAGTGTTACGAATACATAACCAAACGGGAAAATGTGATTTACCTGCACAATGAAATGTACGTAGCAAATTTTGAATAAATAATTAAATGTATAGATAAACGAATAAAAAGTTATAATAAATACTACTTTGTATTTCCCGTTCACCTTGTCAAATGATCGTTACATAAACAAAGTCATACCGTTATACCGAAAAACAGCACATTACAATACAATTATTTTTGGAGTACATTTGTATATATTGCATTTCATTTGATTATCATAAAACATAGTTTAAAATGACAACTGCTTGGTTGGAGAGCAAAATGCCGTAAATACAGCTTGATTAAAGCTGTATTAACGACATTTTGCGCACCCACCGACGAAATGTGTATCATGCATGAATGAAACAGATATGTCAATTTAAATCCAGTTAACCTTTCCTGTTCAATTCCTGATTTTTACGCCCCTGTGAATTTAGAAATATTGTAGAAAAAGAAGAAAATGCTAGTCACAAGCTATTTATTCTTTTTCCACAATAATTTCTATCCTACTGAATGGTTATTTTTCAAATTAGATCTAAATTCAATTTTCGTCGGCAAATCTTTTAATTCAGATAGGTCTAAAAACAGTAAGACATTAAAGGGTTGAAGACAAGCCATAAATTACGCCACTATATACAAAACCCACGTGTACGAAACCTACTAAAGGATATTGATACTTTAATCCTCATGGCATGTAAAAGTTAAATCCATGTGATAACATAATACTTCGACCTACTGATTTAGTTTCGATTTGTTTTATTTCTTTATTCAGTTTATACCAACGTTTTTAACATTTTCTATTTCTATCACGGCGAATTTGACGAATTCATATGTCTATCACTAGCGTTTGTTGGGCGAATGTATACATAATTATAAAGGTTATATGCAATTTACAAATCGCGACAGTCAATCAAAGAATCAATCGACCAATCAAAATATTCATTTAGACTAAAATTGATCTTTGAACTCGAAAATTGGCCGACATTGAAATGTAGTAATTTTGTTGGTTTGGTGACATAAACGTCGTAAGTACAGCTTATTTAAGCTGTAGTAACGACGTTTAGATCGTCATCTAAAATCTCTTTGTTACATGTTATTGGTCATCAATTTGGAAAAATTACGCCTCGCAATATAGAAGTGGAACTTCCTGTTGGAGTCAATGGTTGGGGTGAATGGAGTCAATAGGCAGGGCCAGCCGAGTCAGTGAGTAGGGCCGGCAATCCGTCAAATGCTAAGCCATTGACGGATCGCAAGCCACGCAAACTGACTTTGACTGAGATATCAAACGACATTGTTTTGCTATTTATATTTCTGGGCCACAAATAAAAACCTCATCGTTTATGGGCGACCGATTGTCGTTACTGTAGCGTGAGTAAGCTTTGGCTACGACGTTTACTACGCAAAAAAATCGAAAACATTTCAGATTAGAGTTGAGGTTCAAAATTGTTCTATCTCACTTTATCAATGACTTGCTATCCCTTTTATCATATTTGCAGCATGGATTCGTCAATTGACCAATCGCTGACCCCACCCACTTACTACGTTGGCCCCGCCCACCGACTACGCATGAAGTCCTGCTTGGATTTCAAACGGCGTTATGTTGCAGAATTTATGGCCAGTAGTATGCAACAAAAAAGTAGAATAGTTGGTTGGCGACCCAAAAGTCATAACTACAGCCTGAATAAGCTGTAGTTAAGACGTTTAAGTCGCCAAAACAACAAAAAGGCTAACAAAACCGTGGCTTATTTTGGAGTTGCCTGATTGGTTAATTGCTTTCTTGGTTGACAGCCGCGATTGGTCATTTAAGTCATGCATTCGTGAAGTGTATGGTGTATGTGCTAATTTCAATAACGTTTCGATACGACGATCCATATATCGTATGATACTCGTACGATTACGATCACCCGCTGAAAGGATCATCAATTACAAAGTAACTTCGGACGTTCACTGGCATCCTTGTTTTTAGCTTCCACATTTCAGGCTCTACAATCCCTGATTTGCTTAACCCCTCACCAGACGACCAAATTAAAAAGTAGTTGCAGACGACATTTCAAATTTGCACAAATTGGAAAACAATTGCCAAATAGGGTCAAGAACATTGTAAGAAAATGTTTCCCACATCTTTTCCCACAAAGACTTCCGTGATCGTATTTCTTCAAGGCATCAGAAGGCTATATTGTCTAGTAATGGGTTAAGTGCTACAAAGTACTACAAATCTATTGATTAAATTTTAATCAGGTCGACTTCAGGTCTTTCCGAAACTATTGGAAATTACCATAAAGTTACTTGTTTAAGTATTCCTAGAAAAAGATTCTTTCGTTGTGTGAAAAGTAGGAATTGCTTCTGAAGACATTCTTCACATTGTTTATGAACATACTTATTTTTAATTAGTTTACAAGTTTTAAAGTAAAGAAATGTACGGAAACGTGTTCAAATGGAACGTCAAGAGAAGTACATATATGGGTCTTTTCTTGAAATAGTAGCAGGCCAGATGATTTAATGATAAGGTATCAATTTACATGAAAATATTGTGATAAAATGGCAAATATGTTATATTATTATTTTTTATTGATTAAATTAGAGAAAAGACAAAACATGAAATACATTCATAAAATATGAATGTTTGAGTGGTAGCTTAGCTATTTGAATGGACAGACTATTCCAGGCAATCGATAATATATTGCAAGTTAATCGAATTTGTTTCTGTTATTTGCTTTGGAGGTAGATACCATTTGAAGTAACATTTAATATGATGAGACCTTCGACTAACGAATTATAAAATTTAGATGAATTGTGCACTTTTGTGACAAATAAGATATCAAAAAACAATTCTTATGTAAATTTCGGAGATAATATGATAAGAGTAGGAGAAATAGAGCCTTTAAGTAAAATTCAACTTGAATCTGAAAGACATGCAACTCAAATGAATAATCCTTTGTAGATTTCAGTATTTTCCATGTGTGCTTTAAAGTTGAAAATCGCTGGCCCCACCCACTTATTTCGTTTGCCCCACCCATTGACTCCAACAGGAAGCTCCACTTCGATATTTAAGGGTCTTATTTTGAAAATTTATGGCCCGTAGCATGGAGGTTGTTTGGCGACCTAAACGTTGTAACTATAGCTTGAATAATCTGTCGTTACATCGTTTAAGTCTCCAAACCAGCAAAAATGCTTCACTTAAATGCAGGCCAATACTGAAGTTAATAGTTAACTTCTTGTATAAATGAACGATTTCATTGGTCGTCTTATATTTTGATTTACAAACGCCATCGGCAAATTGTCTTGAAGTGTAATTGGGACTTTAAAGTTCTAGTAAGTGTACATATAATCTCATGTAATCCTTTCCCCGTTTTTGAAAATTTAAAACTGGTCCAATTTGAAAGAAGTTGAAGACCACAATCAAAAGTGGGTGTAGTTTGAAAAGTTACCAACCTAAAGATTAGAAAGTATTGAGGGAAAGAAGAAATTTCTTGATAAAAGCAATTCTTTCTTTTTCCACAGTTTTCCCAAGTATGAAATCATAGGGACGTTAAAACAAGGGATTGTACAGGATAGGGTTAAACTATTTCATATCATTATTCTTTTATACAGAACTGACGGGTTTGGATATAATAACCCTCAAAGATGATGAAAAGTTACAACATGGACTCAACCAGTCCACCCATTCTGTTCCACGCATCAGCTCGGAAGAAAGAGAAAGAATTCTGGGATAGTGTTAAAAGTCATCTAACATACAAAGGTTAGTTCGCGGATGGCAACATTCCTTTATTATTAACCTTCTCTTATCTGTACAAATGATTACTATTTTGTTCAACCTGTTGCTTTTGATTAATACGTACCAGACATAAAATTGTTATATAACTATAAATACCTATAAATGTTTTTAGTAAATATATACATTCCACACGGACAAAATCAGATATGCCAGAAAGAAAATCTGTATCTGATAGTGTCGAATACAATTCCAAATAAGGTACTCCAAGATGATGCCATTCAGTCGTATATGACGTTATAATGCGAATAACGTAATCAGAATGGTAAAGGTGAAGGGAAAATACTTGCACAAATACACATTTTCCTTTTAATTTCACCGAATACATTTAATAAAAAAAAAGTATATAATAAATAGACTGTTATATAACTATTGCGAAACATAATCGCGTATTTGCTTCTCGCTGTGAAGGAAAATTTGATATTCCACTCGACCTTTAGTCTCGTGAAATATCACAATTTCCTCCGCTACTTGAAGCAAAATTTCTATCGTAACATGTTATTTCTATCAATTTGTGTATGAAAAAGGCCGGTTTTAACACTGATTGAACTCTTAACCCATAAATAGCTTATCGACCGCTGATCACGTCCACTAAGCCCCAATCGACCGCTGATCACGTCCACTAAGCCCCAATTGACCGCTGATCACGTCCACTAAGCCCCAACAGGAAGCCCAACTTCGATATCAAACGGCTTTTTTGCAAAATTTATGGCTAGCGTAACGTAGTAACTACAGCTTAAATAAGCCATGGTTATGACGTTTATGTCGCTTAACTGACAAAAATGCGTAACATGAATTTCGGCCAATATCATAGTTCAAATGACACTTGTGGTCCACATAAATTATTTGGTTGGTCTATAGATTGTATAATTGACAACGGCGACACTTGAATTTGTAATTACACATGTTTCATAGGCTAGCATAAAAATCATTCCATGTTTACAGTAATTACACATTAAAAAGCAAAATCAAAATGGCACATAATATTAAAACAGATGGATTAGGGTAGGGTTAAAGCAAAAGGTGTTGGCCTTAATAAGAATAGTGTTATTTAATTTAGATGACAGAGGCTGGATAAGTTTTAAACTGTTATATCTCGGCGATAACTAAACGATTACAAAACAGAATTCAGTTTTTAGTATACACCAATACAAACCAGAAAAAAAATCACCCAAGTATAAAGGTATCTTTATCATCAAGTTTTTTTTTATCATGGAAAGGCGTTACGCTGAAAGCATTTTATACAATTGATCTTTTTTTTTTCTTCAAGGAAGGTTTTTTTTTGTTTTTTTTTCAAGAGCTTGATGCACCTGAGAAACGAGCTTAAGACCGCATGCGATATGCGTGTTTTCCCACGCGTGATAAAACTCTCTCGATTATTTTAAGGGTTTTACGACAAGAAGCCAACACCGCGGTTGCTACGAGAAGCCCAGGAAGAATATCGAAGTATCAAGCTCGATCCTCCCTTAGATGCTACCGGAAAACCACTGCCATACCCAGCAATGACTAATAAAGAAGACATCGTAGACAGAGAAGCCATTGAAGCAATCGATGCACATGCACTTGGAGTAAGACTTAAACCCATTACCACACATCAAATTTATAGACTGGTCCAAATTCAAAGAATTTACAGACAACAATTTACAGTTTATGAAATTTTAGATTTTTTCAACTTTCTTGGAAGAAAACATTTGAAGAATGAAGAAATTGCTTGTAACAAGCAATTTCTTCATTTTACACAAAGGTTTCTTAACTTTCTTCTCACGAGGGGCGTCCAAAAGCGTCATTGTGTGTGAATCGCCGGGTTAATCTTTACCAATTTTTACTTTTATGTTCAAAGTTCTGTCAAATCGGAACGTTTACTGAAAATGAGCTTTGTCATTAAACTGAAATCAGATGGACAATGCCAGCAATTCGCAAACTGTAAAAACCTAGGTTAAGAATCCAATTTTCTTTATTCTACGTAGTGTGTGAGAGTTCTAAATTAGTTTTAGTTTCGTCTATCAATATTCCAGCGTTTAGGACTTGGGCCGGCGATCGGCCTCTTATGCTAACTTGAATACCAGCCCGTTAACAGCAGAAATATAAATCAAATGTTTTTTTTAGGCCCCAAGAGTGCTGGCGTACGAGGATATGTACAAATTGGTGAAATATCTGACAGGGGAATGCGCCAATGACGTGGAGAGGTTACGTGCTATTTTCAGATGGATTGCCTCACAGAATCTTAAACAGTGGCATGACGAGGTCTCGTTCAACAGGTAACGTAGCAGAAGATAATCGTCAATCAATGTAGTGAGCCTAGTCCATGTTACATTTAGTCATGGAAGCATACAGTTTAGTAGATCGAATAATTGGTTTATGACTATTACTTTCCGCACTGATTGGGAAACATTTTTTTTTCAAACTAAGATTAATTCATTAACCCTTTTCTGTTTAATCCCTGATTTTTACGTGTCTGTGATTTTATAAATGAGAAAATATTGTAGAAAAAGAAGAAATTGCTTGTAACAAGCAATTTCTTCTTTTCCTACATTATTTTCTATCCTGCAGGTTGGTTACTTTTCAAATTGCACTCACTTTAAGTTGTCGGTTGCAACTTTTCTCAAATTGGACAAGTCTAAAATTTTGAAAAAAAAAGGAAAGGGTTAATCTCCATCAGTTCTGCATCCTTGAGTTAACAACACGATGGATAAGCGTAAAAAAGCTGTAACTGCCTATATGTTTATTGGCAGTTACAACTGTTTCCTACTGACCCATCGCACATTATTCATATATTTTCTAGAATCGTTTGGAAAAACAAAGACACCATGTTTCATAGAAAGTTTGACTAATTGCGGTTGCCAAACAAAGAAACTTTTGACCAATCAAATCATTCGACCGGAACGGAACTTGAAACTTCAAAATCGGATAACTTTTATGTGAAGCATTTTGGTTTGTTTGAAGACTTAGCCGCCATAACTACAGTTTATTCAAGCTGTAGTTACGACGTTTAGGTCGCCAAACAACCCTTTAATTTTTTTGTTACATCGTTCTGGTTTTAAATTTTTCAAAATAAAGCCGTTTGATATCGAAGAGGATTTTTCTGTTGGAGTCAGTGGGAGTTACCAGTGATAAGTCAATTGTTGTTTGATGACATCATTTCTCTCATATTTATTTATTTATTTATATCATTTGAGCCTGTGCGTGACATTTCCAACAATTTCCCATGTGCGTGACTCGCACACATAGAGCACCCTGGATAGCCATTCGGGACAATTAGAATATTTGCTGATTGTTTAAAGATGCTTTGGGTCAGTATCTATCTAAAGAGCGCAGAGTGAAGACTCTGATACTCTGATCAGACTGTGTGGATGCACAGGCTGATCTGAATCTTTACTTGGCGCACACGTGTAATGGTTGGAAATGTCACGCACGCGCTCATTTACTTATCGTTTTTTGAATTGCCTTTCAAGGTCACCAGATGTTAGTTATTAACGGCCGGCTGAAGGAGATCGATATCTCTACAGTTTTGTCATAATCATTATGTCATTTTGTGTTAAATCGTGCATGTATCACGCAATACTGAAAAATATCTTTCTAATAATTGATTTCTCAACTGTTTATTTTTTAATCTGTAAATTAGTACTTAAACGATCATTTTTTAACATAAGAAAAAAATATGTATTTTTTAGGGACTCAGCAGCCTACTATCTGGCAAGAATAAGGTCGAAGAAAGCCAATCACAACCAACTGCTACAACGAATGTGCAGGTATTTTTTTAAATATTACATTCGGAATCTTGGATTGCAAACTTGTCTACCAGAACATATCAGCATCAGATTGAATAGAACTTCCATGTTACCAATTATTTTCTTTACTATATTCATATGTCGGTGGGCGAGCCAAAGGTCGTAACTACGGCTTGAAAAAGGTTTAGATACGACATTTCGATCCCCCCCCCCGAACGTTGTCCTTTGGCATTAAACATCATCGATTTGTTTACATACGTCTAGAGCTTACTGATTTAAAAAGAAAAGTGTATTCACAAATATGCCGGAAATTTTTATCGAAACGATAAGAAAGGAAAAGAAAGAACCAAATAAATATTTGAACCCTCCTAAGTGATACAGAACAGTAGATCTGACTTAAATCATCATATTACTTTTAAAGTTGATTATAAATGCAAATATTTCCAGTACCACAAGTTACTCGGTACTATACGTGAACAAAACTTTACTAAAGTTGAGCTTTGTGCATGGTAGAGGTCTCATAGATCGTCCTGGAGAATATGCCTGCATATTTCTATATTTTACAGTCTTGCAAATATCTACTGTGTAAAGATTAGAGGATATGTGAAAGGAGTAGACTATGGACTTGGTCAGGATCTTGTAGAATGTGATTCCACGTGGACAGCCGTCCTAGTTGACGGTGCCTGGAGGCTACTAGACGTGTACTGGGCCACGTGTCATCGTGTACACTCAGGGGACAGTTCGTGGGAACTTATTGACGACGGACAGAGTGATCTCTCTTCCCTCGCTTCCACGCCACGTGGTCGAACAAAGGTGTCCAAGACGGAATATGCCTATAATGATTATTATTTTTTGACAGGTATTATCCTTTTTTCGACGGTATTGAAACAGTAACACATAAAAATGAAAACATGTTTCGTTAATGCATGAGTAATGGTAGATAACTGTTTTAAAGATTTTTAAATTCCAACAAGAATAATCGAAAATCTTTGATAATGCCACAGAAATATTTCTCAATGAATTAAATGTAAATATCAATGTCACTAAACTAATTCATCCATTTTCTTAATCATTTCAGACGGTCAATATCCATAATCGGTATTATAAATATTATTCTAATTTCTATTTTTCGCAGATCCTGAACAATTCATCTACTCACATTTTCCCATTGATGAAAAATGGCAGCTATTAGCAAGAACGGTAACTCTCGAAGAAGCAAAGCAGATGGCACTTCTAAAACGAAATTTCTTCAGCATAGGAATGGACATTGTGTCTCATCCTAAATACGTAATCGATTGTGAGGACGGAGAAGTGCAAATAACCTTCTCTACGTCATCCGATGTCAAGGCCAATTTCAAATATGAACTGTATATTGAGTCTGAAGATCTGGATGAACTAGAAGATCTTCAGAGCAAAAATCTCGACAGATACGTCTTTCTGGAGAAAGTGACACGAGAAAACCTACTCAATGTCCGAATGAGATTTCCAGCCGCTGCCAAATACAAGCTGAAGATACTAGCTAAGGAACACGACGAGAGGTCCTTCTATTATACCTGTACATACATCATTGATTGTTTTCAAGCAATGCAAAACTGTCAACCATTGCCCAAAAACGAAAGAGGAGAGTGGGGTCCTGGAATCGATACCGAAGAACTAGGTTTGGAGCCTATCACCCATGATTCCGGAGAGGTGCCTGCTGAAGATGGCAAAGCCGAAGTAAGATTCAACATGTCAAAACCTGTTGAGTTCAAACATAAACTGGTTACTGGCGATGACGAAGAACTATCAAATAGAGTCATACACAGAGTTGAAGATTCGGAAGCCGTCTTTAATATCCGTGTGCCTGACGAGGGAGAATATGCTTTCAACGTGTACGCAAGAGAAGTAGGAGAGAAAGGTGAATACCCTAATGTGTGCAACTATCTACTTAAATGTGAAGATGAACCCGAAGACAAGCAAGCTTTTCCTGATGTAGGTGCAAGTAAACTCGGACCAACTGAGGCTTTTGAGGATTTCGGAATGCAGGATATCTCTCTTATGCCGGCCTTGATGCTTGCACCAATTACCGGAGAAATTACTCTACAATTCAGACTCGCTCGTAATGCCATCTTCATTCCAGAGCTCCTTCTACATAACGATGATGGGAGTACAACAGACTTTTCTGAGTACACTATGTGGGAGATCATTAAGGGAATAGCCAATTTCTTCATAACAATACCACGTGCTGGAATGTATGGCCTAGCAATACGCGCAAAACCATCTCCAGACGCAGAGAATTTCATTCCCGTTTTCCATTCTGTAATCGATGCCCTTGTACCAAAGAAACAATGCCTACCTTGTCCACAGCAGTCAATCGACTGGCCCGTCGACTGCCATGTTAGAAATCCTCTCTCCGGGGTGCTTGCAGCGAGAGAAATGATTAACTTTGAGATTGATTTCCCGAAAGCTAAAGAAGTGATTGCCACAAGCGGTAATGGTTCTAAGCTATTGAAAAAGAATGCTGAAGGTATCTGGGAAGGCGAAGTCCTTGCCGGGAATGAGGATTCCGTCGTTACGATTTCTACAAGATACTCGGACACAGACGATTATCATTATATTCTTACTTACAAGGTATCTTTGCACATAGCCTACCGATCTCAAGATATCAGCCCAATCTATTTGGTTATCTTAAACAAACAAACAAAACAAGAAACGCCTACTCTAACAACTGCCTCGCTCTCTTACGATATTCTCGTTGCCACGCGGTTTTCGATGTAAGCTGAAATATTCCCCAACGTTTATGTTTTATATCCAAAACCAATTAATGCAGCCAAGTGTTGTAGTTGTCGATTTATTTTTTTTGACGTAAATTATTGGTTGATATAACAGCTTTTTTTAAATCACTGTGTCACTTGATTTAAACACGGAATCATTTTCTAAGGGAATCAAAATCCGAGATCAACACAACCCCCCCTAAAAAAAAACCCATTTAATCGTGTTGGAACTTAGCTACATTTAAGATTGGTGTGTTGATGAAATTTATTGAAATCCTTGGCACATGGCATGTACCAACATTGTATCGGAATAACCAACTGCCGTCCTTATTGTGATCACCAAACTGCGGTAATATTATTATTCCATAAATGTAATAATATTGTTGTCAATTAAACCGAGTGTGCTAAAGTTCATGGTAGCACATTTTTGATCATTTTATCGGTATCAAATTAAAGTATTGAATGACCTCTGTTACATTTCGAACATTTATCATTATGCTTCACATGTGTATTAATTTACCAGTCGCGTCTGTCAATAATAAGACGACCAATGAAATTGTTCGTTTTGACCAGAAGTGAGTTTTGAACCCCGACATTTCCGCCATCTTTTCTCAGCTTTTTGTTGGTTTAGCGACTTAAACGTCGACTCTACAGCTTAATCGAGCTTAAGCTTCAACGTTTAGATCGCAAACCAACCATTCTTTTTTAATACATGCTACCGGCCATAAATGTTTCAAAATAATGCTAGTTCAAATCAAAGTCGAACTTCCTGTAGGAGGCATTTGGTGGGCGGGGGTAGGGGGGGCAAAGGGGAATGTTGGCGAGGTCAACGATTGGTCAATGGCTACTTTTTCTTACACCAAGATATTAAAAGAAACTATTTTAAAATAAAATAAATCATAATAGTCGATTTGTTCTGAGTTTAGACATATGTCTAACGATGTTAATCAATCTAGCGACTTGTTCGATTTAATTCTGATAAAGTTGAAATAAATTATTTATAAAGGCTTTAATAGTAACATCCATTAAGAAAAAAGAATATATATCTTACTTGGCTCATGAATAAAAAATCTTTCAGGTAATAGATAAAGACGAAATCGTCGGCGAGCGGCTACGACAGTTGGACAGATACAAGGAGGCTGTAGCCAAGGCTCAAAGACTACGAGATTCTGGCAAATTACCTGGAAACTTCGATTGGTCTAAACTAGAAAACTTGGATGATGATGACATTGAAGAGCTGGTAAGGTTTTTATTCGCTATATACTTGTTTGTAGCTGCATGTGTTCTGTTGTACTTTATTGTCATGTATTATCTTCGTAGTAATATATCATATGCCTTGTCCTATATCATACAGTGTTTCCACTTCTGTTTTGGAATCTAATGAATTTGCTGAATATGATGTCATCTATAACATCAGAGAATATGTTTTCATTTAAAGTAAGACAATGGTTCTAATTCCATAATTTAAGTGACATTTCTTATTTATATTGAATTACAAATGCCTGTGAAACACGCAGGAATTATACGGAACATGTAGATAATAAAACGAAAATCCAATTCGTGTATGAATTATGACTTCAGAGTGACCTGTTCTTCTTCATTCGCCTCGCTTTATTTCCATCGTTTGTATTGGTTGGCGGCATCACATAACTAGTTACCGTTTCGCGCTTTTTTGCATGTGCTTTTAACCTCCATCAAATATATCAAACACCAAGTGAATGTTGTGTTGTTTATATCTAGATTCGTGTTTGGGTAAGTATAATACACTCTATTAGTTTGATAATGGGAGTGGGCTTGCTTTAGCACTTTTTATAGCTATTACATAAAACTCCTTTTATTTGGATTAAAAAAGAACAGGACAAAATCTAAACTATTCTAAATGCCAATTAATTCTTTATTTCCACAGAGATACACAAAGCCCTAACTGTACAATCCATAAGATCTACTTTAATTCGCGAAATGATTCTTTTATAAAGGAAAACGAATCATAGGTCATTAGATACCGAATTCATCAGACGAGTTACCTATAACCTTATGTAAACGAGGCCTTGTCGAGTTTTTAGCAGTGTAAGACGACGTGTGAATACATTCTATACCTCTAAAAAATTAGTTATAGAATTATACATATTCATCGATCATTAGATACCGAAAGAAACTTAAACCTCGTTTAATGAAGCAATGATATGCACTATGATACAAAGCTGCTGTTTTAGGCTCTAGCTCATTTGCAAAGTTATAACATTTTTACATTATTGCATCTGTAATACCAAATATATTAAATGGGTTAATTTTAGTTCTTGTATGTCGGTCATACTAGAATATCATTAATTGTTCACAAATGAATCTCATATACAGCAATCGGGATGGTAAAATTAGTAGTGTTTTTGTTTTCTACTATCCATACATATTCATTTTGCTTTAGATACATATCATAATTCATTTAAGAGATGAAGAGAATATTTTTGTTTACATGGAGGTATGAACCGAAAAAACTAATCACACTGTATGAATACGCGAAACGGATTCATACGTAAGTGTGATTAGGTTTTTCGGTTCATGCCTCCATGAAAACAACAACAAAAAAATAGTCTCTTCATTTCTTTTAATTTAATAACATCGAGCAAAAAAGCAAAGACTTTTACAAATTGTGATACCTTTTATATGGGACTATTTTGTGCAGCAGCATACAAATCCGCTGCGTGCTCAAAATTGTGTTCATGGAGTTATTTATAATTTTTTTCGACCAAAAAGAACGCTTGTTTTTGACAGACGAACCTAAAAATTAAATTATTTTTATATGTAAGGGTATTTTAACGTTTATCTACCACGGTATATGTGTACCGTTAAATAAAATTCGATCTTAGAAATATTAGAATGAATTGAAATAGAATAACAAGTGGTTAATTCAATAATCATACTCAACAAATTATGAACCTAGATAATAAATTGTACTTTTGGAACTCGCTTTTTCATATTGTTATAAATAACGTCCTATAGTGCTGTCATGCACTGGGTTTTTAAAGCTACTCTACCACAGATTTCTTGTATTTCACTGTTGTTGTCATCATTTTTCGTTTGTCAGTTTTCAAAACTCGAAAGGAATCATGTGGAATGGCGATGAAACATTTTAGAAAATGAAAAATAATCTTTAGAAAAAAATCGCATTTAGCTTCGAACTTATTTCATAAAACGCCTTGGTAGCACTTAAAATGGACATATAGATCACCACACTGAAACCGCATACTTCATTGATGCACAGGCTAACAAATACAATTGACAAACGGCATTGTTTGTTTTTTATGGGTTTTGTAGCCGCTTTGAACAATTTTCAGTTATGTCGATTTGTAAAAATCCTTGAAAAAATGTTGTAGAGCAGGTTCAGATAGTACTTGCTTATCTCTAAATTTCTTTACAGGAAAATACAAAACAGACCCAGACAGTCCTCACATTGCTGAATGCCGACCTACAACTAACGAGTCAATACCTGTATTACGGAGAGTAAAAGTGTAGACGTGAAGACAGGAAGGGTTCTAAATTCAATACACTGACCGATTTCAAAGAGCTTTATGGAATAAATACATTAACAGTTATAATTTGTTACATGTCTACTAGCGCAAACCGTGTCCAAATATTAACAACAGTCAATGAAGAAAATCAATGATTACGATAAGGAAATGATTTATCCAAATGGTGGTTGACATTTTATCTTTTTTACGGGTTCGGACTTTCGTAGGTATTTTATACATCAATTTGGACAAATTGTATTGATGTGCAGTATTAGAATACTATTTTGCAACGCCATAAATGTACTGAGTTCGAGGTTTAATCGCCCAAACTGGTATTACTCCTACTACCTGACACACACAAATACACACTCTCTCTCTCACTTAAAGTAAAGACGGCACTCTTTAGGTTTCGGTAATATGCACAGTGCTAATCAAAAACTATTACTAAAGTTATTGTTTTGTCATATAATATTTTTTACCTTTTTTCCTAATTACATTTACATTTCGTTTCATTAACATGTTTAAAGAAAAATGACAACATGTTTTACAAAAAATGATATATTTTGATTAAAATCTCAATAGATACACACATATTCAAATGCATTCTTTATAAAAATTTTCAGTGTGCCATAACTTATTTAAAGTGCCTACTTTATTTGTAAATGCGTTGAAAAAAATGATCGAAAATTTAAATGATGCATGGAAGCTCCAAAAAACGTAATTAAAAAAGATGAAAAAAAAAATGCAATTCATGAAGCAGCTACATTATCAATGTATTTTTTCTATTTAGATTTAGTGCTTTATTTGAGTCTTGTCCGAGTTTATTTATGTCATAGTGGCTTTTTGAGTGGTAAATGGTTTGTTTGTTATATTTGTCGATGTTAATAAATCTTTTACAACATATTCTTCATTTATTTCTCTGTCCATTAAACTTTCAGCATTTGTGTAAGTTTTCATATAAACACAAGTTAAATGACGTGATGGATGTTATAAAAAAAATTCAGGAAATGATTTGTCTGATAAAAACCGAACCTTCCATGGGTAGACCATTACAGATACTAGTGGAATCTATTCAAGTATCGAACGGTTTCTATCATAAACAAACAAAAGAAAGATGGAAGTCGAATCGCAAATGCTATATTCTTTTCCGGCGGAAATATTCATAGCATTAATTGCAACTTAAGAAAGTATCAAAGATTTCTAAAACCTGGGAAAGAAAATTTCCCAAAATGCCCAAAGACAAACCAAAACGGACATTTAATACCTAAATATGAACAAGGTACCGTTTTACGTTTTTTTCTTGACCAGCAAGCGTCTTTTTGTGGGTATCTAGCAATGGATTAAGTGGAATTGAATTATATTTAGATATTCACGACATGATTACGTCCACATTGATCAAAATTAAAAGGAAACAAAAAAAGTGACACAGGCAACAAGCGCCATTATAATATCCGCCAATAGAGGATGGCAGAAAGCTGTTGTGTGTGTCTTTATTAACATATTGAACTGAGCTTAATAGATTTGAAAGTCGGCTAGCAAATAAAAAGTCTAGGTGGTGTCACGCAACGTTTGCCTTGAGGCTCGACCGTTTCATTTCAATTTTTCAACTCAAAGATCTTTGATACGCAGCCATTTCAAATAATGCCATATTTTATTTGGATAACCGACCTCTGAGTTCTAAAAATGTGATTTTCAGAATATTGCATACATGTTATATATGAATTCGAATAAATGAAACTAAAATCTGAGACATGACATAAATAACCGATAACCTCTTTACAAGTGGGCATTTACATGAACATCACCTCTACGGATAAAAGAAAATGGAATTAAATTGCTATTTCATAGCGCAGTTGGTAGCGCGTCGGACTATCAATCTAGAGGTACCGGGTTCGATCTCCGACGCTGGCACTCATCCTTTCCGACTATTTGTCTCTCACCAATGGGTCGATAATCGTAGACCAATGTGAGATAGCAGCTGGAGGCTAGGAAGTGATGAAATGGTAGTACTGGTGTGAGAAATACCAGGATTCCATTGTTAGGTGCTCCAGCCGCCGAGATATAACTGAAAGATTGTTGATAGCGGCGTAAAACCCCATTCAAACAAACAAAACAAATCAAAAATTGTATCAATTCAATGACGCAAAAAGAGAGATAGAAAAAGACAAAAACAAACAATGTGTCCAAGTCAAACGTATATAACAATATTGCAGTGCAAGAAAAACTGGAACAAACGTGTCTATAATCAGGTAAGTAGATATCCTCTTTTCCCTCGTTCAGTTAACTTTTGCTAATATTTTTCTGTTTCTAACTTTTTACCTTTCCGATTGTTCACTATGCCATTGATAACCTTTCAGATTTTACACCATGCCATTGATATCAATGATCTATCCTGATTCAACACAGATTTTTTAAAAAGGAATAATTATAGTTTCATTTCATTTGTTTATATCATGATTACTGAGTTCTTATTGTCTGTAAAGTTCGTTTAGTAATTCAATGAAAAAAAAATTAGTGCGGAAGTAATTTGTGTTCTTGCACAAAAGTAATTCTAAGTAAAGCCTATCGCAAACTGAAAACAATCCTTTATATTTTAACAAAGTTTTATGGTGTATCTTTATTAATATCAAATTATAGAAATTAATATAATTCTAATCAAACACATGTCTTCATATAGCCTGAGCAGTCTTGTTTTTGATAAGCTTATTTTTCAACCCCTATGAATAAAAGCAAATAGTATACACGAATTCGTTTCGTCAAAATATCTAAATTATGTTGCGGCAATAGAACAAATAGGCAATAACGTTATTCCGTCGAAATAATTTTCTTTTTGTATTTGCACTAGATTATTAGTTGAAATTCTCAAGTCAAAAGTGCAAATAAAAGAAAAATTTGATAAACTTTAAGTACAATGGCAGGCTTACAATTAAATAGCACTTATGAAAGCTTAGCATGATGTCATTTTTAAGAATTGTTTATGAATTACTAGTGGTTATGAATGAGTTTCACTGATGCCGCAACCTCTTCCTATCCACACGTCCTAACAAATCATTTACATGTCTCCTCATTAAATACCGTTAGAAACCCTTCGTATGTTTAGAAATCATAATAAGTAGGATTAATAAGTTTATCTTACGTTGAACAAATATAAACTTGTCGATATTTTTTTTGTCAAACTCAGTATACAGAATGAATTTGTGCATAATGGTAAGTCGTAAATCATTATCTGTTCAAAATATATATTATTGTTGGTTGACTACATGCACAAAAACGTTGAAAAGATGTTTTTTTTAAGTCAGTCGACATTTCATTAAATTATAAATGTCATTCTAGTATTTTTATGAGTCACTTCTGAATTATCTTCTATAATATGGATAGTAACTCTTTAATTATATTTTCATTTTTCATTTTCATTACATGTCGTCATATTCGATCTCAGTCATCGTTTCCTGTATTTTTTTCATTATATCTATGAAATAGATAATGAAGTTTTTAAACGGTGAAGTGGATATTCTCGCAGCATGCAGTGATGATGAGCAGAACAATATTAAAACCAATAAAGACGAACTCGATACCGTTAGAGATAATGAGGCAGATATCATTGAGGAAGAAAATAGGTAATGTTTCTTATTATTATTTCGTGCCATACATTATATAACTATTTATGAGATTTCACAAAATCATTTGTTGTGCCATTCATCTGTTTGACAAGTAGAAATTCTGTAATGGAATTGTTACGCTTTATTGCTTGTGAAAATATCCGAATATAATTATGGTTTTACAAGGACAAACTGATAAGCATTCATTCATTCTCAATAACATTCAGGTACATTCAGTGTATGTTAAAAAATTACGCGATAGTTTGAATGAGGTTAAACACCACTCTCAACAGAGTTCAATCATACCGCGGCGGCTTGGGCACTTCTACCAATACATTCTTTACAGCTGCTAGTTCCAATTAGGTTTGGGATTACCAACGGATTGGTCGGACAACGTCAGAAAGAATATTTGCCACGATAGGGGATTGAGCCCTGGGCCTAATGATTAAGAGTCCGACGCGCTAAATGTACTAACTGCGCATCGCACGCGGCCTCAGAAGTACATTGAATAATACTATAATAAGATATACCGTTTAATATTCATTAGTTGCATGCTTATGACAATGTGTGGCAAAAACATGGCGGATACTTTCAAGGTCAAAGCGTTCAAATTGACGTTTCGCAACAAGTTTAATAAGGTCATATATTTTAGGTTTGAAAAGTAGTACAGGGTTAGAAGAATATCAAGGGATCATTATTTACTATTGACTATCCATAAACTTGTTCATGTTATAGTTCAATATTTCAACATACCTTAGAACTTGGTATTACATGACCAAAAAACTCGTATTTATAGAATAAACTACATGTATAAAGTATTTGATATTATTATATCTGTTACAAGCAATTACACCATCTTTATTTTACTATTACTGCAGCATTAATATTGCCCGGGTTCTCTATTTATTGAACCACCTTTGAAACGAAAATATTAAGATTGAGTTTCAATGAGAACAAGGATTCTGTTGTTGTAAGCAATTCGCTTATATAGAATAAGATTTCTCCTTTGATGAAAATACTGATTGACCAATCGCTGGCCCCCGCACATTGAATCCGAAGTTTCGATTCGATATTTCATTTACAACATTCATGGCCACTAGCAAGTAACAAAACATAGAAAGGTTGGTTGGCAATCTAAACGTCGTAACTAAACTTTGAATAAACTATAGTTATGACATTTAGGTCGCCAAACGAACAAAATGTGGCCAATGTCGGAGTTCAAAACTCCTTTTGCTAAGAAATGAACAATTTTGAATTGGTTGACTTATTATTTGACTGACAGCATATTTTGAAATTAAAAGTAATTTGAAAAGTCCATGCAAGTGAGGTAACGACCACAGATTGCCTGTTTTTACCATTCAAATTCTCTTGAACTTCAAAACTACACCTGACTAAATATGTATGAACGTTTTATAGAGAGTACATATTTATTCAATACAAGTTTTAAACTTTGAACAAAGTACCACCGAGTTGTAGCAAAACACTTCATTTTTAACGAATTTCTTTCACGTTTGATATAGACTGAAGTCATTGTGAAAATATTCTTGACACTTATTTTTTAAATATCTTATTTAAAAAAATCAAGGTTTAATTTGTGATATATCATTACTTTGTCTGTTTACACACACATACACACGCACACACCCTCTATATATCTATTCTTATTGTGTTATCCTTGCGTTATAAAAACATCAAAATTGAAAATGTGTATGAAACATGTATGTTTGCGAGTAAAGGTGCAAATAGTCTGTATGTAAGCGATAATTCATGGGAATACGATTATAGGAGGAATTGTCGTAACGGGATTTAGACTCATAGGAAATAGGGATAATTATGAAAGCTTAAAAAGTGTAATAAGGCGATTTGCAACATTTTAAGCTGAACACCTAAATTCCGTACCAGAATTTGTGGCAATATAGATGTTTGGAATGTGTGAGAGATTGTATCCTGTAGAGGGTTAGAGACACAAAGATCGTTTCGGCATCTGTTTATTAGTAATGTAGTCAAAACATCCTGCCATTCAAAGTTTAGAGAACGGAGATATTCAAATGAAATATTGATGAGCTTTTCACTCAGAGATATATTTGATCCATCAATGGAAAAGAAAATGGAAGTGTGAAGGCTGACAAGGTTCGAACTATTTTGCTCTTTAATCTAGAATGGTCACAATATCCTGTTTTAGTCATTCTTGAAATAACATGTGGCAGACTATTTCTATTTTTCAATTGTTTGTTTCTCAGAGATGCTGAGGACTTCTTTGCGCTTTGCGGATAATGTATAGACATATATTCTCCTTCGTCATATTTTAATAGAAGATGATCACAATCGGAACTAGAAAAGAAAATATAATAAGACTAGCCTTGGTGTGCGTATTCACTTTTCCATTCTAGGGGAGGTTAACCCTTGTCATGCTGAACCCGGAATATTCCGGTTTTGGCAGGATGTGTAGACTAAAATCAGACTGCACGTTTGTGCAGGCTGATCTTAGTCTACACCTCCTGCTCATACTTTTCCTTCTCGAGTTGTTAATGAGGTTGATTTCTAAAAGAAATATTGATTTTTGAACAACAAGCTCTATCAGTGCTTTCAGCCCTTTGATTTGACAGCAATTCAATAAGGTAATTTATACAGCATGACAAGGGTTAAGAGCACCTTGTGTCGAAGATAATAAAGCCTGAGTACGGTGACATGGGTTATCGTGACGGCTGGGACTTCAGATACCACTTATTTTTTTCAAATTTGTCTCTCTCTTTGTTATTATTTTCATAATTTGCAGTGACTCAGGGGAAAGCGACGAAGAATTTAAAGAATTAATGAAACGAAAACAAAACTTGGAAACAACGAAAAGAAAATTAAATGACGAAAAGGAACGAAAGAAATTCGAGAGAGAAAGACGAAAACAGCTCCTTAAGGCTGAAGTGGAAACATTAGAAAATGAAGTAAAAGAACTTTCAACACAAGGTACATCCTACAGTAAAATCTAAGCTTTTGAGAAGGACCCTTTTATTGAACCTTTTGTTGTTGTACTTTTGTTGTTGTCGTTGTTTTTGCGGGGTGTTGCTTGTCTGTTTGTTGTTAATCTTTCAAACCGCACATATATCCTGGCTTTGAAATTTGAATCATTGTAGATTTTTTTTCAAAGTAGAGGTGGGATAACGTCCAAACGGAAATATATATTTACACGTGACGTTTTTGTTTCAATGCCATTCGACTTGTATACTGAATGTAATCACGTACTGTTCATCTGCTGAATTTTCTAACCAATTTTTAACAATATTAATATTAATAAGTGCATTAAGGAATCATTTTTTCTATATTTCAGTAATTGGCCCAGATTACAAACAAGTTCGATTCAAACAATGTTAGACCAGACAAAGTCGTGAGGAGAAGAAAATGAACAAATAAACTACAACAAAACCGGCTGTTGCTGCGATGAAATAAAAACTTTGAAAGTTAAGAAGTGAACAATAAGATATCCGTTGAAAACTTCTTTGTAAGATAACACATTCTATTACAAATGAACTTGTGATTCGTTTCCCAACTTAACTATCAAAAGTGGAGGATAAATACTATCTTCATTGGGACGTTAGTGCATTTACGTAACCCATGTAAGCCCTTTGGCTTCTACTACAATAAGAAAATGCTAATTGGATGAATTGCTAATAAAAGTAGTCTATACTTGTTATCAAGATGAGGGTTTGTTTGCTTTTTATGTGATGTAACGCCGCTTGTAATATTGTTTTAGTCGTATCGCGGCAACTGGAGCACCCTGCAATTGATTCCTGGTATATCTCGCACCAGTACTACCATTACATCCCTTTCTAGCTTCCAGTTGCTATCCCGCTTAGGTTGACGGTTATCCACCAATTGGTGAGAGACAGATTTCGGAAAGGATATGTGCCGCCACCAGGGATCGAACCCACAACACCCCATGATTGATAATTGGTAGTCTGATGTTTCTAGGGACGAAATGGATACCCCAACGCAAAATAATATGTCGTTTTCTTGTCGACAAAAAGAGCTATTACAATAGGGGACATTAGGAAAAGTAATGTTTTTATTCTTTTCAAACATTAAAGAAGTATTCTGACAATTGTTCGTATTTTAGGTTTTGTCAACGCAAATAGGTGCTAGGATCGAATGGGTACAATTTTGTCTTCTATATAATCGCATTTTTCATAATTATCCAATATTTTATATGAATATTGCACTTTCAATGTTTTAACTTAGATAAAAAATGGGGTACAGCAAGGATATAGCCAAGAAATTAGAACCTGAAAAGAGATCCATATTGTCCTAGAGGCTAGGGGTACAATTTGTAATGAACCCATTGATCTCGTTCGTTTAGAAATGGACTATCTGTATGTACTGACGACAAAACCGGTCTTATACTGACGTCTTAGCAGTTTGTAATTAAAATGATATTCAAATCAAAACCCTATGATAGTTTTAACTCTGATATGCTTTTCGGCAGTTGTTATTGACCTTGCTTTATATTGAGAATTATTCGGAGTGTTTGTTTCTTGTTTTAGTTTGAATCTCTGCTTTTTCTACACATACATCTCTAGCATAGAAGCATTCTCTTATAATTAAACATAGAATTAAACAAGGGGGCCATTGCCCTATAGCGCTCATCTGGGTGGATGACTGCAGAAGTAAAAAAGTGAGAGTGACGTAATCTGGACCAGAAATGACCTGATATCTAACCTAAATGGTCTTACAGAAGTCCAATGTTTTTGTGCAAGAAAAATATAAAGTAATTGTAAAAAAGATTTCTTATGATTAGACTTAGTGCCTATTTTTCTACCCAACGAGACAAATTATGTAACTTGACATATATTTTATGAAGACGAACCTTCAAATATCAAGACAATTAAGATAGAAATATGTTTTCTAGAGTGCATACAAGGTTTTTCTAAGATTTGACGTAGAGACCTACTTTTACTCAAAATAACTAAAATTTCAACGTGGTTGATGTAATCGAAACAAATATCTAACAAAATCACATATCGACTATGTAAAAAACTTTGATTATAAACAAGGTATTTCCAAGTTGTGACCTAGTTACCTAGTTCTTTTTTACGCTGGCACCCAAATTCGATTTTTACCGAGACTGAATTGGGACAAAAATTCTGACCAAACATCAAATCATTTTAGACAAAAATAGGCCTCTAGGGTGCACACAAGGTAACTATTAGGTTTTTAAATAATGAACTACTTTCTGTGCCCATTGACCCAAAAACGAAATTGGCCTATATGTAATGGACATTAACTCTCTGAACTGTCCAAGTTATTTTGGCCTAAAATGTGCACTCAAGTGTGCACACAATCCATTTCTAAACTCTAACCTAGTGACCTAGTTTTTGACCCCGTATGACAAAACTTATAACTCGACCCAGATGTAATCGGGACAGTGTTACCAAAAATCATGTTACTTGAGCCTAAAATTAATTTGCTCTCTTTAGTGCACAGAATGTATATCTAAGACTGGACCTAGTAATATAGTTTTTACCCCATGTGACCCAATAATGAACTTGTCATAGATATTATAAATGCAAACATTCTGGCCAAATATCAAAAAAGTGTTATTTCTATGGTTTGACCTAGTGCCCAAGTATATATGATCCCACATGACCTAATATCGAACTTGTTCTAGATATTATAAGGAAATATTCTCATCCAATATCAAGACATTTGATGCAAAAATGTGACCTCCAGAGTGCACACAAGTTTTATCTAAGATTTGACCTTGTGACCTTCTTCGACCTTCTTTTTGGACCTACTTGATCCAATATCGCATTTGTCCGAGGTTCATGGAGACAAACATTCTGATGATTTCATTTGAGCTAACATTGCTAAATTTGGGGCCTCTAGAGTGCAAACAAGATGTTGACACACGGCGGACTCTGGACGCCGGACACAGCTAGATAACAAAAGCTCACATTGAGCACTTACTGCTCAGGTGAGCAAAAGATATCAGCACTTTCAGATGATGACGAACATAAAGAATGAAAGTGATTGTCACATAGTATTGCTTAGAAATATGAGTTTTGGTTTGCATATACACAGTGCCTGTCTAAACATATTGTCATTTTTAGTTCATGCAGCATTTTCAAGACCATTGCATAAAACAGAATAGGAAATATTCGAAAAACTAGAAACGTAGCTCTTATATGATGTCACCAACTGCTTTCTTAATTTTCATAAGTGGAAGAATTTCGGCTTAAAATGGTACACACATTCAGAACTGAACTAGATTCTTGTGTTGAAATGTAAGGTTTCGGTTTCACGACAATTTGTGATAAAGTCTATTTAAAGGTTGTTGAAATATAAGTTTTCGGTTTCACTACAATATTTTGGAATATTCTATTCTTATATTTAAAGGTAACTAGAAAAAAGCCAAATTCACTTTTTGTCAATTTGAATACAAAATATAGGGTAATATTCAATTACTCCCTCGGAATAACGATCACGTCAAACTTGTCTGTTGTAAATATGACCTGGCCCTCCTGAACGATGCCCATATTGTCCAGATTTGATCCAATTATTTGTTTAAATTCAAATCGCTGGATGAGGTTGGTAAAAATCAGGAACATTTCCATTTTCGCTAGGGAATCGCCGAGACACATTCTTGGACCTACAAAACAAGTGAAACGGAGATTTGAGAAAGAGTTTCGATCCTTCTTAGCCAGCGAGAGTTGCATTCAATAGATTTTTAAAGTGAAAGAATTATTACTGCGTGCATGAAATGTGAATCTACTTGAACTGATGTTAAACCATCAGATATTGGCACTCTTCAGCAGGACATTTATATGTGATAGATAAAGAACTACATTAGTACCATAACAGAAGTAAATAAATACTATTTTGATCACATTATTGTTTGCTAAGTGCAAAAAAACATGCAACAAGAGCCTCGAAAGGGGATATAACACTCGGCTTCTAACATTTAATGGTAGAGGAAAAGAAGAAAAGAAGAAATTATTGTTGTAATGTAACGTGGCCGTACAGTCATTTGCCTAAAATGTAGCTTTTAGATTTTCTAACATATATTAAAAGATTCGACCAGATATTCTTAATAGTATGGTCATCAACTGGTTAGAATGTGTCGTTCAAACACCAAACACCTAAAACGCCGACGACACTGGGGTGTGGCGATGATATTTGTGTTACTCGAAAACCCTTAACCCATAATCAGCAATTTGGTCTAAATTAAAAAGAGGTTTAAGTTGGTGAAATCTGAAAAAAACTATCTTTTGGGGTAGTCAACATTGTAGATAATTAAAACAATCTTCTTGCAAGTCATTTTACTCAAATTTCCACGAAAAAGAACTATAGATTCTCATTCTTGTTGGACGTTAAAGAGGGATTGTTTGGAAATAGGTTATGCAAATAAAAGGCAATCGTTTCACCTATAGAAAATGGGATATGCTTCTCGTTTCGCTTCAACCTCCCCTGATCGTCTAAAAACCGTTTCGGTTCAAACATTTCCGGTCTGTCCCAAACTTCTGGGTCCATTGCACACGACACTAGATTCGATATTACTATTGTTCCTTTTGGTATGTAGTATTCTCTCAGCCATGTGTCACGTGATGTTGAGTGTGCAACTCCAACAGGAGCTTTCAAATAAGGAAAAAAATGAAGGTTCATAAAGGATGTTAAAGTATTTGGAGGATAAGGACATTTTCTTAAGGAAGATTGAAGTTATCTTTGAAGATTTTTTTTTAAATTTTCTCTAGACTATTGACTAATCGCGGCTGTAAATCAAGGAATCACTCGACCTATCGAATAATGAATTCAACCCGAAGCTCAGATTGGAACCCCGACATTGGCCGCCATTTTTATGAAACATTTTGCCGGTTTGGCGACTTAAACGTCATAACTACAGCTTATTCAAGCTGTAGTTACGACGTTTAGGTCGCCAACCAACCATTTCACTGTCTTGTTCCATGCTACTGGCTATGGATTTTGCAAAATAACGCCGTTTTAAATCGAAGCCGGACTTCCTGTTGGAGTCACGTGGGAGGGACCAGGGATTGGTCAATCATATATGTATTTGAGTATGTGTATTCCTTTCCTAATAGATACACATATGCGCTATGCTAAAGCGACCAATTCACTTATAATATTATTGACAAGAGCGATAAAATTATTGACCAATCTTCAATACCACCCATAACCTTTCCATAATATTGTCAATAAGGTTAATTGACTATTTTATATATAGAGGGTGTGAGATTATTTACAATTTGTCAATATATCGATTCAAAAATATTGTCTATAAGATAGATAGCTTAAACGTGTTGAACCTGTATTACTAAGTCTTCACTGAGTATTAGGTTTGTGTCATTGAATGGGTCTTAACGTCGCTTGTAACAATTTTCAGTCATATCGCGGCGGCTCGAGCACCAAAAAATAGATTCCTGGTATATTGCACCAGTACTATCATTATATCCTTTCCTTGCTTCCAGCTGCAATCCCACTTAGATTTACGGTTATCCAGCCATTGGTGAGAGACAAATGTTGGAAAGGATATGTCCCGCCGCCGGGGATCGAACCCATGGCATCCCATGATTGAAGATTGGGAGTTAGTTGAGAATTTGGAAGATATTGACGAAAAGGTTTATACGTTTTTTTTTTTGTTTTTTTTGTCGTTGTTTAGTAACAGCGAAATGTTCAAAAACACTGTTGGACACCCAAGATGGTAAGACTTTACTTCATAGAAATGCCAAATGGACAAATTAAAGCTTCCAATAACAACAAAAAAAACCCCAAAACGATAGACCATTCAGTTCATACATTTAGATCGGAAGAGAACTTAGAACTCCAATATTGGTCAATTTTGTTTATTGGGCATTATAAACGTCGGAAATACAGGTTTTCCAAGATGACGTTTGACATTTTAGACGTTTGTTTACGTCGCCCTTTTTTACTTGTTACGTGTCACTGACCATACGTTTTGCAAAAATACTCGATATCGAATTGGAACTTTCTGTCGGAATGAGTAGGCGATGGAGACGATATATGTCCATTGTGGTATTTGTGATGCGAATACCCTTAATGTAATTGACAAATTGATTATCCCACCCTTTTATTCCATTTGCCCCGCCCATTGACTCAAACAATAAGTATCACTTCAATTTTATACAGTGCTATTTTGAAACAATTTATGGCCAGTAGCATGTAACAAAAAGTAGAATCGTTGGTTGTCGGCCTTAACGTCGTTACTACAGCTTGAAAGAGGTGCATTTACTACTTTTTAGTCGATAAACCAACAAAAATGTTTCGCTCAAACATCACTCCCGGTCTTAATAAATGATTTAATTGGTTGATTGAGTCCTTGATTGACAGCAGCGATTGGCCAATTGAGATTGAAAAACATGTACACATTAAAAAGACACAGGATATGTATCTCATTCAGCGGAAAAGAAATCCTTAGAAGTGCGACAAGAGTCGAGACTGGTCAGAATGCGCTCACTTCACAAACTAATCAGGATCGAAACGTCTCGATTGAAGTAGATTTTCTGAATAAAGCATGAACTTGTCACTAAGTAAAACATTCTTCTTCTAAAGGAACCAATAAACCAATTAAATCATTCATTTAGACTGGGAAGGAACTTTGAACTCAATATTTGGTCGACATTTATTCCCAGCTTTTTGTTGGTTCGGCGACTTAAACCTTGTAATTAGAGCTTATTCAGGCTGTAATTACGACGTTTAGTTCGCCTACCAAGCATTTACGTTTTGGTACATGTTACTGGCCATAAATTTTGCAAAAATCCTGTCGAAGTGGAACTTCCAGTCGGAGTTTAGTTGGCGTGACAAGCGATCTGTAATTTGCTAGATCCGGTCATTTGCTGGATCCGGAATCTTTTAGAACTATTTATTTAACTAAAAACCCGGTAGAACCTCTTCTCCGTAGTCCGGATCTTACACGTAAATTATCGAGATGTTTCTTTAGAAAATGCCACCTCGTTTGACACTAATTCACTCTCTTGTTTTTCCATTTTTTTCCTCCATATGCTCCTAAAATTCACGGATTGAACGGGAAAGGGTTAATGGGTATACTTTATCAAGATACAGTTTTGAAACTGATATAGATTTGCTACTCATACCGATGCTTGCCGCGCACCACTGTCTGCACATGATTTTCGAGGGCTCACTTTTTGCATTTTCTAAATGTATAGAAACTATTCTAATTTACTGTTATTCAATTCCCGGGTTCGATCCCCGACGGCGGCAGTCATCCTTTCCGACTATTTGTCTCCCACCAATGGGTCGATAATCGTAGACCTATGTGGGATAGCAGCTGGAGGCTAGGAAAGGATGTGATGGCGGTACTGGTGTGAGAAAAACCAGGAATCCATTGTTAGGTGCTCCAGCCGCCGCGATATAACTGAAAGATTGTTGAAAGCGGCGTAAAATCCCATTCAAACAAACAAACATTCCCGATTGACCTATAAAGATTCAAACCATTCCAACTCAAGCCCTCCTTTTTACGCCCCACAAGAAAAAAAATTTGGAAAACATTGTAGAAAATGAAGAAATTGCTTGTAACAAGCCATTTCTTCACTATCCACAATGTTTTCTATCCCAAAAGAAGAAAAAAAAAAAAATAAAATTCCATCAAATTTAGATTGTCGTCTGCAGCTTCTTTCAATTTTGACCAGTCTAAAATGTTCTTGTGTTGGAATGGGTTAACCTTATGGTCCATATTCGTGTAACGGTAGCCGTTCATACTAATTCTTACCAACTGATGCTAGGCGCTGAACTTCCATCAAAATTGCCTCTGTGTAGGGTAACCTCCCTTTATCAGCCATGATTACGGATTGGTTATCTCCTTTGACCTGAGATAAAAGGTATATTTCGATCTCATTTTGCGATAATTGAAATGTTTATGTAATCATATGGTAGAATTGACCAATCGCGTCTGCCAATCAAGGGATAAACCGACCAATCAAATAATTTATTCAGCCCGAACCTGAGCTTATCAACTCAAACATTGGCCGCCATTTTGTTTACCTTTATAGTTGGTTTGGCGACTTATTCAAGCTGTAGTTACGACGTTCAGGTCACCAACCAACCAATATACTTTTTGTTACATGCTACTGGCCATAAATTTTGCTAAATAACGCTGTTAAAAGAAGCGGGACTTCCAGTCGGAGTTAATGGGCGGGGCCTAGTTAGACAGTGTGCGGGCCCAACGATTGGTCAATAACTTCAATACTGTAGAAAACACTTAATGTTGAAGGACATTGGTTTAATTTAATCGGAATTAAACCGAGCTCTTGTATAATCCAAGAGCTTTGACGAGAATATTCTTTCCCCTTTACCAACAACTAAATAAACAAATAAGCCAAACATTTTCAAGGATACATGAATTGCCGTTGTCAATGAAAAAGTAGATGTACAATGTATTTATCAAATAAAAACCAATAAACAGTATTTCCCATGATTATCTCTGACTATAATTAACTCTTGCCATGCCGAATAAAATACTAGTTTTGGGTAAAAAAATGGTAATAAAATTTCAAAGACAATTCTGACTTAAAAGTGACAAAGAGATGGTGTAGATTAAGATCAGAATGCACTTATATGCAGGCTGATATTTGTCTATACCTCCAGCTAGACAGGACTATGTCCGGGTTCAGCATGAAAAGGGTTAAAATTATTCGTTATGTAGGATAACCTGCCTACTATAGCGTTATTTTAAGACTGGAAAATTCAAATGCTTCAATACATGGAAGGAAACAATTTTATGCTTATTATTACACCGCTTAAGATAAAAAAAAACTTTGAAAAGCATTGAGGTAAAACGAAGAAATTGCTCGTTACAAGCTTGCTTGCTATCCTTGATGGGTTTTTTTATTCCAAATTACAGATTAATTGTCGTCTGCAACTTTCAGACCAGTATTATTCTTGTCTTCTGGTAGAAGGTTAATGTGTATAACCAGTTGAAACAGTTGTAGTAGTTGTTCTGAATTCTGAAAACGGGATTTAGGTAAAAACGATCAGATCAAGCAGAGGTCAGTCACTAATGGTATTTTGAAATTCAACACCCGATAAGAAAGAATGGTAATCCTATATAAAGATGTCATTAGTTGAAGGTTTTTAGCGCAGGCTGAACAGGATCGATCCTTTTCGAAATTACACGATGACACCGGTCACGTTTAACCCATTCCCACACGATAAAATTTTAGGCCAGTCCTGATTCAAGGAAGTTGTAGACGCAATTTTAAGTTGGTGAAATCTTTAGAATCTTTGCCTTTTAGGGAAGAAAACATTGTGGATAATGAAGAAATTGCTTATCCCAGGCAATTTCTTCATTTTCCACAATGGTTTCCAAAGCTCTCATATTGAAGGGCGCTTAAAAAGGTTAAGAATGGTAAATAAACACACAGTTAATATCATATTTGTCATGATTGATGAGGAAATACATAACATCCGGAACAATATGGGCTTGCAATTAAAGCAGGATAAATGTGTACTCGAAAATCACTTCAGAATATCAGGGCTATAGATAGAGGGCGTAATACGTATTTCAGATTTAAATATGTCACCCATACTGCTATAAACCCTTTGTTGTAGGTACTCATTTGAATAGGTCTGGTCATACAATGCTATTGACATATCTTATGTCGGTAAAACTACCAATCTATTTAGCCTTTAATTTAGTTTCGAAAAAGAACCCAAGTTGGCCTATGATTGGTCCTTTTATGTTTATATTTGTTTTACTGAATTACTTCTCAACGTAATAATTCTACACAATCAAATACGACGGTACAATTTGCCAATCGCTGGCACCGCCCACTGACCCCCTAAGCTCCGCCCCGGCATTAACTCTGACAGGAAGCTCCGCTTCGATTTTTAACGGCATTATTTTGCAAAATTAATGGCCAGTAGCATGTAACAAAAAGTAAAATAGCTGGTTTGTGAACTAAACGTCGAATAAGCTGTAGTCACGAAGTTCAAGTCGCCAAAATCAACAATAAAGGTAAACAAAATGGCGTCAAATGTTGGAGTTAATAAGCTCAGGTCCGGGCTGAATAAATTATTTGATTGGTCGGTTGATTCCTTGATTGAGGGCCCCGATTAGTCCTTATACTCACCTGACAAATTTCTTCAAAACACCGCTGTTGTATATCCGGATGTTTTATCATGTACAATATACACCATACCAAAGAAGTTGCGGTTGTTTCCGCACCAGCAAGGAATAAATCCAAGATAGACCGAAATATTTCTCCTTCTGCAGGAAACAAAAAATAATAAGTTAATCACTTCTAATGTTGCTATACTTCCTTCATAGTATACATGTATAAACAATGCCAAAACAGCAAACGAAATACTCTGGAATAGTCACTGTGATCTACAACTTGTTTGGGCTTTGGCTTAAGAACCATACATATATATATCCCGAAGAAATTGTTCTATATTTAGAATTCTGTACACATGGATTTGTCTTTAGATTTGGAGGGGTTAAAATAGTGATTGAGAAGACCCCAACAAAAAATTTATGATCAAATAACCAAGAAAGCATGCCCGTACCGGTAGATCAATCTTCGTTAGTACTCAACAATGGACCAATCGCTGACCCCGCCCACTTACTCCTTTGGCCACCACCATAGACTCCAACAGGATGTCCCGCTTCGATATTAAACTGCGTTATTTTGCAAAAACTATGGTCTGTAGCATGTAAAATCAATATGGTTGATTTGCGACTTAAGTGTTATAACTACAGCTTGAATAAGTTGTAGTTACGACGTTTGTGTCGCCAAACCAACAAAAAAGGTCAACAAAAATGGCGAACAATGTCGAAGTTGAAAGGTCATGTCCGGGCTGAATAAATGATTTGATTGGTCAGTTGATTCTTTGATTGACAGCCGCGATTGGTCAATTGTAACATCAACATCCTTATCAAACTTTTGCCATAGAGAAAACATTACAAGCCATGACAATTAAAATATTGCGTCATAGCTTAGCTTAACGATACATTTCGTTTGTCTAGCAATATCGACACACCGTTACTAGGAATACCTACATCTGCTCAAAATAGCATTTGAGAGAAATGAAAGAATTTATTGTTGAGAGATGATTCAAGAATTATGAAACATGCTATGAAGTATTCTTACATTATCCTGCTTGTTTTGATTCACCCATTAAAACACCCCCCTCCCAAAAATATAAAATGGAATACAGCAAAAATCTTGTTATTAGAAATTTCTGCATTTTCCACATAGTTTTCTAACAAGAATATCAGAGGCACTTAAAATCCTGACAACTAAAAACTGTCGTCGTCAACTTTCTTTTTTTATTTAGACCAGTCCGAATTTTGTCGACAGTGAATGGATAATATAACTAGTTTATAGAGGGATTGGATATACTTTACCAAAGTCTGACCTTTGACCTTTAAGTAGACCTTACCCTTTAAAAACCAAGCCCTAGAACTCACCAGTCTCATTCTAATATAATGATAAATGAACTTGTGGTTAATTTGAAATCATTTAACGAATGGAAGACTTGAGGAGGAAAATCGTTCTGACAATTTGAGACAAGTACTATCGGATGGACCAACGGATAAACAGAAATCTTGACTGATTTTAACCCTTCGCTGATTTACAAAATTTTAGAGTCGTCCAAAATTCAAAGGTTTTGCAGACAAAAAAATAAATAAAGAGGATCTAAGTTGAAAAAAAATCATTCGGTATGGTAGAAAATATTGTGGTAAAAGAAGAAATTGCTTGGTACAAGCATTTTTTTCTTTTTCTACAATGTTTACTCAATTCAACTCAATGCAAAGGGACGTAAAACCAGGGATTGAACTGGAAACGGTTAATAAGCCATTTTCTTGGAAGAAAGGAAGGAGAAAATGCGGTTATAGACAATCCTAACTGAGAGACTTTTTGATCCATTAAATGAAGAGGCATCTTAACCCATTCCCACACAGTGAAATCGAAAGGAGTTACCGACGACATTTTCAAATTGTTGAAATTTTGTCTCTTTGGGTAGAAAATAATGAGGAAAATGAGGAAATTGCTTGTTACAAGCAAAGTTTTCACATTACCATCCAGAGCTATTTTTTTAAGAGGCTTAAAAAAGAGGGATTGTGTAGGAATGGGTTAAAACCAAATTATATTGAATTTCCCAAAGTATTTGAAATGGTGAGGTAAGAAAATTCCTCAAGTTTGCTATTTTCTAACCCATTCCCGCACAATCTCTCTATTTTACGTCTCTCAAAAGAAAACCTTTGGAAAACATTGTGGAAAATGAAGAAATTGCTTGTATTAATCAATTTCTTTATTATCCACAATGTTCTCTATGCAAGAAGACGACAAAACTTAATATTTAATCAACTTGAAATTGTCGTCTGCAACTTTCTTCAGTTTTGACAAGGCTCAAATCTTGTTGTGTTGGAAAGGGTTAAGCAAGATACAATTTGTTTTCATAATCTTTACCCGTGGATTCCACTAGTTGTTGTAAGCGACATTTCTAGGATGGAATATTACATACCAGTCACAAATACCAGGATTACCCCATTACCCTCAATAAAATTTTAGACCGGTCCGAAATGCAGATGACAATTGCATGTTGATGAAATTTTAAAAAAGTGACTTATGGGGCAGAAAACAAAGTGGATAATGAAAAAAATGCTTGAAAAAGCAATTCTTCACTTTCCACAATGTTTTCAGGCACTTTTTTCTTAAGTGCGTCTGAAAGCATCATTGAGTGGAAATGGATTATGGATAAGATTATACAATGTATATTGCAATAGATAGTTCAGTCGTTCATCTTACTTTTCTTCAGCAAAAATCAAAACAAGATTTTTTCCTCAAAATAATTCAATTCTGACAAGAGTTAAAAACGGATTCAAAGGAATGGAAACTATGGCACCATTGTCATTTAAAGAAAATGTTATATCATATTACTGTAGGAAATGTCTGAAACGAGTTTAATTACAAGGTATATTATCAAACTAATTTCTAGTTCAAATCTTTTATTTAATTAATAGTTAAAATTTGTGATTTTTTCTCCAGAAATCATTACTTTTGCGCCTTATATTTGATCTTATCTTGTCGCTGTAATTGAAACAGTGTATCTTTGGAAGGAATAGCATATTTTGACAGGCGAGCCTGTCGCAATCTGACGATACAATATCGGAGGGCAGCGTAGATGGGACAGGTTCTCCAGTCTATAGCATGTAATGTATTTCTTTATAAGTGTTACCGAACAGTGGTCAGTCGTTACGATCCCCTCTTAAATTTCCTGGTCCTTACATCGAATAGCTTTTGATTATTTTAAACCCTTTCCAGTTTTTGCAAAGTTTTAGACCTTTCCAAATTCAAAGGTTTTGCAGATGACAGTTCAAAATGGATTTAATTTACAAACAACCAGATAGAAAAGAAGACATTGCTTTTACAACCAATTTCTCCTTTTCTACAATGTTTTCTCAACTATAAAATCACAAGGAAGTAAATACCAGGGATTGAACAGGAAAGGAATAACGCTGACGGTAACAGCAATATTAGACAGTATATTCGGCCTAATGACTCCCCTTATCTGGCGTTCAATAGCAGCTTTAATACAATTATCGACAAGCTTTCCAGATGTAGCTAAATGAAACGAATCTCAGTCACTCTCTCTCTCTCTCTCCCTCTCTCTCTCTCCCTCTCTCCCCCCCTCTCTCTCTCTCTCTCTCTCTCTCTCTCTCTCTCTCTGCCATCCTCTCTCTGCCATCCTCTCTCTCTCTCTCTCTCTCTCTCTCTCTCTCTCTCTCTCTCTCTCTCTCTCTGCCATCCTCTTTCTCTGTCTCTCTCTGTCTCTCTCTTTCAGTATCCTCAATATCACAGTTATTCTGCATGTGTAAAAATTATCATCATAATCTAAGCAAAAATAGTTGTGTTAAGTTATTTACACTTTGGAGGTACTCTTTTTACCAAGATAAATTGGAATACAAATTCTTTGTTAGGAACATGGTTATAAACTGGTAGCCTAACATGTAGCATCAATAGATTTAGGGTCAGCTATCCCATCTGGGCTTAATTATCATTAATTGACAAATCGCTGCCCCCGCCCACTTTGTCCGTTTGTCACGCCCATTGACTCCGAACAAGATGTCCCGCTTCGATTTTAAACGGCGTCATTTTGCCAAGTTTACGGCCAGAAGAATGTAATAAAAATTAGGATAGTGGGTTGGCGACCTAGATGTCGTAACTTCAGCTTGAAAAGGCTGTTGTTACGACGTTTAAGTCACCAAAGCAACAAAATGGTTTACAAAATGGCGGCAATAGGCGGAGTTCATAACTCAATTATGTTCTACATGAATGATTTAATTGGGGGACTGGTTATTTGATTGACAGTCGTGATTGGTCAATAAGAGGCAACGACAAAATAACTTACTCGTTATCACTGTGGTCTCTTCGCTTGGATTTTCACACGCTTCTAAATAAAGATCGATGAAATCTCGAATATTTTCAGGGTCAAAGTCTTTTTCGTGGTCTGAGATATGATTGAAAATGTAATCCTTTAGTTTATCGATTACAGTCCGTTTTCTTTTGTATTCTTCTTCATCCTAGTATTGAAAAAATACCATTTTAAGCACATTATCGATGTCAAAGTTTCAGTTTGATTGCAAACAACGAATCAGAACTAGCATTCTTTGAATACAAGAGCGTATGGGACAGTTTAGAAAATATTGCATACAAAACGGACAACACTAAATACGCTCACTTTTAGCGACATCAAATGCACAACTTGTTTGAGATTCAACACTACATTGGTGTTTAACTCGTTACCACATTATTCCAGTATTGTCGCCCTGGAAAGATATAGCTTAGGAAAACATTGTAGCAAGAAAGGGGAATTGCTTGTAACTACTCATCTGCAGTTTCCTTTAATTTAGACCAGTCTAAAATTTTGTCGTCTGGTACTGATTTATGTCCCTGAGGACAACACATAAATCTAATCGTTTAAAGGCAACCTAATAGTCGTAACCTAAGCTTTGAAAACCATTGACATAACGTCGCCTTGGTTGCTCACCGACGACACAGTATAAATTTCGGAGATATATCAATATTCGACTCGGACGACAGTAGTGATGTAAATGGTCAATCGATAATTTGGTTGGCCAAAGTAATACACTAACCAGTTGCGCGGACCAGAACTACAGATAAAACAACTTGTGTGCGTTCTTCTTTTAAGTTTTACTAAAATAGTTCTCATGATCAACATAAAATCGACATGATTCAAAGCGTGATTACAAATACATGTAGTTATATTTTCCGAATTCTGGATAAATAGAAATTACCCCCGCTCCTTGTGATGTTAATTTCTTTACCTACTATTATAGAACCATGCAGCTCCCATGATTCAAACCAACTGATTTAAAGGGAATTTTAATGCCTAGAACATCACAATTTAACATCCTTTATCTTTACGAATCCTTACATTGAAAGGGTACCAAGTAGGAATTAGTTTTAATTTTTGAAAAAAAACAAGTACATGCCTTCATTTGTGTTAAATGGCACGGGCGATATATTAACATGATAGGACATGTGCATATAAAAAATACATAAGAAGAAAAGAAGAATAAAGATTGACCTCACCTTCGGAAGGAATTTACACAGCAATCTTGGTAAGAAATTTCTGGGTATGAGTAATCCCCCTTTGAAAAATTCGCTAATTAAATGTAGTAGGTTGTCCAACTTGGCATCATCATATTCTAGCCTGAAATTTTGTGGCATGTAAAAGCAACAAATAGTAGGTCACCAGTACCTTAAAATAAAATCAACCAATGAGTTGCGAACGTAAGGAAGTTTTTCCAACCCCTGGCTTCTAGCTGACATAGCCAATTTACTTACTCAGTACTTTTTCCGTTTAAGAGATGAAGGGATTTGTTGTTGTTGTTGTTGTTGTTTTCATGGATGTATGAAACGAAAATACTAACCACACTGTATGATTCATACATTAGTGTTATTAGGTTTTTCTATACATACATCTATGATAACGAAACAAAACAAAAAAATTCTATTCTTCTCTTGTAAGTTAAAGGCCGATTTTGATACTTTTGTTTCGGGAACTACTTTGAGTGCAAGCATATAAAATAGTTGCGTGCTCACAATTTTGTTCATGGAGGTATGAATTTTTTCGGCAAATCAGAACGACTGTTTTCGATAGATGGGTATTAAATTTAAATTATTCGACAATCAATTTGAAAATGATATTGAACAGTAATTCTTCTTTCATATTTTTCAGTAATAATTCTTTCTAGAGATATATTTCGCTTTCAAATATTTTCTTTTCAATGCACTCAACTAATGCTTTCAAGATACTTCCGAATCGTTCCTGGACAAACCTAAATGTTTAGGTACTGGCTACCCCAATATCAACACATGCGCCCCACGTAATCATGCAGGGTGCCAAGACCTTCGAAGAACACATCTATCTTTAGAAAAACACTCTGATCGCGACGACCGCCGACGGGTTACTCCCCTGCAGCCGCCGTCATAGCGTAGTTTGTATCGCATTAAACTCCAAATCTTCAGATGTCATGTTTTAGATCCCCGGCGGAGGCACATATCCTTTCCGACATTTGTGTCTCACCAACGGGTAGATAATCGTAAAACTAAGTGGGATAACAGCTTGAGGCTAGGAAAGGTTGGAATAGTGGTACTGGTGCGAGATATACCAGAAATCCAATGTTAGGTACTCAAGCATCCGCGATACGACTGAAAAAATGTTAAAAGCGGCGTTAAACCCAATTAAATCAAATCAAATCTATTCTCATGCATAAAGAATAGAAACGATCCCTCTGACTGGTTCCTTTGATTAATAACTATAACCCATTCCCACACAATGATACTTTTAAACGCTCCCTCAAAATTAAAGCTTAAGAAAACACTGTGGGAAATGATGAAATTGCTATATACAAGCAAAGTTTTCTACTCATGCTAACAAAAAACAAAAAAAAAAAAAAATCCAAACTTTCATCTAAAAAATTTCGTCTGCAGCTTCCTAGAATTTAAACCAGTCTATAATTTTATCGTATGAGAATGGTTTAATCGCTTATTGAGCTAACCTTTAATTCATCATAACTTAGGCGTAAGTATCCAAGAAATTACGTGTTTTTACCAATTGTGACACACAAACGCCCTACAAAGCTTACTTATCCGTCTAACTTTTGCCCCGACAGCGGCATATCAAGCATGTTTTCATATATTTTACTACAGAATGACATCTCCTTTTCCCATTCTTTTGTTCTTTTTTATATGCGTTACTAGATACACCGTCGTTGATTGACGGTAATGCGGTTGTAAAATTGATAGTAAATCCTCGTGCCAAACCGTCATCCAACCAACGCGAAAACTGGTGAGCACCAAATGTACGCCATCTGACACGATTAGAAATAACAAGAAAAGAAAGAGAGCGATAATGGGTTTCTGTTAGTCTTGAATAAATCTAGGAAAAGGGCGTCAGAACACAGTGGCCGTAGTTGGTTCTCCAACACAGCGTTGGGGACCGCATCTGACTAGACTACGATCTACAACGTAGTGACAACAGATCATTCAAAGTTGTTAAACGATACTACAGCGTTCAATTATAATTTAAACGCTATCGGGTCTCAACAAAATTTGCTAGATCGCCACCAAAATATGAAATTCTTGTAACCTGGTCGCAATTTTCAGATCACTGCTGTCAATCAAAAATCTAGTAGCCAATCAAATCAGTCATTTATGCCGGAAGTGATCATCTTATTGTATTGAACACCAAACCCCTTTTTATATTGTTGTTTTGTTCGTTATTATATATAAATCTTTACCTTATTCCGAACACAATCTGGTGTATGATATTAGTAACAGACTTGTACAGCCATGGTTTCGGTGATAATCTTTGACCTGCATTATCACCAAATACCATCGCCAGGGCCTCGACCTCGTAAAGGATTTTGTTCTCGAGGGAAGCCTTTCCGACCCCGAATCCCCTTAGTGATCTAAGTGCAAATTTTCGTAAGTCTCTTGATTTATCAGCATCTTGCCAAACCAACCCTGAAATAAGAGCTCACAATAAAGGTTGGCAACCCAAATGTCCTATCTAAAATTGACCACCCACTTACGCCCCGTCCGTATTTAAGGACGTTATTTTGTAGATTTATGGCCTATAGCATATAACAAAAAAGTGGAATGGTCATTTGGGGACCTAAACGTCGTAACTACAGCTTAAATGAGCTGTAGTTACGACGTTTAAGTCGCCAAGCCAATAGAAATGCTTCACATAAATGTTGACCAATATAAGAGTTAAACTCACTTCTTGTCTAAATGAGTGATTTCATTGGTCAACTGATTATCTGATGGTCAGCTGCGGTTGATCAATTTCGCCTTCTTTTAATTTGTTTCTTGTTATTGTTTTCCTGTTCAGTAACAGGGTTTTGTACGCATGCTATTCATATTACACATATTTTCGCGCTGTGTTGTCTTTCCTTTTATTCCAAAAAAAAAAAACAAAAAAACAACACCTTACGTCAGATCACGGTTGATCAATTTCCATTTTTTACGTTAAACATTAAAATGATCTTAAAGTTGGCGAACGACTCGACTGAGAAACATGAGCAACATAAGAGAAACCAGGATCTAATCATTATGGGAAAAATGATTCGAAAAAGGCTGAAAAATAAGGTAAATGAGTAACTTTTTGTTTTATTTTAATTTCGTCCTGCGTTGAGCGTGCAAAACGGCGTAGCTACATCTTGATTAAAGATATAGTTACGCCATTTTGTATGCTCAACGACATTATTTTGATATGAAATTATATCCTCGGTTGAAATTTAAATACTTTTTTTGCACTCAATGGAGAATGCATGTTTTCATCCGAAATGGCAAACATGTACTGATTAACCCGTTTCCACACAGTGACGCTTTATGACACCTCGAGGAAAATAATTTGGAAAACATTGTGTAAAATGAAGAAATTGCTTGTAACAAGTAATTTCTTCGTTGTCCAAATTTTTCTCTACCAAGAAAGGTGAAAAAATCTATCAATTCATGAACCTTTCAATTTCGACCAGACTAAACTTTTGCCGTCTGGTAATGAGTTAAAAATAAAGAGATTTTTTTTGTGACCCGTCAGGCGGAAAGTAAACTTTCGGGGTTTCGTACATCAAGAAGACGTCGAATTATATAGCAAGCATCACTCTAGATGCAGAAAATTGTCAAAGGCCGAAACAAACATACACACACACACACACACACATACACACAAACACACACACACAAAAGACTGTCGAAATTGAAAAGAGCTGCAGACGATAATCTTAAGAAGACTGTCCAAATTAAAAAGAGCTGCAGACGACAATCTTAAGTATTATGAAATTTTATATCTTGTCAACTTTCTGAGTAGAAGTGGAAAAGGAAGAAATTGCAAGGTCTTCTGCGTTTCTCCATTTTCAGGGGTCGACACTAACAGTGTTCCGGGATCCCGAGGATCCCTGAAAATTGAAAGGGACCCCAGCTATCTCAGACTGGGGATTCCGTCAGGATTCTACAATATTTCTCCAGTAAAACAGATCTTAATGTATCAACTAATGCTCCTGATTTTTTTATTCCTTGTTTTTGTAGAAAACATTGTGGATAATGAAGAAATTGCTTGTAACAAGCAATTTCTTCATTTTCCACAATGTTTCCAAGGTTTTATTTCAAGTTGGGCTTAGAAGGACAGGATTGCGTGTGAATGAGTTGATGTATATCAAGAATGGATTCCTGATTATCTGGAGGGAACCCTGAAGTAATAACTAGGGATTCCCGTGGGATCCCATTGAAGCAAAGTTAGTTGCGACCCCTGATTTTACACAAGGTTTTCCCAATCGCTGTTCATGGTGGGTGTCAAAATGCGTCACTTTTTTCGAAATGGCTAAACATCCTGTTAATATTCGTAATTTGTAAACCACAACTATTTGTTTCTTACCTTTTCCGTAAGCCAGTCCTTGCTGTAGCGTATGTAGCCAATTGGGACGGTCACTAAACACATCCGCTTGTTTAACAAATGCGTCACGAATAACGTCATATCCGTTCAAAAACACAACGAGCTGATTCCCTGCTTTTACCGAAAAAATGTCACCATATTTCCTTCTAACTTCTTCGATATGGAGATGTCTCTTTTTCTTGAATTGTTTGAAAAACCCTACACTACCTAAAAAGGGGACACTATACGGCCCTTTAGGATAACTGTTAAACTTTCCTCGCCGTACGAATAGGTATGATAAAATCACTAACAGTGCTATGATATAAATCCCGGCCTGATAGAAATTGGATTGTTCTGCTTTCCCGTTGAGTTCCATGCTGTTTAAAGAAAGATAATATCGAATTTCGTTGCATTTCAAAAGAAAAGTATGTATAGGTAAAGAGCCATGATCAAGTTTTCGCACTGATTCCACTCATCTGTTGGCTTGCTTGTATTTCTCATCTATCATAAGAAATTCAACATGAAGTATTAAATATAAGTATTGATAAATAAGCATATCTTTTATCTATGGTTTAAAAATTGACCAAGCGCAGCTGTAAATCAAATAACCAGTCGACCAATGTACCCATTTATTTAGATTAGAAACTCCGATATTGGCAACCTTTTTTGTTGGTTTGGCGACTGAAACGTCGTAACTTTTTTAAGCTGTAGTAAGGTCGCCAAAGAAATATTCTACTTTTTTGTTACATACTACTTGCTAACTATTTTGCTAAATAGCGCCGTTTAAAATCCAAGATGGACTTCCCGTCGGAGTCTATGGGCGTGGCAAATGGGGTACGTGGGCGGGGTTAGCAATTTGTCAGTTGGACATACATCTGAATAGTTTTATAATTTGTAAAATTGTGTTGAATTAAAAAAGAAGAAGAAGAAAATAGATTAATGCTTCGTACGTATACAAATAGATTACAACAAATGATTTGAATCTTAACCCTTGTCATATTGATCCTTGGGTATTTCGCTTTTACAGGGGGCATAGACAAAGATCAGACTGCACATATGTGCATTCGGATCTTAATCTACATCACCTGCTTGTCATTTCAAACCAGATTATTTTCTGACATCAGCTGTTTGATTTTAATGTTTTTCTGAACAAGGATTTTATTCAGGATGACACAGGATAACAAGGGTTAATATGATGATAATAATATAAGTTCCGGTTGTTTGAGCAAAGGGTTTAGCAAATCTATCTTGACACTATGGGAATGCATCTACCGCCAAGCAAATAAGTCTAATATCGTCGTCGTCGTTCTTAAACGTCGTAACTACAGCTTGATTCAAGCTGTAGTTACGTCGTTTTAGAACGACGACGACGCTATACTGGCTACATAGTAAAACGAGAACATGCAGATTTGAAGGTAGTGGGGGCCAGAGGTCAGTCAAGGTCAATCACTGATGTTTAGATTAATCCATAACCTTGCGAACAATTATGACTCTTCCAAAGGGTCATATGTGGTAAATATAGTATGAGAAAAAAGAAATTGTTTGTTAAAGAATTTTCTTTCACCTTTTTTTCATGTTTTGCTGAAGATAATTCATGGGTGGCGTTAAAAATTGTGTGGTAACGATTTAATTGACTAAACGCGTCGGTCAACCAAAAAATCGGTGGAACAATCAAATCATTCATTTAGACCGGAAGAGAACTTCAAACTCCAACAAACATGTTGAGGACTTTTGTTGCTTTTGCGGGTAAAACGTCATAACTGCATTTGTAGTTACGACGTTATAGTCGCCAACCCAACATTTTACTTTTATGTTATGTGTTCTTGGCCAGACCACTCGAAAAATAACGCAATTAAATATCTTAGTCGGACATTCAATTAGAGCTAGTGGTCGGGGTCAGCGACCCCCCCCCTCCAATTTCGTATTTGTATTAATACATGACCAGACGATAATAAATTAGACTGATCCAAATTGAAAAAATTGCAGACCACTATCTAAATCATATGAAATTTTCTATTTCTTTCCCTTTCTGGTTGAAAACGTTGTGGATAATGAAGAAATTGCTTGTTACAAGCAATCTCCTCCTTTCCCACATTGTTTTCCATAGCGTTTTGGAGGGTCTAAAAGCGTCAGTGAGTTGGAATGTGTTAAAGTACTACCCTGTAACAATGAATAACGACCAAAAATACATATAATAAAACAAAAAAATCAACAACACACAAACAAAAAGACATCGCTTCTGATCAAGCTGCACGCCGCGAACACCGACCAGGGTATGGAAGTTTAAAGAAGAATTCGAAATAGTCTCATTTTGTCTGATTGATCAAAATACGTTAATGGATTACATCCTGCTATCCACTTGTACTAATAATTGCCTGTAGAGATTTCGAAAATAGATAGAGTTTGTATCAAAATCAAATTACCCTAGTTTTGATACGAAATCCGCCCTTGTTCGTAGAAGACTACGCTTAACCCATTCCAACTCAGTGACGCTTTTAGACGCCCCTTAGAAAAAAACTTTGGAAAACATTGTGGATAATGAAGAAATTGCTTGTTACAAGCAATTTCTTCATTTTCCACAATGTTTTCTACCCAAAATGTAAGAAAAACCCAAAATTTCATCAACTAAAATTTGGTCTGTGATATTGGACCAGTCTAAAATTTTGTTGTGTGTTAATGGGTTAAGAGAATGAGATACGAAACATTCAAGTTCCTCATTGGCAACGGCGAAAAGAAAACCTACGTTAATGCTATGAATCGGAGAAATTTAAAACATTACTAAAGACAAGTTTTTTTGAAACATGTAAAAAGAGAAAGATTTCCGTTTTTTTCTTATTTCTTAGTCGAAAAAAGGAAAAATCTTTATTATCACTTTCGATAAAATCCGCTCACAGTCAAGAGAAAGTATACGTTTCAATAAATATATATCCACGCTCGACTGAACTCGAATGAAAACACTTTAAATACCGAATATTAAATATGACCTGTTATCAGAAAAGGGGCAACTCGAATGTGACCTGTTAGGCAAAAATGGTCCAACTAGAAGATCTGCTATACTAATGTATGGAAAAGCGAAAGGGGCCAACAGAAGTCCACCAGAAAATGAAGTTTAAAAATTAACATCATATAAGGTAGAGTAATCATTATAGATTCAGACAATCTGCCTAACTTGGAAATATCCGACCATTTTCAGAATTCGAAAACAGAAAAAAATCGATTTTCGCTCTTCAAAAATATATAGATCGTATTTCAAACAATTGCCGGATAGCCTCTAACAATCTAAAATAGATTGACCAATCAATTCATTCATTTAGCCCACATATTGACTTTGATCTCCGAGATTTATGTTAGGTAATTTGTTGGTTTATCGACTTAAACGTCATAACTACAGCTTGATAACGACGTTCAGCGCACACACAAAAAACGCTTTTATCTATTGTTACATGTTAATTGCCATAAATCTTGCAACATAACGACGTTAACATCTAAGGTCAATTCTCTTGTTATTCTGTCGGAAAATGATAATAATAATAAATGAACAACCGATACGACAGACTATTTCCGTTCTACCGTCTCTACCCTAAAATCACTATAAGTAAACCTTTACCCCCAGCCCAGAGGAAAGAGGCACCGGCGTGAATGCTTGAAGCCCGCCACAAAGTGCATGGAAATGTAAAAATGTCGAAAACAAGTAAATATAGCCAAAAAAGGGGGTCATCATTTTCCAAAGCATCAACTTTTATCCTAATTATTTTGTCTTTCTCTTTTGAGGGTTAATTCTTTCCCGTACAATCCCTTGTTTTTTACGTCCGTGTGATTTTATACTTAAGAAAACATTGTGGGGAAAAAAGAAATTGCTTTTATCAAGCAATAGTCTATTTCTTATTTTCCAACATTTTTTCTAACTTGTAGGGTTTTTTTGGGGGGGTTGGGGGTTGGGGTGGTAGCCTTTTTGCGTTTTTTGTTCTTGTTTTTTTTTTTTTCAAATTGCACACGCTTTTAATTGTCGTCCACAACTTCTTTCAAATTGGTCAAGTCTAAAATTTGGAAAACGGTTAAGGTTTAATATATAACCATACTTCCTTGTGAACGGCCGTGTGATTTTATACTTAAGAAAACATTGTGGGGGAAAAAGAAATTGTTTTATCAAGCAATTTTTAATTTTCCCAAATTTTTTCTAACTTGTAGGGGTTTTTTTGTTGTTTTGTTTTTGTTTTTGTTTTTTTTGGGGGGCTAGCATTTTTTTGTTGTTGTTGTTTTTTTTTTCAAATTGCACTCGCTTTTAATTGTCGTCCACAACTTCTTTGAAATTGGACCAGTCTAAAATTTGGAAAACGGGTAAGGTTTAATATATAACCATACTACCTTGTGAACGGCTTTATATACTAGTCATAGTTTAGAGAGGTATAAGTTTAAAACAGCTTCAGACAACAATTCAAAGTTGATTAATTTTGAAACTCTTTGTCTTTTTTGTAGGAAATATTGTGTAAAATGAAGAAATTGCCTTCAGTCTGATCTTAGTCTACACCACTTGTTGTTTTCACCTTTAAAGATAGAAAAGCTGTTTATAAAATGAATGCTAAAAGAAATATTAGTTTCTATTTGTATAGCCATTGTAATGACAAACCAAAAATACGCATATATTTGAGTATAAGTTTCTTTCACTTTATAGAAATAGAATATCAAAGTACCTCAGGGCCCTGAGGTACTTTGATATTCTATTTCTATAAAGTGAAAGAAACCTATACTCAAATATATGCGTATTAAGCTTATGTACTCAGTTGAGAATTTACTTAAACGTCAAGCTTCAGTACATGTTGTGTTTCATTGTTTACTGTAGATTTTGTGTTAAGAGATTTAAGAGATGAGACGAAGAGAATATTTTTTTGTTTTCATGGAGCTATGAACCGAAAAAAAAAAAACTAATCACACTGTATGAATACGCGAAGCGGATTCACACATTAGTGTTATTAGGTTTTTCGGTTCATACCTCCATGAAAACAAAAAAATATTATCCTCATCTCTTATAATTTAATAGCGTCGGGCGAAAAAAGCAAAATCGTTAACAATTTTATACCTTTTTGTATAGGACTATTTTGTGCGGAAGCACACAAAACTGCTGCGTGCTTTAAATTTTGTTCATGGAGTTACGAATAATTTTTTCGACCAATCAGAACGCTCGTTTTTGATAGACGTAACTAAAAATTGAATTGTTTTCAAATTAAAATTTACTCATATAATGTTTCATTTACCGTAGGATTTACTGTAACATACATTTCTAATATCGAATCGCATTTTAATTAAATTCTCATTGAGTGCGAAAACGGTTTACAATCTCATACCCTAATGTCAAATATTAGTTGGTAAGAGGTTGTGAATTCTAAGTAAATTTTCAATGCCTCATCTTTTCTAACACCAAAAATGTTTATGAAATACTTAAATCCAAACGACAATCGCCAGAACATCTTAAAAAAATGTGTGTTACATACCTCAAACAAATACTCCAAAACCCCTTAATTCAACTCAACCCAACTCATTTAATTACAACAATATTCGTCGTATAAACAATTATACAGCAATGTGTTCAAACCACCATCTTAATCCTATAAACCACACATCAATTTCTTTTGTTCTTTTTCAAATTAAAGCCATAAAGATGGGGAAAATTACATTATTTTTATTTATATGCAGACAACAGAACTTAGTAAACACAGGCTATAATTTTCCTTCTTAGCTCGATCGTGTTTTATTTCATTTTACATCCTACTCGTAAGCCATTGTTACGTCACACAAGGACGTATGCTCTATTCATTTATATAAGTGAACAATTACTTCGTGTGACAAGAAATTCGTATTGAATATTTTTGGAAAAGAAACCAAAACAACAACAAACAAAGCAATAGACATGTGAATCGCATTAGGTTTAATCAGGCGCATTAGGGTAAACGATACGCTGTTTATATGTTAACCCATTCCCGCATAATACATTATCAGGCTGGTCCAAATTAAAAGAGGTTGCAGATGAGAAATTCTGTATAATGAAATTTTGGATTTTTATCACTTTGGTGGTAGAAAAATTGTTGATAATGAAGAAATTGCTTGCAACAAGCAATTTTTTCATTTCCCACAATGTTTTCCAAAGCATTGTTGGGCGTCTAAAAGCGTCATTTTGTGGGAAGGGGTTAAACGAGAGATAGTCTTTATTCAAGCTGTAGGTTTATGATTTAGTATCTAGAATCACAATAACTGCACTAACAACAATTGACCACTCGCTGGCACCGCCCCCTTACTCTGTTGGCCCCTCCCATTGGCACCGAAAGGAAGTCCCGCTTCGATATTTAACGGCATTATTTTGCAAAATTTATGGCCACTAGCATGTAACAAAAAAAAATAGAATGGTTGGTTTGAGATCTAAACGTCGTAAATACAGCTTGAATAAGCTGTAGTTACGACGTTTAAGTCGCAAAACCAACAAAAATGCTTAACAATAATGGCGGTCAATGTTGGAGTTCAACCTTCACTCACGGACTAAATGAATGATTTGGTTGGTCGACTGTTTCATTGATTGACAGCCGCGATTGGTCAATTGATCATCTTTGATATTAGAATGCTGCCTACTGCTGAGATGAAGACAAACGGATCAAACCAGACAGAACAAAAGTACTTGGGGCCCAAGTTATTAGACTCGTCAGCCTATCAAAATGCATATTACTTAGTTTTTAGTTTTGTCTATCAAATTGAGCGTTCTGATTTGCCGACAAAAAAAAATACTCTCAAACATCCGTGAACAAAATTTTGAGCACTCAGTTATTTTGTATGTTACCGCACAATATATATATATATATATATTTGTGTGTGTGTGTAGAAAATTTGTTTCTTTCGCTGATAGTCATTAATTCATACGAAATGAAGATAGTATTTTTTTGTTTGTTTTGTTTCCATGGAGGTAGGAAACGAAAGACCTAATAACAATATATGAAACCGCTTCACGTATTCATACAATGTGACTAGTTTTTTCCTTAAACACCTCCGTGTAAACAAAAATATTGTCTTTATTTCATTACCAGACGGAAAAACTTTAGATTGGCCCAAATTAAAAGAAGTCGTAGACGACAATTTAAAGTTAATGGAACTATTGATTTTTTCAACTTTATGGGTAGAAAACATTGTGGAAAATGAAGAAATTGCTTGTAAAAAACAATTTCTTTATTTTCACAATGTTTTATTTTTTTTTCTTGGAGGCGTCTTAAAAGCGTCACTGTGTGGGAATTGGATAAAGGAATAAGAACCCACGGTATTGGTTAGTTCGATGAACAATTGAAGGGTCCCTTGCCATGCCTTCTGACCCTAGCAGAAAGTTTCACTTCGATATTAACCCATCACCACAAGGCACATTTTTAGCCTTGTCTAAATTGAAAGATGTTGAAGACGACAATTCCTAGTTGATGAAATTTAAAAAGAAAATCTTTGTCTTTTAAGGTAGAAAAGATTGTGGACAATGAAGAAAGTGCTTGTCACATTGCTTTATTATCAACAATATTTGAAACCTTTTTTCTAGAGGGGCGTTAACGGCGTTATTTTGCAAAATACACAACCAGCCACAGTTTACAAAATTGTAAATCACTTGGTTCTCGACCTAAACGTGGTAACTTCAGCTTGAATAAGCTACAGTTTCGCCTTTTAAACCTTTCCTGGTAAATCCCTTTTTTTACGTCCCTGTGATTTTATAATGGAGAAAACATTGTGAAAAAAGAAGAAATTGCTTGTGACAAACAATTTCTTCTTTTTCCACAATATTTTCTACTCTACTGAATGGTTATTTTCAAATCAAATCAACTTTTTTTCTATTTTCGTCTACAAAACATTTGAATTTGGGCGGGTCTAAAATTTTGCAAAACGGGAAAGGGTTAAGTCGTCAAACTAACAGAATTGCTACTCATTAATGTTGGTCAATGTTGGTTCACTTTGAGTCTAAAGGAATGATTTGATTAGTCGATTTATTCTTTAATTGGCAGTGGCGATCTATTTATCATTTTCCCCCAAAGATTCAATACTTAGTTGTAGTTTACACAATATCCTCTACGCTGATTCGGAATGGGAGAAGGCGAACGGCTTGAGTTACAAAAGAACTCATGGCAGACTCCTGCTCAGATTTTGATTAGCCGTCAAATTATATATCAATTGCTAGTTGATTTTCGGATTTACAATACATTAGATATTCAAGATGTATAAGAAAAAGTGATAACTAAAACTTTGTAGCTCAAATCAATCTTAAATCAAACAGACATTCTCTCGTATATCTGTGAATATAAATGAGAGCAAATTTATTGTCTAGAATTAATCCACCATTGACTATTTGTTGTAAAAAATATTATTTTGTAAACATGTGGTTTGATAGGCAATGGTGCCTTTATTTAAGTATATATTACTTAACTTCTACTTTTTATTCCCCCATCAATTCAAATAAAATGTCATACGGAACTAAAAACATTTATCAAGCAAACAGAAACAACATTTAAGATAAGGTTTGAAACTGTTTGTGGAGTAGTTGTTACGTTTAAAAAACGCTATTTTGAAAATGTTTAACCCTTGTCATACCAAAAAAAAATATTTTCAAGAAATGCATTAAAATCAAAGGGCCGTAAGAACTAGAGTCACTAACAGTATGCAAGCAGGTTTTGATAATTGATTTTTATAAACAATTCTCGTTTGAATAGACAACTAAACAGACATTTTAGACTAAAATCAGACTGCACGTAAGTGCAGACTGTAAATTTTTATGAACTTCCCGACAAAACAGGAATATTCAGTATTCAGCATTACAAGGATAAATATCAATACAAATAGTTAAGAAATAGGTGTATCCGAAATAAAGAACAGAATCAAATAGAAGCAAGTGGGGGCAATTTGGGATTATTAAGCGTATGTATTTGATCTCTGGCTGCCTTCCCTGACTTACCCTGTCTGTTTTTGAATTTCATTTGAATATTTTTCCAGGCCCCTAAAGATTTCACACGAAAGGAGGAAATGAGCGATTCTCATACATAGATAGAGACGGTTTAGAAAATGTTGAGGGGAGGCTACCATAATACAAAATCGATTTGTCTCTACAGATTTGTCTCTCTTCTTTTAACGTAACGAGTTTATTTGAATGGTGATTAACGCCACTTTTAATATAGGGATGAGTGTATTTTTCACTGCGTTTATTGGAGTATAAAGTGCAATTGCCTTAGCACATGGCAAATAACGCCCGTAGGGCGTTATGTTTAAGCCATGTGCTAAGGCAATTGCACTTTATACTCCAATAAACGCAGTGAAAAATTGTCTGTTAACTTAAGCTATCATAGCTGACGCTTTGCTAGCTAAAAACATTAACCACCTAGCGAAAAGCGACCATATTGGAACTCCATAGAATAATATTTAACCCGTTCCTGTCTTGAAAACTATAAGACCCGTCCAATTTCAAAGGTATTACAGATGAAATATTAATTTAGATTTATTTTCAAAAATAACCACTAAGTAGGGTAGAAATATTGTGAGAAAAGAAGAAATGTCTTTTTCTCTACAGTATTTCTCAATAATAATTGCAGTACGTCTATTTTCGAAACCGAAACGGATAGAGAGATGAAAATAAAAACAAATAAACGAACTGTGGGCAGAGTTACTTTTTCTTTGTCAGGCGTATGGATACATTGACACAGTTTATCGCACGAGTCGTTGTAACGGCGGACATTTTATTTCGTCGCTTGGGTTTTTTGAAATGGAAATTCGAACATTCGTTGGATTTATTTGGAATTTTTATGAGCAAAAACTAACTTTAAACTCTGTAAATTATGATATCTGGGTCGATAACAGTTCGAATTATGAATAGATGCTTTGTAATTAGATACAATAGATGATTTTTGTCGGAAATAGTTCTGTCTTTTATCGAGTTATAAAGTGCAATTGATTTGATCACGTGATACGATTTGGGCCAATGAAAATACTGTATTTTGAAGTATTGCAATTATCAGTATTTAAGCCATAACATGGTGGCTAGAGCACTTAACCATGTAGTCTTGGTATTCTCACATCAGTACTACCACTGCATCCTTTCCGAGCCTCCAGCTGCTAATCCAACTTAGGTTTTACGATTTTCCACCCATTTGTGGGAGACAAATGTTCGGAAAGGATATTTACCGCGTCCAGGGTCAATACCTGGACTTCTTGATTGGGAGTTCGACGCGCTATTGCAATCAAACAACCTTGTCTCGTCCTTTCAAAAATATAATCAAAGTACTGAAAGTACTTTAAGCTAGCAAATCATTTTTTTTTGTTATCTTCTTTGCCTTTTGCAGGGTATAAAACATTGTAGACACTGAGGAAATTGCTTGTTACAAGCAATTTTATATTGTCCACAATGTTCTCCAAAGGCTTTTTACGGGCAATCTTAAAAGGCGAGATTGAGTGGGAATGGGTTGTATAGCATGCTTTTAAAGGTGTTCTCTATGATTTGAATAAAGTTAATTCATGTGGCCGGTCATTTTGAACACATTATGCTCAAGTATACACAATAACTACTTTTTTGGCATAGACTTTCAGTGGATTTAGTGGTTAAGCCTCCAGTGGCAGTTTGCATTCGTTTGAACTCTGAGAAGACCTCAATTTTTTGTCTGTTAACTTAAGCTATCATAGCTGACGCTTTGCTAGCTAAAAACATTAACCACCTAGCGAAAAGCGACCATATTGGAACTCCATAGAATAATATTTAACCCGTTCCTGTCTTGAAAACTATAGGACCCGTCCAATTTCAAAGGTATTGCAGACGAAATATTAATTTAGATTTATTTTCAAAAATAACCACTAAGTAGGGTAGAAATATTGTGAGAAAAGAAGAAATGTCTTTTTTTCTACAGTATTTCTCAATTATAAATTAACGGAGACATAAAAACCAGGGATTGACAGGAAAAAGTTTATCAGAGGATTATCATAGTTGGTATTTCAAAAACGAATACATTTTGAGATAGAATTAACATTATAGAATTGACTATCGCTGGTCCCGCCCACTTATTCATTTGGCCACGCCCACTGACCCCGACAGGAAGAACCGCTTTGATTTTAAACGGCCTTATTTTGCAAAATTTATGGCCACTATCTTGTGACAAAAAAGTAGAATGGTTGGTTGGCGACCTAAATGTCGTACTACAGCTTTTTTGTGTCAAACATTTTTGTATGTTTGTCAACTTGAACGTCGAAACCTCAGCTCATTCAATCTGTAGGTACTACGTTTATGTTCCCATCCAAACATTTAAAGTTTTTTTGCGACAAGTTACTGGTTGTAAAATTTGCAAATACGCCTTTAGAGTCAAAGCTGAACTTCCGGTTAGAGTAAATGCCTGCGGGGCCAACGGAGTAAGTTAGCTTGGCTAGCGATAGTAAAATTAATGGCCAGGATAATGTAAGAAAAAATTGAAATGGTTCATTGGGTAACGAAACATCGCGACTTCAGCTTGAATAGATAACGACGTTAAAGTTCCCAAAACCTACTAAACTACTTAAAAAAAGAAAAAGAAAAGAAAACAAACAAACCAACGAACTCGACCTACGTAGTCGTATATGATTGATTTAATTGATCGATTGTTTTTTCTGTTTGTTGAAGATTGTTCCTGTTTTATTCACGATCGTTACAAGGGCTACAGAGCGACTATAAGCACACTTAATCACACTGGACACATTTGACAAACCTCTTTTCGCTGTCTTCTACATGCTAATCAGTCTAGTATCTGATTGCTAGCCGCCATCATTCGCTGTGGTGGGTAATCGTCACAAGTTTAATTTTCATTGTGATGCTTGACCATCACAATGTCATATTGATGTAAAAATAGCCTCAGGGAAAGACGGCTAGCCGTCACTGGTAAGAAAAACACGTGACTGTTAACCATCACTGTGTAAGGATTCTGAAAGTTTTAGACACTTTGAAAAAAAGTGATAGGCTTTAGAAAAACCGTGATGGCTCAGCGTATAACGCCATAATATACAGATATATTGTGGCTATGAATTTCAAATCGCTTTTACTACAGGACAATGTATTTGCTGAAATTTAAAGCATTTTCTAAACATCTTATAGAGAAGTTAGGGTCATCGCTTCAGTACGTAAATCATGCCTGGCATTGAAATAAAGCATGACTTTGATTCAAGTTGAAGAGATTTACATAAGCTTCAAGTTGGCGTCATAAATTAAAACGCGATAAGCGGTTTTGACAGGAGATAAAACCCATTTTTTTTTAAAACATTACACTGTGACGATTCAACGTAACAATAGGAGGTTAGCAATCTGATACTGGACTGTTGATAGTATCTATTGCTTAACAAACTAATCTAATATTTTTTTTGCATTACAGTTTGTTAGTTGATATGGTCAGCCGAGGGCTCGAACCCGATATCTTGAGGTTTGAAGTCAAGTGCTCTACCAACTGAGTTAATCGGGCTTTGTTGAATGCTTTTTCTTAACAACTTAAAGAGGTGCGTGGCTAATCTGTTTAGCCGATAAATCATGTCTAGCGATGAAAAACGCCAAGTTTTGTTTCTGATTGATGCTTATTGAAGACCCAAAAACAAACGTGATTTGCAGTTTCGACAAGGGATAAAATAAATATATCTTGAATAATCACATGGTCACGATTTATCGTCACAATATAAGGTGACTGTAAACCATCAGATACTAGAATGCTGATTGCGTATCTATTTGCAGAGCGCATAGTGAAGACTCTGATCAGGCTATAAAGATGCACATCATGATTAGAGTCTTTATTCTGGGTAAAAGTACGCGTTATAAAGGTTGCAACATGTAATATCCAGGGAATGGACAAGACGGAGATCAATATAAATCGTTCTTTCTCATTGAAACAATATGTTGTACGAACTCATTCTAGAACCCACAACACGGGATTTGGGGTAACATTGGTGGGTTATTTCAATTTAAAAAATGAAATGATTTAATCTGAGGGTTAACGTTAATTAATAACATTAATCCTCAGTTTGCATCATTTCATTTTTGATACAATATATTTAATCTGTTGAACACGCACATGGTTGGAGACTCTTGAAATTTAAACAGTGTCCCACCTTTTGACACTGAACGTTCAAAATATACTTCATTGAGTCACCACAAAGGTTCATTATGCTTTCTATTTGGCGACCAGCAAAACGTTATTTAGACTTTTCATATTATGATGAGGAATTGTATGAGATCATTGCTTCTTGACTGATCCCTAACCACATTGCTTCGTGACTGATCCCTAACCACGCCCACAGAACTCCGATTTGTCGGATGGTGGTCTAAACGTAGTAATTAAAGCACGAACAAAAATTCTTCACATGAAAGTTGGATGGTGAACGTTGGAGTCCCATTTTACTTACTGTCTAGATGAATGATTTAATAGGTCGATCGATTGATTGATTGATTGATTGATTGATTGATTGATTGGGAAAACTGAAAATAATCACGCAGTAGATCTATCTGTAAAACTTTCTCCAATTGACCAATTGCGTTCTGCTAATCAAATAACATGTCGACCAATGAAATAATCCAGAAATTAGTTTTGGACACCAATTGGCCGCCATTTTTGTTAACCTTTTTATTGGTTTTGTGCCTTAAACGTCATAACTACAGCTTATTCAAGCTGTGGTTACGAAGTTTAGTCCGCCAAACAACTGTTCTCTTAAATGTTGCATGCTAATGTCCATAACATTTGCAAAATAACACCTTTAAAAATCGAAGCGAGACTTCCTGTGGGAGTCAGTGGGCGTGGTCAAAGGAGTAAGTGGGCGTGACCAGCGATTTGTCAATTACGAGTTGACGGATATGTATAAACCACCACGTCAAGAGGGTTAAAAGTCGTACGAATCCGAAACATTGCAAACCCAACTTAATTACAACAGCTTTTATCACGGTATTTCGGTATTCGAACAAAAATTGTTTGAAACGATATATTCTAGGGGAGCCAAAGGACACCCCGCTCCAAATTGCGTCAAATTGTTTCCCTCGCGCTCGTGATCACATGATTAATAAGTATATGTAAAAGTTAAAATGTAGGACTCTACATACGTCATTAAGTTTGTTTTTTAACCACATTTTTACCACAAACAAAGTCTATCTTTCTTAAAGTACAATATTGAATCTTTTGGAAAAAATACAGAAACCTATGAACCAATCATAAAAGTTTAATAACTGTCACTAAACAGATTGAAATCATGAGCTTATTTCCATTTACACTGTTATACGTAAACAAATGAGATAAAAAGACCCTCCGATCACTACTACTTATGCTACTACTATATCTACTGGTGAAAATGAGAATAATAACAAACGACTTATGATACTTAAAATTATTAATAATAATAAAACGGATCGGGGGTTGTAAATGAAAAAAATGACCACACCAAATTATTCATTTAGACACCGAGGCAGTGAACTTTGAACTCTATAATTGGTGGATAATTATTTGAAGCATGTTTTGTTGGTTTTGCTTCGAAGACTTTTTTAGGTTTGGTGACTTAAACGTCGTTCAAGTAGTAGTTAAGGTGTTTAGCTTGCCAATTGACCCTTTCCTGTTCAATCCCTGTATTTAATTTTACGTTCCTGTGATTTTATAGTTGAGAAAATATTGTAGAAAAAGAAGAAATTGCTTGTAACAAGCAATTTCTTCTTTTTTTCCAAAATATTTACTACACTACTGAATGGTTATTTTGCGAATTAAATCCGCTTTTAATTGTCATCTGCAGAACCTTTGAATTTGGACAGGTCTAAAATTTTGCAAAGCAGGGAAGGGTTAACCATTCAACTTAATTCCCCTACCACCATTTGACACCTAAGTCAAAGTACCATGTCACAAGTCAGAGAGCCTGAGCAGCGGTCCCTCGATTCTTTGCAGTTTTACCTAGAGGTTGTGTGAATGAAAACGTTATCATACAGCGACTTGCAAATTTTCAGCACTGTAAATAATTTTCAAAAGGTTCGACCGGGGTCAAACACGTATGGATAAAAAGGAGGCCGGTATGAAACATTTATATTAGTGTTGAAGTGAATCAGAAGAGAAAGTATCTAAACAACTACTTATCAATCACAGGCCGCACGTACATTTTATATGGCTGGGGCTAATTAATTTTCAAGTGAGTATCGACTTCTACTTTTATTTGTGCATATGAAAAAATACTTTTTCGGCTACCGTGTAAATTATCAACTTTTTTAGTGTGTCTGTTTTCATCTTATGTACAGATATGGAATGTACAGGTATATTTTTATTTACAATAGTCAATAATAATGTATATGTAGACAAACGGTTGTTCAGGTAACTAGGTCAATTTTTGTGTATTTCCGGGTTTGTAATATATTATTGGTACACACATGTGCATATTGGGTGTGTATCGGTATGTGAAGTCGACATTTTTCATTCATTGAGCCAATATACTGTCAGGTTATAATAGGTATTGCTAAGTGGTTGCTTCATTGATTGATTGTTCGACTGATTTATTACTCGATTGATTCATTCATTCATTGGTTGTTTGGTTGGTTGTTTTTTGTGATTGATTGGTAAGTTGTGTGATTGATTGACTGATTGGTTGATTCATTGATTGACTGATTTATCGATTGATTGTCATATTGATTGATATATTGATATATGAAAATATTGATCTATATTGATTGATAGGTTAATTGAGTGATTGGTTGATTGATTGGTTGATTGATTGATTGATTGGATGGATGGATGGATGAGTGAATGAATGGATTGATGGATGGATGGATGAGTGAATGGATTGATGGATAGTTGGTTGGATCGATTGATGGATAGATGGATGGATGGATCAATGGATCGAAGGATGGATAGATGGATTACGGAAGGGAGAGATAGAAGGATTAAGGAAGGGAGGGCTAGATGGATTCAGGATAAAGGAATTATTCAAAGCTAATTTTTCTGGTTCGGTAAATTATTGTTTGAAAAAATGAATATAGGAAAGAATATTGAATGAATGATTGACAGCTTGATCGGTTTATAATTCTATTGGAGTACGAATAATTGAGGTGAAACGGCACTAAGTGCACTCATTAGGCGGACATATAGATTAAAGTTTTATCATGTCATAAAATAAAGTACATGTACACTGTAATTATGCACATTGACACTCTATCTACTGGGGCATTTAACTCATCACCAGACGGCACAATTTTAGACTGGTCCAAATAGAAAGGAGTTGCAGACGACAATTTATTGCTCATGGTATTTTGGATATTTTTGATGTTTTCTGCCCTCATCAACCAGATAGAATTTCATTTAGAGATGAAAAGAATATAGATTATGTTTTTCGGTTCATACCTCCATGAAAAAAAATATTCTCTTCATTTCTTATAATTTGATAGCAACGAGCGAAAAAAGCAAAAAACTTTACTAATTTTGATACTTTTTTGTATGGGACTATTTTGTGCGGAAGCATATAAAATCGCTGTGTGCTCAAAATTTTGTTCGTGGAGTTATGAATAAATGTTTTCGACCAATCAGAACGCTCGTTTCTGATAGACGAAACTAAAAATTAAATTATTTGTATTAAAGTTGGATAAATTCTTATATGTCCAGTAAACTTTAGTAAGTGCACTAGTTCTATCTTCTCTGAGAACGTGTAATCATATATCACAGTAACTATGCGGTGGGTGACGTTTACGGACACGAATGATATATTCACTGACGTCACATACATCACACTACATCGGGGCACTTTAGAATTGATTCTGTCTGACAAAACGAATTTATCTTTATCTTGAATATCAAAAGCTTAACCCATTACCAGACGTTAAAAATTTAGGCTGACCCAAATGGAAAGGAGTTGCCGACGATAATTTGAAGTTAATGCTAATTCTTATTGTTTATAATTTTCTGAATAGAAAACATTGTGTAAAATGAAAAAAAAAATGCTTGTTACAATTTCCTAATTGTTTTGTTTAAACGGTCACTTAAAAGCGTCACTTAGTGGTAACGGGTTAAATATAAAAACGCTTGAAATCTATACCGTTAATTTTGATTATGCTTTAAAGATATGCGCTTTTTTCACCAACTTTTAGAATTTAGGTTTCAAACTTTTGTTGTGAACTCTTGCTTCAAAATCCATTACCCTATACAAGTGTAAAATTTTAGTGGCAAAAATCGTACAAAAGTCGCGCACCAAATGGTCCAATGATAAGTTGTGAGCGTGAGCAAATGCGGGATTCCAGTATTTGACTATAGATTGCAGAAGGCAATAGGTTGAAGGTCATCTATATCATCTGTGAATGATTTAATTTTTAGTTTCGTCTGTCAAAAACGAGCGTTCTGATTGGTCGAAAAAAATTATCCATAACTCCATGAACAAAATTTTGAGCACGCAGCAATTTTGTATGCTTCCGCACAAAATTGTCCCATATAAAAAGGCACCAACATTTGTAAAGCTTTTGTTTTTTCCGTTCGATGCTATTAAATTATAAGAAATGAAGAGAATAATTTTTGTTTTCATGAAAGGTATGAACCGAAAAACCTAATCACACAATTTATGAATCCGCTTCGCGTATTCATACAGTGTGATTAGGTTTTTCGGTTCATACCTCCATGAAAACAAAAATTATTCTCTTCATTTCTTAAATGGACAAAAGTTATTCAGTTGTTCATTTAGACGTCTTTAGAAGAATTAACTGTAGAGTCGATCTTGATCGAGCGACTACTTTTTAGCTCACCTGAGCACGAAGTACTCTGGGTGATATAGTGTGATCGGTCATTGTCAGGCGTCCGTCCGCCCTCCGTCTATCTGTCCGTTCGTTCGTCCGTTCACAATTACAAGAAAGTCTTCTCCTCATATACTAACCATGGAATTTCAAACAAACTTTATAAATTGATCCTTAGGTCATGCTTTTAAAATACTTCAAAAAAATGAAATCCACGAAGAACTTTGGTTTGCCATGACAGCCGAGTGAAAAAAAAAATTCTCCTCCCAAATCATAAGGCCCTGAGCTTTGCCATTTGGTATGAATTATGATCTATTGACCCTCTACCGCAATACTTCAAAGAATTACTGTTTCTTGAAAATTAGCCCTTTTCTGTGCAATCCCTGATTTTACATATAGAAATAAAGAAGGAAATCTTTAAGAATATTCTTCTGCCAAACCATAAGACCTAGAGCTTTGGTATTTTTTATAAATCATCATCTATCGACCCTCTACCATAATACTTCAAAGAATTACCTATCTTGAGAATTAACCCTTTTCTTTGCAATCCATGATTTTACATAGAAATAAAGAAGGAAATCTCTGAAAATCTTCTTCTTCCATACTATGAGGCATAGAGCTTTAATATTTGGTGCATATACAAACCTATTGACCCTTTACGAAAATGCTTCATAGATTTACCGTATCTTGAAAATTAGCCATTTTCTGTGCAATCCCTTATTTTACATATAGAAATAAAGAAGGAAATCTTTAAGAATATTCTTCTGCCAAACCATAAGACCTAGAGCTTTGGTATTTTTATAAATCATCATCTATCGACCCTCTACCATAATACTTCATAGAATTACCTATCTTGAGAATTAACCCTTTTCTTTGCAATCCATGATTTTACAGAGCTTTAATATTTGGTGCGTTTACAAACCTATTGACCCTTTACGAAAATGCTTCATAGAATTACCGTATCTTGAAAATTAGCCATTTTCTGTGCAATCCCTTATTTTACATAGAAATAAAGAAGGAAATCTTTGAAAATCTTCTTCTCCCAAACCATAAAGCCTAGAGCGTTGATATTTATTATAGATCATCATCTATTGACACTCTACCAAAATACTTTAAAGAATTACCATTCTCTGAAAATTAGCCCTTTACTGAACAATCCATGATTTTACATAGTAACACAGAAGGAAATATTTGAAAATCTTCTTCTAAGTCTTAAGGCCTAGAGCTTTGATATTTGGTATAATTATCATCTACAGACCATTTACCAAAATACTTTATAGGATTACTGTATTCTGAAAATAAGCCCTTTGTTGTGCAATTCCTGATTCTAGAAGGGAACAAAGAAAGATATTTTGAAAATTTTCTCCTTAACCATTATGCCTAGCGATGCCTGTTGACCCTCTACCAAAATACTTCAAAGAATTACCGTACTCTGGACAATAGCGCTATATAGTAGGTTCTTCAATACACCTAGGATTAAAGGAGAAAATCTTTAAAAATCTTCTTCTCCAAAATGATTAGACATTTGGCTTTGATAGTTTGTTTATATCATAATGCCTTAAGCCATCATATTCAGGGGAGCGATATAGGACCATCATGGTCCTCTTGTTGTTAACAGTTCACATCCATTAAGCGACCACAATTTAAATAACTTTTTTTTTTTAAAAAAATAGAAGGTCTTTTTATCTTAAACGTTAAATCAATACTAAATCCTATGTTGTTGGAACTGAATAGAATCCCCAATACAGAGGATTGAGATAGAGTTCTGTAAGATTTTATATATACAATGGAATCAATCCTTCGTATCTTTCGCAAAAAAAAGTGTATTAACTCATTTCCACTCAGTGACGCTTTTAGACGCCCCCAAAGGAAAAAAGGTTTGAAAAACATTGTGGAAAATGGAGAAATTGCTTGTTAAAAGCAATTTCTTCATTTTCTACAATGTTTTCTACCCAGAATGTTGAAAAATCCAAAATTTCATAAACTTTAAAATGTCGTCTGCAACATCTTTCAATTTGGGCCAGTCTAAAATTTCGCCGTCTGGTAATGGGTAAAGCGACCATTTTTCAAGCAACCACTTTTTGGTCATCCCTAGAGTGGTCGCTTAATATAAGATTTACTTTATTATTTTCTGTATCTCTCTATATATATTTAATTCAACGAATATATGTATTATTTTCTAATTCTGTATATTTAAATTCTTCGAAACATGGTTACGAAGGTATACATGTATCTACATGTATACATGCCTAAGCCATTCCTACACTATCCTATTGTTACGCCATTCAAGAAAAAAAGCTTTACCAAGCATTATTGAATATTAAGGAATCGCTATCTAGCAAGACAAACATTAAAGAACAAAATTGACCAAATATAGTTGTATTCAACTTTTCCGAGTTTGGACAAGTCTTAAGATTACTTAACAAAACCATGCTTTGCTAGTTTACAAAACGTTCAGTACTTTGATTTATTCTCCTATCATTTCAGGCTAATTATACTGTGAGCTATACCACAAGCTGACATGGACGTGACAAGTATATTTCAAGTTGACATTCAAACATTTCTAATATTCGTGGTCACGCTTTTACTGGGATATTACTTTCTGCACGATCGCCGAAAATACCCTCCGACGCCCGCGTCATTCCCAATTATTGGGGCTGCCCTGTGGTTCCGGCGATTGCGAAAAGAGAAGAAGCGGATTGGTCCTGCTCTGATGGAAGATGCTAAGAGACTGGGTTCAAACGTGTTGTTAATCAAGGCGGGTCCGCGAAATATGGTGTTCATTCACAGTTTTGATCTAATTCATGAACTTTTTGTGAAGCAGTCTGCTATGTACTCCAATAGGCCGCCGTATTTGCCTAATCAAAAAAACATCCAGGAGGGAAGAGGTAAATTGACTCGTCATTTTTGTCACGGGAAAAGGGAACATCTCGGAGTTTTGCACCTCAAATATGTTGAGTAAATCGGATTATCGACGACTTGGCAACTCGAACTGGTACTCTAAATCAATATGAATACTATTGGAGTAAAATGATAACTGACAAATCGCGGTTGTCAATTTAACAATCATTAGAACAATATATTAACTCATTCAGCCAGGAATTATAGCTTTAAACTCCAACATTTGCCGCCATTTCGTTAGGATTTTTCGTCGGTTTAGCGACTCGAACGTCGTTACTACAGCTTATTTAAGCTGCAGTTACAACGTTTAGGTCGCCAACTAACCATTTCATTATTTTATTACATGCTACTTCTATGAATTTTGCAAAATAACGCCGTTTAAAATCGAATCGGGAATTCCTGTTGGAGTAGGTCGGCGTGACTAAAGGAGTAAGTAGGCGGGATCAGCGATTGGTCAATTCTACATATGAGAAAATATGCAAAGTGCGACAAATGTCGATCCGAGTCAATCTGCTTAGTGTGCGCAGTCTAGCCTAGTCTATCCTATGATTAGATGCCCAAAAGTAAGAGGTAAATTGATCGGTCGCCAATTAAATAATCTATTTACCAATCAAATCATTCATTTAAACTGGAAGTGATCGTTTGGACTCTGACATTGGCCGACATTTATGTAAAGCATCTTTGTTTGTTTGGCGACGGAAACGTCAAAACTACAGCTTATTCAAGGTAAAGGTCGCCAAAAAATCAATTTACTTTTGTTACATACTGTTGAACAAACATTTTGTAGTTAGCATCTTTTAATTTTGGAGAGGAACATCCTCTCGGAGCTGAGTGGACGGGGCCATTGATCCATCAATTCAGATCTGCATTTTTGTTTTGTTTTGAATATAGAAATATCATTTTCGTATAACACTTACATTTTACCGCCACAAATGTTTAACTCTTTCCTGTTTTAATTTTTTCAGACCTGTCCCAAATTCAAAGGTTTTGCAGACGAAAATTTATAGTGGATTTAATTTGAAATATAACCATTCAGTAGGCAGCGTTCAATCTAGCTTTGTATCATAGGGGACCCAATGGGCCCATGGCTCTTGGTCAAGAGGGTCATGCGATACAAATACATAGACAAACTATTGAATTACAAGGTTTTAAATGTAACAAACCATAACAATTTAATAATAAATATATTGTTTTGATAAAAATTAATCTACTAGAAAAAGTTAAGACATTATTTTCATGACTTCATTCAGAGAAGTCTTATTGAATGTGTGATTGAAGTGTGCCATTTTGGCCCAGTCTTCATTTTGAAGGGGGGCATTTTGGATTTTAGAGGGCCATTTTAGCCATGACCCCCTCTGGATTGAACACTGCAGTAGGGTAGAAAATACTGTGGAAAAAGAAGAAATTATTTGTCACAAGCAATCTCTTCTTTTCCCACACTGTTTTCTCAAGTATAAAATCACAAGGACGTAAACAGCAGTGATTGAACGGGAAAGGTATATACATGTATCTTGTGTTCATTTATACTGCATGGACACATGCGTTTTTTTCTGTGTAAGCAACTTTCAGATTGACTTTGTTTCCCTTGCGACCTCACTATGTCTAATGATTAGCTATTAGCTGTCAGTTTTACACTTCAGGTGTCATTTGGCAAAGCGGTCATGCTTGGAAAATTTTGAGAAAATTTGCCCTGCAGTCACTTCGTGACTTTGGTCTTGGTAAAACATCGTTGGAAGAAAAAGTATTTGAGGAGGTCGAAGCGGCCACAGAGTACTTCAAAGGAAAGTCGGGAAACCCGACGGACGTCCGGGAACTCTCCGGGATGATGATCGCAAATGTTATATATCGAATTGTCTTCGGGAAAAGGTAAGCGACAGCCTAGAGGACGATTTCCTCTATTTACCAACTCCCACACAGTGACGCTTTTGGACGCCCCTCAAGAAAAACAATTAGGAAAACAGTGTGTAAAATGATGAAATTGCTTGTGACAAGCAATTTCTTCATTTTTCACAATGTTTTCTGCCGCAAAAGTTGAAAGAATGTAAAATTTCATAAACTTTGAATTGTCGTCTGCAACTCCTTTCAATTTGGATCAGTCTAAAATTTGCCGTCTAGTAATGGGTTGAAAAAACTTAACATAACGTATTCGGTTGACTGATTGATGGCCAATGACACGGACAAGAAGTTTGTAAAATTGAAACTGTTGCTTGGCATTCTAAGCGTCGCAACTACAGCTTGAATAATGAAAATTCTCCATAAAAGTGTGGGGTCATTGTAGGAGTTCAATGTTAACTTCCGGTCTAAATGGACTAAATGGACCATTTGATTGGTCGATTGATACAATGATTGAAGGTCGCGACCTATCAATTTTGTCAGGGATTCCAGTATAGAGAAGTTTATCTACCCTCAATTTACAAGGGTACAAACTGACGGACCAGTTCTGTCGATAAAGAAAATATTGGCCGATAGATTATTCATTTAGACTGGAAGTGAACTTTTTAAGTCCAATATTAAACTTTAGCACTTTTATTGGTCTTGCTTGGAAAAGTAAGTTATACAGCTTATATGTGGTTCAGGTCTCCAACCAAACAAATCTTTTATATTTTCTAGCACAACTAAGCACAGCGTGCTCACGATGAACTTTTGTAATCCATCTGGGTCCCGTGTCCCGTGTCCCGTGTCCCGTGTCGTGTCAGTCAATATATTGTGTGCTCTCTAATGACTAAAATGTCGCTTTATTTGGTCAGAACGTTTGTCTTGATGATATCTCGGTCAAGTTTGATATTGAGGTTAAAAACTAGGTATTTAGGTCAAACCTTATCGTGCAAAACACTAGGTCACTAGGTCAAATCTAGGTCAAATCATAGATAAACTTTATTTGAAGTTTCGAGGACGCATTTTGGGTTCAAATGTTTACATTGGTCAGAATGGTTCTCTTCACGAAATATCAGGCGAGTTCGATATTAGGTCACATGGGGTCAAAGGGCAGGTTTCATAAAACAACCTTGTGCAGTTGAAGAGGCCCCATGTTTTGTATTAATCTATTGTGATTAAGTATTTGTATTTTGATCGAAGCCGATATTTGGTCAAATTAGTACAATTAGGTCACTAAGTAAAACATAAAGGAATCATTATGTGTCATGTAGAGGCCACATATTTGTTTCTAATATCTTCATAGTATGTCGATATTTTTGTCACCATATCGATATTTTTGTCACCATATCCAAGTCAGGGTTCGGTATCAGGTTATAGTTCAAGATCGTGTCCATCTACCCAGATCTTTCTTGCAATATTCATGCTACATTTCTGACACTAAAGTCCTGAAATTAGAAACGAAAAGACGTTCTTTCTTACAAACAATGAAAGACAATGACTTTGTAAGAATGTCCTCATTTCTGATATCTTAAACAAGATTTTGATACCTTGCAACGTTCTGTCAAAAAAAGGGTTACTTGCGTTTTGATTACTTCTGTAGCCATCGACTCAGGTAAGCGGTTTAGGGCCAGTGGGTAACTTGTTTTTCACTTGTGAAACTACAACGTTGGCAAAATAAAGCAGTTAAATATCTGTGTCTAATTTTCTGTCTCAGATCAGTTTGCGATCCGATAATTTAAGCGTCTTTCTTTCAGGTTTGACTACAAAGACGGCGAATTTCACGAGATCATAGAACACCTTGACGGGTTGTTTAAGTTCAGTCTATTAGCCAGAGCTGACATGACTCCAAGGTTTATAAAGCGATTCATTGATCCACAGGTAATTTTTTAATCAAGGGTGGTGCACCCATCACCCACAATTAGCCCTGTTAATGCTGAATTGAAATCCTATATACAGACTTGCTTTACAATCGATGGAAATACAGCACTTGAAAGTCTTAATGAGGGCCATTATTTATTTTGAAAAATGATTATTTAATCAACTCGGGCTGAAAGGGAACAAATAAGAGGTGTAGTTCAAGATCAGACTGCACTTGTGTGCAAGTCGATCTTTGTCTATACCCCATTCCAAAACAGGAATACATTCGGTTCAGCATGAAAAGGGTTAATAAATGGCTGACCCTGTCCACTTACTCCTTAGGCCCCACCCATTGATCCTAACAGGATTTTAATGGCCTTATTTCGCAAAACTTATGGCTAGTAACATTCAACAAAAAGTAGAATGGTTAGATTGCAGCTAACAGTGTAACTCTAGAATCTATAAATACGACGTTTGAGACGCTTAAGCAACAAAAATGCTTCACATAAATGGCGGCCAATGTTTGAGTTCAATCTTCATTCCCGGTTTAAATGAATGGTTTGATTGATCGATAGTTTCTTTGATTGACAGCCTCATTTTACGTCATTACGTCATATTTTTGAGCAGAAGTTGTTCGTCATCAGTTCTTGAAATTTCCTTGTTATTTACTGAAAATATCTTTATAAAGCTAGAAAAAGAAATAATTTTGAGTCGAAGACTTTTTGGATTATGAAATCTAAGCTTTAGAAATGCTGAAAATTATAGGGTATCGATTTGCAATTTTGTATTAATCTTTGGTCGAAGTTCAGCCATGTCTTATTCAGGCCCTGGTTTTTACGTCACTGTGATTTTCTAATTTAGAAATTGAGAAAACATTGTAGAAAAAAGAAGAAATTGCTATCAACAAGCAAATTCTTCTTTTTCTACAATATTTTCTTTTCTATTAAGTGGTTATATTCCTCATCAAATACACTTAAAACATTCGTCTGCAAAAGCTTTGAATATGGACGGGTCTAAAATTTCGCAAAACAGGCCCAGATCACAAAATGTCAACTAGTTAATAGATATACATAAACTGTAAACAGGCCATAATATTATTGAAGAAATCTTGATGAATAATTAACCCGTTCCCAAACAATGAAATTTTAGACTGGTCCAAAATCAAAGAAATTACAGACGACAATTTCAAATTGATGGTTTTTAAATCTTTTCGTATTATGGGATAGAAAGCATTCAGTTATAGCTTAAGGCCATTTCTTATAAAATGGAAGTGTAGACTACTTATAAAATGGAAGTGTAGACTTTAAAATCAAGGATTTCAACTCTTATTTAATTTTCATTTGAATTTTGCCCCTTTTAAAAAAGGTTTATTATTTCCCTCCAAGCACATTACAACAAAGCTTTGGTCAACTGCATATTAATGTTATGCTTCTCAATAAGTTATCAGGAAACCCAAAGATAATTATTTCTGCAATACTCTCATTTCTTTATTTTAAAAAATTAAAAAAAGACTCAACACTTCGAAAAATGTTGTTATTTTGGATTAAGGATTTGCATTTCTGTAACACCCTTATGTAGTTAAGAATGAAGATTTTTTTTCAGGAACTTCAGTCCTTTGATTTGTTAAATATTACTGGTCATGGAGTTTGCAAAATAAGTAATTGTTTATCTAAATCGAACTTCCTATCGGAGACAAGTGTGCTTGACCAGCTGTCCGTCAGTTGTTCGTTGTATAAAGCTTTAGCACATCCTACTCTATATCATCAAGAAGGATATATCGTCAAACGAATCTTTTTAGAAGCAACTATAAGGTGCACGCTCATGTTTTTTTTACTTGACCTCTAACCTTCTAGAACTAATTGAGCTGGCGTATCGTGTTAGCCCTGTTACATAGAATTTTTTAAATCTCTTTGTGTAAAACCATGAGATACGTGTTTCATAATTTGCAATCAACGTCTCTTTGCCAGGCTCTACAAAACGGTTGTTTAATGACAGTGGTAAGATCCTCTTTGGACCCCATCCCTACACGTCTGCTTTACATAGAAACCTTGAAGAAAACGTTTTAAAAACCATATCTCCTAATTAACCAAATTTCGAAATGGTCCCTTGTATTAAATACCTAATGGAATATCTTCCAAGTTGTTTTGTCTCAGTAATTGGCTCTGTTAGGGTTCACCTTCTATCTAAAAATCTATGATTGGTAGAGCAACTTACGTTAGCGATGAAGGACCATCATTATCCACTTGTGATTATATGTTTCAAATGATGAATTGTAGGTAACGATTTTCTATTTCCGACGATGGAATGTAATATTTTGATATATACTTCTTTCAGTTTTTCCGGGATGTCGAGGAAAGAAACAAGATATTTGAATGGGTCCGGAAGCACGTGTATTCACAAATCGAACATCACGAAGCAACATACGAGACCGGTACTATACGAGACTTCGTCGATCTATATATAGAGGCGAAACAAGGGGGCGAAGACAAGGAAATATATACTGGTATGTTTTTATAATGACGTAAAACTTTAAATACAAACTTTTTTAGTAAGAGATATAAACATTTTCACGATTTCTTTGATATAGATACATTTATTGTGATTTGGCGTGCAGAATGTCGTAACTACAGCTCGGGCAAAGCTTTAGTTACGAAAATATACACACCCAACGACGACATGTCTGAAATACAAAAAGGTAAAAATACATATTTCTATCTTTCGATGTTCTCTGTCTAGCTGTACTCCATGTATACAAATAACTTTTATCAATATTCCAACCTGTATATGTATATCCCTTTCTTTAAACAATAATCATCTAGTTAAATTAGGCATTGTTTTATCTGCATGAACCAACCCGCTTACAGAAGCTGCCTTATGACATGAAAAATGACCATACAGAAAATACGCATTCTATTCAATTATATAAAAATTGCTTACAGAACTAATACTAAAATCCCCTGTTTCTAACAAATATACATTCGAATTTTGGAACACACTGCTTCGTTTCGACCAAATTTTCATACAACTTATGCAAGAACAAGATATTGATAGATAGAATCGATCATGGCGATTTGCGTCATCTTTTTCTAATTTACTAGTTACCTTGTATGCAAAGTAAACATAAAATCTTTCTCCAAAATTACGAGGATGAGATTTAAGTTTCGCTTAAAAGGTAGTGACCATCTAGCGAAAAAGTTCCTTATGAGAACTCAAAGAAAGAAATATTTGAAAAATAGATTTGACCAAGGTTTTAAATAGATGTTGATTTTTTTTAAATAAATATAGTGTAAGGTTGAATTATCCATCTAAATTCACAAAATCTGCCAAACAAGCAAAAACGTGCCGGCTTTCGTATCTCTGCGCAGTCTGCGCAGTTTGACCAAGATCGGCCCGTATTGAACTTCCCTGACAGTCCTTTATCGCACGATGAGGGGCACATGTGAAACACGTTTTATTCGACCGTATGGCACATTCGCAGTTCATATGTTTTCAAACTTTACAATATATTGTCAGAAGACCTACTATATAAAATACCTATCTAAAATAGGGGTACCTGGAGAAACAAACATCTTAATAGTCTCTGAATTAATCTTTTACATTTACACTTATTTTCAAAGTTATCTCTTACGTAGCTTTGTTATTTGTTTAATTTGACCATTTGATGTGTGCACAAAACGCAATCGGTCTGGATTTAACGCCGCTTTCGACAAAACTTAAGGTATAACGCGGCGGTCGGTGCGCATAAAAATGTCATCCTGTTGTTTCTCCCAACGGTAAACAACACTGTTCGATCGAGCCACTAGATGCTTTAATCATATATAGGCACATTAGTTATCATTCAACTTTTGGTGAGACATAATTGACGGATCTTTGCTGATAATCAAAGAATCAATTGACCAATCAAATATTTCATATAGACCGGAAGTGAATTTTGAAATTCAACATTGGCTGACATTTTTGTGAATCATATTTTGTTGGTTTGACGACTCAAAAGGCGTAACTACAGCTTAACTAAGCAGTAGTTGCGACATTAAGGACGACAACCGACCGTATTAGTTTGCTGGCTAAAATAACGACGTTTAATATCAAATTGAAACTTTCTTTCGGATTCAGTGGGCGTGCCCCGCGATCCGTAAATTAACACTTGTCCAAATGACTTTAATCAAAAGTCTGAAAAAATGTTGACCGAGCCGAGCTTTAAGACATTTCCGGACTCGGTCAACTCTAGGATAAGGTCGTGTAAGAACAGTATTTTATTTGTCAGTGAGAGACGATGGCATAACAAACATCGGTTGAATAAGTTGTACGTCGTTGGATGTACACATGCCGTAACTACAGCTTAATTCTAGCTGTCATTTTGCTCGACTTACGACGTCTAGTGACGAGTTTTTTGTCGTATATCAACATATTGCCATAACTCGATGTAAGCAATAGCGAAGACATTGTTTATTTGCATCCCATTTTGTTTAATTCTGTTTCTTAACTCAACTTCATATGTTTGGCTATAGTCCTACAATAATTATTGACCTGTTGACCTTACCTTCCAGATATATATCAACTATCAATAATTTATTCGTCTATCAAATACGGTCGTTCTGATTGGTCGAAAGAAATTATTCATAACTCCATGAACAATATTTTGAGCACGCAGCGTTTTTATATACCTCCGCACAAAATGATCCCATACAAATGGTGCCAAATTTTGTAAAGTTGATGCTTTTTTCGCTCCATGCTATTAAATTATAAGAAATGAAGAGAATATTTTTGTTTTCATGGAGGTATGGACCGAAAAACCTAATCAAACTTATGTATGAATCCGCTTCGCCGATTGATAGAGTGTGATTAGTTTTTCGGTTCATACCTCCATGGAAACAAAAAAATATTCTCTTCATCTCTTAAGTACATACTGAATTAAATTTCTTTCAGGACCCTTTCCGCTGACCTTATGACCTAAACCATGACATTGTTTTAGTTCGAGGATAAAGAGCATTATTCTGTTTTTTCAAATCATAATTTCCATTATCCGGCTATGAAGCTCATAGAAAACTGACCATCTTGAGAATACCAACGAGTAGCATCAACATATGGTTTGGAAAAGAGTTGGCAGATTTAGATTGTCACCTCTCTTTCTAATTGACCAATCGCTTGTCCCTCCCACTAAATCCGTTCGCCCCGCCCATTAGCTCCAACTAGAAGTTCCGCTTAGATATTTAACGGCGATATTTTGTATAAATTTATGGCCATTTGTATGTGACAAAAAAGTTGAATGGTTGGTTTTGCGACATAAACATCGTAACTTCTGCTTTGATAAGCTGTAGTTATTACGTTTAAGTCGTCAAACCAACACAAATGCTTCGCATAAATGGTGAATAATATCGGAGTCCACTGTTAACTTCAAGTCTAAAAGCAATATTTCGTTGGTAGGCTGATTATTTGATTGACAGTCACGGTTGGGCATCTAAGAAGTTCACGTTGTTACATATACGAGTATAACTTGATTTTATCTTGAGCAAAAAAGCACACACACGCACGAAAATAAATCGATATGTATTTATTTATTTAATAGTTTCAGATTTCAGTTTTGCCTGTGTAAGCACGTATATGGATTTTTTCTTCTGTTGACCAAGCATTTCAATAATTGCACTCCTTGTTTCTCAAATCAACCTATAATCTATGCATACATTGGTCAAATCCCCAATTTCAATTTAATGATTATGATTGACTCTTCAGTTTGAAAAATCTATATTTCAGTCGACAACATTTTCCATATCATAATAGACCAAATCTCTCATGTCAATGAATTTGTTAGGAAAGCATCTTCATTACAATGATCTATATTTCAGTCGGCAATATTTTCCGTATCATAATGGACTGAATCTCTCATGTCCATGTATTTGTTAAGATTGACTCTTCAGTAACAAAAATCTATATATTCATTCGGCAATATTTCCGTATCATAATGGACCAAATCTCTCCTGTCAATGTATTTGTTAAGATTGATTCTTCGATATCAATGATATATTTTTCAGTCGGCAATATCTTCCGTCTCATAATGGACCTGTTTATAGCGGGATCGGAAACTACTTCAAATACAGTCAACTGGTCGATATTGTACATGATAGAGTACTCCGATATACAGAAACGATGTCAGGAGGAAATCAGTCAGGTAAAATTTCATTGGTCTCTTTTAGACTTTACAAATATGGGGATATGTTGTCTGTCTTAAAAGTCTGTTCTTATGTATTTTACCAATTATAAGACGTCAAAACTTTTATTTGAAAGCCGTTGCAGACGACAATGTCAAGTTGGTGAAATCTTAATAAATGTCGTCTTTCTAGATAGAAAACATTGTTGGAAATAAAGAAATTGCCTGTTCCAAGCAATTTCTTTATCTTCCACAACGCTTTAACAATGTTTTTTTCTTGAAGGGCGTCAAAAAGCGGGATTGTGTGAGAATAGTTTAAACTCCTTCCACCTTGTATGATTCTGTTTCTTAGTTATCTTAAACACTTCCGGATGAAATGTCCTCACCATGAGTCAAAAGAAACTCTTGCTATTTTGAAATATCTTACGTATTTCATAATTATTTCTTATAAGTAACCCCTACAGGTCACATACTTTCGCTTTATTTACTTAAACGAAAATGCTCATATTTTAGCCATATTCATATAGCACTTTATCAGGTCATAGGATTTCACCTTATGTAGCTATCATTTGGGTTTTGACCTCCTACAAACTTACTTATATCGACACACCAAATATATTTTGTTCAAAACTTCCCCGGGTCTGATAATTTACCCCCGGCCGCGGCTATTATTCTTAACCGACATTTGTCTCCCATTTATGGGTGTATATTCGTAAAACTAAAAGGTGTAAGCTTGAGGCTCGGAAAGAATGTAGTAGTAGTACTAGTGGAAGAAATACTAGAAATCGAGTGATAGTGCTCCAACCGCCGCAATAGGACTGAAATACTTTTAAAAGTGACTTTAAACCCCAATCAACCAGACTTATGTTTAAATCTGTATAATTGACAGTTTATCATTGTTTTAACACCTTTTATGACAAGCAGCCGGTAGAGCGAGCTATGTTGTCTATGGACAACTCTTCTTGTTTTGATTTTAGTCGGCAAAAGTATTAGTTCAAAGTCATTTAACTACAAACACATGATCATTCATCGAAAAGAGTTATAGATTTCTTCTTTGCATTTCACGTTTAAAATTCGAGAGAAGATTTCTATTTCTATTTTCTTCTCTTTTCAGCAAATTGGTGATAAATCTATTTCCTGGTCAGACAGGAGTAAGCTGCCCTTTGTCGAGGCGACGCTACTAGAAATACAACGAGTCGCAAATATAGGTAGGGAAATTGACATAATCTGCAATTAAATGATGCTTTCGGATTAAAAAGAAAGAATTCGTTTGCTATTCCTTTAACACTTTTCCGTTTTCCATAACATATAGACTGGTTCAAATTGAAAGAAGTTGCAGACCACAATGAAAATTGGATTCATATTTTGAAACAAACCCGTCCTATGTGGTAGAATATATTGTGGAAAAAGAAGAAATTGCCTGTTCTTTTACCACAATGTTTTCGCAAGTATAAAATCATAGTTAAGTAAAAACGGGGGTTTTTACAGGAAAGTGTTAAACGTCATTATACATTCATCACAACTGAAACATATTTAACCCATTACCAGACAATGACGCTTTATGACGCCATGAAATATGATCACATAAAACTTTGTTCGAAAAGGAGAAATTGCTTGTGACGAACAATTTTTAATTTTCTCACAATGTTTTCTATCCTATAAAGCACGTATTTTTCAATTCTTGGGCAATGTGAAATGTCGTCTGCAACTTATTTGAATTTGGACAAGTCTTAACATTTTGTCGTTTGGTAATGGGTTAAAAAAAACAGGAGTTTTACATAATGCACCATTTCAATACGCCGCCAGAGGCGGTCGTACATTGGCGTCATCTTCTCCGTCTGTCTGTCCGTCCTTCCATCCGTCCCTCCGTACGTACGTACGTCCACTTTTTTCATGAGCGCAACTCCTCCTAAGTTTCTGGATGGATCTTTTTGAAACTTGGTCAATGTTATCACCTTAATATGTAGATGTGCATGAAGTAAGGATTTTACGGTTCATAGATTTTTGCCTCAGTTATGCCCCCTTAAAACTTAGTCTTTGGGGCTTATTGAAATTGCAGCCTTGGGAACGCAACTCCTCCTAAGTTTCTGGCTGGATCTAAATGAAACTTGGTGGATGTTATCACCTTAATTGGTAGATGTGCATGAAGTAAGGATTCTATGGTTCATGGATTTTTGCCTCAGTTATGCCCTCTTAAAATTTAGTCTCTGGGGCTTATTGAAATTACAGCCTTGTGAACGCAACTCCTCCTAAGTTTCTGGCTGGATCTAAATGTAACTTGGTAGATGTTATCACCTTAATTGGTTGATGTGCATGAAGTAAGGATTTTAATGGCTCATTAATATTTCCCTGACTTATGCCCCCTTAAAACTTGGTATCTTGGGCTTATCGAAATTGCAGCCTTGTGAAAGCAACTCCTCCTTACTTTTTGTCTTGATTTAAATGAAACTTGGTCAATGTCATCACCATAATTTGCAGGTGTAAATGGATCAGGGATTTTATGGTTCATTGAATTTTGCAAGAGTTATGCCCCTTGACACTTAGTCTATGGGGCCCTTTCAATCAATAAATCATAACAAACAGTTTGAACGTGACAATTTAGAAAGGTAGTCTGCAAATGTTTTGAATTTGGTTCTGTCAAATAAGAAGTGTCTACAATTATTTTCATGAAACAGCAGCAAAGTGGCGGCGTATATTGTGACTATGGCACTCTTGTTATTTCGAATTAAAATTATCAAAACCTGTAACACATTCTGTTTTAAAAAGAAATAGAAACTGTTCTTAAATGATTGATTAACCCTTTCCTGTACAATCACTGGTTTTTACGTCCCTGTGATTTTATAGTTGAGAAAAAATTGTAGAAAAAGAAGAAATTGCTTGTAACAAGCAATTTCTTCTTTTTCCACAATATTTTCTACCCTACTGAATGATCATTTTTTAAAGTAAATCCAATTTAAGTTTTCGTCTGCAAAACTTTTGAATTTGGACAGGTCCAAAATTCAGAAAAACAGGAAAGGGTTAATTGAAAGGGTTTAAAGCCACTTTTATCAGTATTCAGTCACTTCGCGGCTAGAGCACCTAACCATGGATTCCTGGTATTTCTCACACCAATACTACTACTACATTCTTTCCGAGCCTCCAACGATTATCCACCTTTTGGTGGGAGAACCACTGTGTTATGGCCGCGGCTAAAACTGTTCTTAAACACTTCTATTTGATCATAGGTGTTTATGAAATTGATAGATGTTTTTTATCAATTGATAGAATAATGGTCACGCCCACTGTCTCCTACAGGAAGTTTGACTTATGTAGTTTAAGGAATTATTTTTCAGAATTTATGAACAGAAACCAAAAAACATGGTCGGTTGGCGACCTTAACGTCGTAACTGCAGCTTGAATAATCTGCAATCATTACATTAATGACGCAAAACCAAGGAAATGCTTAACATCAATGTCAACCTATGATGGAGGTAAACATTCACTTCCGGTCTTAATGTATGATTTCACTTGTCTATCAACTTTTTTATTGACCAATCACCGAGTCTTTTTTAAATGTCGACACAATCCTTTCGATTAGAACATATCTTAGTTTTCTTTTGCAGAAATGGAATTTAACCCTTGTCATGATGAAAGCGGATTATTCCGGTGTGGGCAGGAGGTATAGACAAAGATCAGCCTGCACTTTAGTGCAGTCTGATCTTGGTCTACACCCCTGCTTGTACTTTTCCTACCAGAGTTGTTTATGAAATTGATTTTCAACAGAAGTATTGATTATTGAACAACAAGTATTATCAGTGCTTTCAGCCCTTTGATTTTAATGCAATTTTTAAGGGATTTTTTACAGCATGACAAGGGTTAAGCCATCACCATTTATTTGTATATTTCAGCCAACTTTGCATTACCCCATACAAACGAAGAAGACACATATATTGAGGGTTATTTTATACCCAAGCACTCGATGATACAAGCGAACCTCCTTTCCGCAAACATGGACCCAAAACATTGGGAAGAACCAGATAAGTTTAACCCAGTTAGATTTTTAGAAAACGGACATGTGAAGAAAAATCCGGCGTTTATACCTTTTTCTACCGGTATGTTTGCATTTGAAGATAGATATCAGATTTGACCAGTGGTCGAACATTTTCACTTTAATCCTTCTCCACACAATGAAATACTTGCCAAAATTTAGTTAAAAGAAAGAAGTTGCAGACAATAGTTTTAAGTGTATGAAATGTTATGAATGTCTGTCTTTTGGTGTCATTTGTTTCAAGCAATTTCTTCGTTTTCTACAATGTTTTTAGAGATTTTCTTTGGATACTTAAAATGACTAGTATATGGAAATGGGTCGATTTAGAATGGTAATTCGACCTTATCATTAATGTTAAAAAACTATCTTTGGCTGACCTATTTTCTCTCAGAGAAACTCTTTTGATTTCTAATGTGGACCTGTCGGAATTACAAGAGAAGCGTTAGCCTGGTGGTAAGCTTAATTGTTAGACCAATCTTATGACTTTTTCCTTCAAAATAGATTTTAACGTATTTTAAATTTGTTAATTAGAACAAGCTTCACTCAGTTAAATCCTTAATGAGAACTAGTTTCAACTTTTTGAGTTTTGACATAAACACCAACCAAAAATGCTGGTTACCCAATTACCAGGTGTCAAAATTTAGACTGGTCCGAATTGATAGAAGATGCGGAAGGATTTTGTCCCTATTGGTAGAAAAAATAGTGGATAACGAAGACATTGTTTGTAACAAGCAATTTTTATCATTTTCCGCCATGTTTTTCAAATCTTTAATTTTGAGGGGTGTCAGAAATCGTGATTTTAATGGAATGGGTTAATTCTTGTTAAATGATAAGAAGGATATCTGGTTGTTTGGTTGTTTAGATTTTTCCTTTAGTACATATCAAAGCGATACAACTGAGGGTTTCGCCAATGTTGAATCGACCGCGTTTCTTATTTTTTCAGGTCCAAGAGTATGCTTGGGAGAATCCCTAGCTCGGTTAGAAATGTTCCTTATCTTCTCGAATCTTCTACAGAGATTCAACTTTACACGAGAACACCAAGACGTTCCGAATAAACTAGTTCCTCGTCTTGGTCAAGTCACAAGCGCTCCCCTAGACTACAAAGTAAGGGCGATAATTAGAGGTTGACATTTATCGGTGAACATTTGAACAAGACATGTGACTCCTTTCTGGTGCAATCAGGACCAACTATAAACCTGTATTGATATCAACATTTACCCTTGTCATGCTAATTAAAATCTTTTTCAAAAATGTATTAAATTCATTGGGTTGATAACACTGTAGGTCTGGTTGTCGGGGTCAATATCAGTTGGAAATTGAGCTTATGGATAATTCTGTCTTCAAAAGGACAAGCAGGTAGTGTAGACAAAGATCAGACTGCACATATGTGCAATCTTTATACAATCTATTGAAAGTATTATGTACTTGATGTATTATGAGTAATCAAGTGTACTTTTCTTATGCAGTCTATTGAAAGTACATGTATTATTTACTTGATGTATTATGCGTAATCAAGTGTATTTTTCTTATGCAGTCTATTGAAAGTACATATAATGTTTACTTGATGTATTATGCGTAATCAAGTGTACTTTTCTTATGCAGTCTTTTGAAAGTACATGTAATGTTTACTTGATGTATTATGTATAATTCAGTGTACTTTTCTTGTTTTTATTATGATAAATCATTTAGTTGCAGTTACAAAATCATTTCTTCTATTCACGTATTTCCACATAATCCCTCCTGTCATGGCTCAATGTCCGTCATCAATATGCGTCTATCACCGATATCGTTCAACATCTTCTCTCCTGAACCAGTAGGTCAATCTGGATGATTTTTGGCTGAGATTTTCTTTCACGCAACCTATTCCAAATTGAATAAAATTAATCAAAATCCACCCTTGTCGCTGCTTGCCATGGTCACAAAAGGCCGGAAATAACCAATTTTTTTGAAAAAAAAAAATCTCTTATGAAACCAGAAAATCGAGTTATAAACCATCAAAGAATAAAATCTTTATACACCTTCATGCGTTGCCCCTCGGTCTATATTCAGGTTCCGCCTTGGCTCTTCCTTTTCTTCCCCGGCGGCGGCACATATTCTTTCCGACAATTGTCTATCAACAATGGGTGGATAATCGTAAACCTAGGTGGGATAGCAGCTGGAGGCTAGGAAAGGATGTAGTGGTAGTACTGGTGAGAGAAATACCAGGAACCCATTGTTAGGTGCTCCAGCCGCCGCGATATGACTGAAATACTGTTAAAAGTGGCGTTGAACCCATTCAATCAATCAATCAATCTTCCTTTTTTACTAAAAGGCCAAGAGGGAGGTCTTTAAAACAAATTGCTCCTAACAAGAAAGTCTAGTGCCTTGATATTAAGCCTATGGTACAATCAATATTGATATTTGGTCTTTTCAAATGTGTTGATATAAAGTTATTTGAGTTATATTTGGGCTCTTTCAAAATCTTTTTATGACAAATCTTGAAACTTAAAGTTTCCGTATAATGCATGGGGTATCAAGTAGTAACTTTTTACGAAATTGCCCAATGTTTAACAGTACTAAGTTTTGACACGAGTGAGCGCTTTAGAAAAAATGTCCCCTTGTTGATGTCTGCCATTCCCTCAAATACATGTATAACACACCGTTCAACCAGAATACGATCTACGGCGGTCTACGGGAGCAGCATTGATTTCCATCTGAACAGGGAGATCGTAAAAACATCACAATCCCATCCTTAACACCTCCATGGTCCCTATCAGTTTACCCCCTTGCACTGAAATCCCTATCCTTATTACCAGAACTCGGTCAAATCGGTTTGTATTCTTTTTACCCATTTTCCCATATGACGCTTTTTGACGCCCCTCAAGTAAAAAGGTTTGGAAAGCATAGTGAACATTAAAGAAATTGCTTGTTACAAGCAATTTCTTTAATGTTCACTATGTTTTCTATCCTACCTGTCTAAAACTCATTTTTCAAATGGGGATATGTTAAGGCGAAAAAGTTATCTCCCCGGGGAACTGCGAAAAGTATCGGGCTTTGTTAAACCAAGTGAACTGCATTGAAATTCCAGTGTCGAACAGTTTCGCTCTATGTTGGTTTACCTAACTCAGAAATGTATTCTGCCTTAATGGCCAAAAATCTTTGTGTTTTGGGTAAAAGGCATAGAAGACATTGAAGAATTTGCTTGTTACAAGTAATTTCTCAATTTTCCACAATGTTCTCAAAAGTATTCTTCTTTAGGGTGTCATTGCGTGATGTGTTGGCATGGGTTAAGTGTATTTTGATTCAGTTGCTGTCCATTCATACTGTTTTAATAAGCATATACATCAAGTCCAATCTTTCATTTTCTTCTTTCGACCTAACCTGTCCTGGGAGAATCGTGGAAATGGCATAATTAGCCTCGTTGTTTATTTCCTCGGAAAAATACCCCCAAGAAAATATTTTTTATAAAAAGGAGAACTTACTAGCTACAAGCAATTCCATTTTTAATGCTCCGGCATCGAAATATTGGGGCATATTTTGTACGGTTGCCGATTTGTCTGTCCGTCCGTCATTACGTCATTGCATCTATGTGCTTGAAAGAAAATGACCAAAATAGTTTTTATTTCTCCTATAACATTCATTACAAAAGGTTCATATGCACAGTATATTGCTTTCGAAATTAATTTAAACACTTAACATTTCTACAACAAAATTCAGGGTACAATGTTCCTATATCTTACGTAGGTATAACTGTTAATGGCTGGCTTCTAGAAATGTCATGTGTCCAAGTTTAAGTGCAAAATGTTTCCCCTAAAATTTTATAACAGCACTTAACCAATTCCAATTCATTGACGCTTTTTGACGCCCCTACAGAAAAACAACCGAGGAAAAAATGTGAAAAATGGAGAAATTGCTTGCAACAAGCAATTTCTTCATTTTACACAATGTTTTCTACACTCAAGTGATGAAGAGGATATATTTTTCTTCTTTTTTTTTGTTTTCATGGAGGTATGAACCGAAAAAACTAACCGCACTGTTTGAATACGCGAAGCGGATTCATATATAAGTGCGTTTATGTTTTTCGGTTCATACCTCCATGAAAGCATAAATTATTCTCTTCATTTTTTTATAATTAAATAGCATCGAGCGAAAAAGCAAACGTTTTACAAATGTTGATACCGTTTTGTAAGGGACTATTTTGTGCGGAAGTATACAAAATCGCTGCGTTCTCAAAAGTTTGTTCATTGACTTATGAAAAAAAATACGACCAATCAGATCGCCCCTTTTTTGGTAGAGGAAACTAAAAATTAAATTATAGTAAGTTGAAAAATCTATTTTTTTTTTTTAAATTTAAAGTGTCTTTTGCAACTCCTTTCAATTTGGACATGTCTAAAATTTTGTCGTGGGGGAATGGGTTAAGATATCCGTTCACTCTTAGCCTATTTAGGAGGCACTACTCTTATAATATTTGGCAAGATGACACATGCAGCTGGCACCGACATGAATCTAATAATTCCAAGGTCAATGTCATCTGAAAATGTTAAAGGTTATCTAGCGAAGTTTAACTTCCGTTTAGGAGGGCAAAAGCATATCATTTAGGATCATAGCCTATAAAGCGATATATAAACTTAAATTTGACAATAACTTTTCCACGATAAGTGCTAGTAATTTCTTATTTCATAGGTGTATTCTAGGTTTGTTTGTTTTTGTTTTTTTGAGGAGTTGGTCAAAAGCATGACAACAAAATCAGACACAGAGTGATCACAATTCAGTTAAGTGCAGTGTTTGCAATAATCATAGAATTGATCAAGCAAGAATGATAAGCGGTTATGTCATTTAATCAATCGTAACACACTTTATAAAATTTTGACAATGAAAATTATAACAAATTGTTTAAAGTCAAGTGTTTTATCAAAAATTACATATCAGCCAAATATGCAAAAATCAAGTAGTCGCAAAAAAGAGGCCACATACTAATCGTTCAAAGTGTGCAAAAATCTAGCTAGCGCCGAAAAAGAGCACAAACATAACAAGGTGGAGGTTGGGGTAGAGGCGGTTAATAATTTCTGATTCGCAACAAAATTATGTGTTCATTGAACAAAGAAAAACACTCGAATGTCACTCATGGGACCGTAAAAAGGGGATGCCGTTCGCCATTGGCTGATTGCCAATTTAACGTTTGCATGTTCGCTGACCGGAACAGTTTTGTACCTAACGATTGTAAAGGGAACAGCATAAACGGAATCCCCGAGAAAGGGGACCAAGAAGGGGTTCGTAGATAAAACCATTTATTTCCAATAAATATCATTTATTGCGTTTATTTTCCTATTATTTGTATATTTCATGATGGGTTGGGTTTAAAACTGGATAGGTTAACAGCCCGACTACGTTAAAGGGGATCAATGAGGATAGTAAAACGAAAAAGTAAAACTTTGAATTGACCAATCGTGGCTGTCAATCAAGGAATAAATCGACCAATCAAATAATCTATTCAGCCCGGACCTGAGCTTATCAACTCTGACATTAGTCGCCATTTTGTTTACCTTTATTGTTGGTTTTGGCGACTTAAACGTCGTAACAACAGCTTTTTCAAGATTTTAGGCCCATGTGGCAAAGCCGCCGTCATAGCGCAGTTGGTAGCGCGTCGGATTGTCAATCTATAGGTCCAGGGTTCGATCCCTCACGGCGGCACTCATCCTTTCCGATTATTTATCTCTCACCAATGGGTCGATATTCGTAGACCTGTGTGGGATAGCAGCTGGAGGCTAGGAAGGGATGTAATGGTAGTACTGGTGTGAGAAATACCAGGAATCCATTGTTAGGTGCTCCAGCCGCGATATAACTGAGAGATTGTTGAAAGCGGCGTAAAACCCCATTCAAACAAACAAACAAACAAACAAACCATGTGGCAAATAAAAAAATTGTAATATAATGCCATCAAGCAGATAAATTGGTAATCTCTTCACGTTACAGAATGAAAAATGGTCATTATTCCCTACTTACTTTTTTTTTTTTTTTTTTTTTTGAATACTTACTAGATTCAATTGTCAATCCTGAATGTCTTAAATCTTGTTAGTAAATGCTTCAGGCTATATTATCTTCTAATTCGTGTGTGGGTCCAGATTTTTGTCTCGGTGGGGGGGAGGGTGAAAAGGAAAATGTACTCTTTTCAACTATTCCTCAGTTGGTGAGCAAAGTGTCGGAACTGCAGCTCGACATTGTGGTTGCCCACTGACAATTTAATTTCCTGATTTTCTGAGTCTTATAACCAGATTTTAGCCGACATTTAAGCAGGAAATGACGCTTTTTCACAGCCCTCAGGATAAACAATTTGGAAAGTATTGTGTAAATGATTGATTGAATGAATGGAATTTAATACTTTTATCAATAATTCAGTCATATCGCGGCGGCTGGCGCACCTTACCGTGGATTCCTAGTATTTCTTACACCAGTACTACCACAGCATCCTTTTCGAGCATCCAGCTGCTAATCCCGCTTAGGATTACGATTATCCACCAACAGATGGGAGACAAATGTCGGAAAGGATATTCGCCGCGGCCGGGAGATCGAACCCAGGTCCAAATGATTAGAGTCCTACGCGCTAGCACTTTGCCATGGCCGCGGCATTGTGTTAAATGAAGAAATTGCTATCAACAAGCTATTTCTTCATTTTCCACAATGTTTTGTACCCAGGAATTTGAAAAAATCTAGAATTTCATAAACTTAAATGCGTGCTCTGCAACTTCTTTTAATTTGATAAAATTTGGTAAAATTTTGCCGTCTGGTTATGGGTTAAAAAAGGTATTGAAAGGTGCACAAGTCAATGCGATATAAATGAAGAATTTTTGAAAGCGGGAATATATGAAAACATTTCGTCTTTTTCATGCGTGTTAAAGGTTTGTTTAGATGACAGGACTGGTGAAGTTATAAAGTGGGACGCATATTTCATCAATAATACAACGTGGATGGGCAAACGTGTATAGATAATTGTGGCTAAATGAATCATAACATACGTAAATGTTATAAGGTTAAAAGGTAGGATTTCTAATATCATATTTATAAGCTGCGAATTTTGAAGATATTTCAAACGAATTTTTGACAATACTTTCAACACAACTAAGTAAGGAATAAAGTTGAATTACAAGTAGAAAACAAAGTTTTGTTTTTTTCACAACGTTGTCTTAACTAACCAGTTTTATATTCACGACTGAACAATTTGTGATAAATTAGCGAAATCGTTACCGTATTTGACGTGATTAAATACATTGACAAAATATATCAGAAGTAGCAATGGATGTGATCAAAACAAATGTAGACGTTCTCCGAACGGACCCGAATTTAAGCACCATTATATTAGTAATAGGGACTTTTAGTCTCTTTATTGCCATGGTTCTTTTCAATCGGCGTAAGCTTCATGTGGAACTACCCGGACCGACAAAATGGCCAGTCATCGGAAATACGTTATGGATAACGAAATCTATGGCTTCCAGTGAACGATTGCCAAGATTATTCTACAAGGAATCAAAGAAATACGGTGACATCGTAACGGTACAAATTGGTGATCGGCTTCAGGTTATTCTACATGGGATGGATACCATCCATGAAGCGTTTGTTAAAAAATCGGATGTCGTCAGCAGTCGCCCTCATTGGCTCCCTAATACGAAAATTATGGCTGATGTTTCAAAAGGTAAGACTTTTCTTAGCACGCGTCAATTTTCAAATCTTCAACAGTTTAAAGACAAATAGTTCGTCAGTGTCGTAAATACAGCTGGAATATAACAATACTTATGATATTTGGGTTGCCCATTGACGATATGCTAAGCACACTTTTGTTTCTTTGATTCATTTAGGTATACACACACATCGTTTTGAAAATAATGAACCCGTCGAAAGACCACAAAGTCTAAAGACAGTCTCTTTTCCAACATGAAAGTTATTCCTGGCGACAAGTGACCGTTGTTTTAAAATTGAAAAAAAGAGCGTTCCAAATCGGGTAGAAAACATGGGAAAGGGGGAATTGCTTCATTTCCTTAAGCTTGTCAAAGTTCGTATTGTGTACAAATAGGTTATAACCTACAAGGAATTAACGCCTGCCTAAGTTTTCATTATCTTGTTTGTGATTATATATGTGTTTTTTTTTCAGTCATTGTCTTGTAATCTAATTCTTAATGTTATGTCGCGCTTTGATTAGATTCATTTACTTAATCTCACGACCGTTATGAAGGGAACTGTAGACTCTACCAATGGTAACTTAGATTCAATTCTATCTTTCTGCTCAAATAGATATGTCTATTACTTCTCTTCCAATTCAATTCATCTAATGAATAGATTAAGTTTGAGATAATTTGGTTACCAGGTTAAGTTGTTATATAATCTTTTGCTTTTGTGACATTATAAATTGTATTTTTGTTGTAATTTGTTGTGACGAGAAACTGTATAGTTTAAGTCAATAAAATATTGTCTATTGTCTATTACAGTGAAATTCTTTGACGAAATTCGCGTTTTTTTCAATTATAAGTTTATAGTTTATTTAGATTATTTTTAAGCAGGAAATTGTACATAATTACTATATAACAACAACAACAACAGGTTCTTGCTGTTGCAATTTAAGAAAGAAGGGAAAATGTATTAATTTCATTTAGGTTTTAAACGATAAACCAAGCAGGTTGTATAAAGCAGCGAAGCGGTAAAATACAAAAGTGTGGCTTTGTTTTTCATTTCATTCCTAAATAACTGACCAATCGCTGGCCCCGCCCATTGACTAACTCCGACAGGAAGTCTCACTTCGTGGTATATTGCAAAATTTGTGGCCAGTAGTGTGTAACATAAAGGTAGAACTGTTGGTTGACGACCTAAACGTCGTAACTACAGCTTGGATAAGCTGTAGTTACGACGTCTAAGTCGCCAAACCACCAAAAACGATTCACAAAAAAGGCGACAAATGCTGGAGTTCAAAATTCATCTCTGGTCAAAATGAACGATTTCATTTGATTGATCAACTCATGACTCTAGCAAACAAAACAACAACAACAACAACAACAAAATAGATTCTCATTTTTCGTTGAGCTATTAAACGAAATTTTCAGGATTTATCGATAGACGAAACTACAATCAAATTAGTAAGCTGTACCGAAAATATTCTTATTGTTCATGACACGTGACGTAATGACCAAGCGTTTTCATACACTTGCCTTCATGTACTTATAAATTTTGAAATTTATGGGATGCCTTAGATTTTAAGGGGCTTTCGTCGAGAAATTTTACATTTTAATCGCAGTACATTTACGAAACATTTAGAATGTGTATTGACTTTTGATACAAAAAGATTCATTCCCCGGGATTAAAAATTTCGTTTCGTCATTATTTCTTTCATGAAATCAATGATGATGCCTTTTTCAGGGATTATACTTGAAAGCGGCCAGCAATGGAAACTGCTACGTCGATTTTCTCTGCAATCCCTTCGAGACTTTGGCGTCGGAAAATCTTCGCTAGAAGACAAGATTATTTTTGAAGTTGACGCAGCTTCGGACTACCTTACCAATACAAACGGAAAACCAACGGACGTACGTCAGCTGACGTCAATGATGATAACCAACGTCATTTACGGCATCGTATTCGCAAAAAGGTAATGTATACTGTTACTCTAGCAATAGAATAGAAACATGCCCTCTGTTTATATTCCGAATCAGCTTTATTTGTATTTTATAGTAGACAGAGACTAATTTTATCTTTACAATCAAGGCTTCCTGTATAATACGAAAAAGAAGCCCTCGTAACTAAATGCTTTTACCAGGGTATACATAATAGACATAGGGACGCCAATGACTTTACAAACGATGAAATTGATGAAATAGTCAGTTGAATGAAACACGAATACCCCCATTTACCACGACGCATTCTACTTTTCTATATTCCAACACAGCCGAAATTTCACCTGCATCACCTTTCAGTTAACAAAAGTCGAGTGAATTATTGAAGAGTATAAGTGCATAGAAAAAAAAGTTTGCCCTTCTTTTAATATCCTGTATGCACAGAACACAGTCTTACCAAATTAAAATATATGTGTTTTCCTTTTCATTTTAGATATGAATATGACGATAGCGAACTTCACACAATTATACACAACCTCGACGTTCTATTTGGTATTGGTGGTCTTATTGATGGACTTGGTAATCTCCCTTTACCGGTGCTTCGCATTTTAAACAAACATGTAAGTTCGGTCTTATTTCTAACTTTTTTTTTTCGGTGACTTTTTTTTCATGCAAAGGAGTGGCCGGTCCTCAATTTGCCTCAAATATTCATATTCGTAGTAATTTAACCAATTACCAGACCGAAAAATTTTAAAATGGATGAAAAGAAAGCAGTTGCAGACGAAAATTTAAAGCTTATATAATATTAGATTTTTCAACTTTATGGGTAGAAAACATTGTGTAAAATGAAGAAATTGCTTGTTACAAGCATTTTTTTCATTTTACACAATGTTTCCCAAATTGCTTTACTTGAGGGGCGTCAAAAAGCGTCATTGTGTGGGAATGAGTTAAAATATGACTTTAGTGGTCGTAAGGAAAACGTTTAATGTTTCGCGATAGCTTTTCTTATGGTCACAACTTTTTAAGTTACTACGACGAGTTCTTCAGAGACAGGGCTAACCTGAAAAGTGAGAAAATAAAATGGGCAAAACTGCATATCCTTTAGTTCGATAAAAACGATAAAATGTATTCGATAAAATTTATTTTGTATATTGAAAGAAAGCGTAACGAAGTTATTATTATCGTTATTATTATCATTTTTGCATAACAGGTCTACAACAATCGAATTCAAAGAGACGAACTCTTTGATTGGCTAAAACGTCATATTGACGACGAGATTACGAGTCACGTTGAAACGTTTGACCCCGAGAATATACGAGATTTTGTTGACATCTATTTCCAATCACAACATGGTGGTAGTGAGAGGAATAAATTTACAAGTAAGGTTTCCTTTTACCGATTTTTCCAAATATGAAATAGATTTACTAATTTTGTTATTCTTCTAAACAACAAAATTTTCAAAATTTACTCTTAGTGTTCATTCACAATAGCAATATGTATGAACTTACGCCATGTAGTGCTTTTCAAATATCAAATACAAACTCATTTCAAAATCATCAAAACTTCAAAGATTCAAAAATCACTTGATAAATAGAGTAAGCGTGTTGAAAACCGGTCATTCTATCAGACGATTTCAAGGCGCAAACTTTTATTACGTTTTATTGATTTTTAAAAATGAACCATTTTGTCTGATCCCTAGACTGAATTTGCGAAAAAGCATATTTTTGATAGTTTTCATTCAATTGATTGCGATCCAACATTCAGTCAGCGATCTGTCATTGACAAATTGACACAGTTTTCTCAGAGTTTTTCATTCAAAATACATTTGAAAAGAAACGAATGTTTATCTCTCAGTTTTTCCTGGGCGAGACAGTTCGATAGGTACATCTGTATTGATTTTGACAAGTACACTGTATCATTGTATCACTTGTATCTTGTTGTTATCCTTGTGCGCCAAAAATATATACGCTCGTCCGGCTTTGCTATATGGTTGTTTGTTTGTATTTAAGCGTAGCATAGACTAATGTAAACCGTATAACTAATCGATTGCCCAAAGCGATGTTGTACAATTAACCAATCGCAGCTGTCCATCAAATAACCAGTCAACCAATGAAATCATTCATTTAGACCAAAAATTAGTATTGATCTCCAACATTGGCCGGCTTTTTTGTTAACCTTTTGTTTTGTTGACTTGGCGACATTAACGTCGTAACTACAGCTTATTCAAGCTGTAGTTACGACGTTTAGGTCGCCAACAACTATAATCATTTTTTTCATGCTACTGGCCATAGACTGATAATGTATATATTCATTTGGAGACGGCCAAATACTAAGTTGTGAGAACTCTAAGTCAAACCCTTTTGCTATTTCTTGTATTTATATATATTATATGTCTTGTAAATGTTTTTTTTTTTTTGGGGGGGGGGGAAAGATGGTAATTAAATATGTTTAAATTAAACTCTCTTAAAAAATATATATATATTTGGTTATAATTGAATACAGTGTTATATCAAAGAATGGGATATATGTGCTGATTTTGAATGAAGCAACACGTGCTTTTTGGAATATTATTAATACGTATGTGACCTCTTAACCCGTTATCAGACGGCAAAAATTTTAGACCGGTCCAAACTGAAAGAAGTTGCAGACAGCAATTTATAGTTTATGAACTTTTTCCCCCAACTTTCTGGGAAGAAACATTGTGTAAAATGAAGAAATTGCTTGTCACAAGCAATTTCTTCATTTTATACAATTTTTTTCTAAATCATTTTTCTTGCGAGGCGTCCAAAAAGCGTCACTCTGTGGGAATGGGTTAACTGAAAGGGATCTCATACTTCGAGATAGGAATCGGCTGAAATAAATCAGACATGTTTTCTTTAGATCATTTAGTATGATAATTCAAGATAAAAAATCTACATAAAGCCAAAAGTGTCGATCTGTCAACCAGTATGCACAGGTCGACACATAAAGCTCTTTCCAAGGCTCCTTTTCTTTACCGGGTTCGATCCCCGACGGCGGCACTCATCATTTCCGACTATTTGGCTCTCACCAATGGGTCAACAATCGTAGACCTATGTGGGATAGCAGCTGGAGGCTAGGAAAGGATGTAATGGAAGTACTGTTGTGAGAAATACCAGGAATCCATTGTTAGGTGTTCCAGCATCCGCGATATACCTGAGAGATGCGGCGTACTATTAGTTACCTACAATATATTATGCCTTTTCGCTTCGTGAAATGCGTATATTTTATTTTTCTGTCTTTGTAGAAACTGATATATTCGGAGTAATCTATAACTTTTTACTAGCGGGAGCCGAAACCACCTCTAATACCTTAAACTGGAGTTTGTTGTATATGATAGAATACCCCAACATACAAAAACGATGCCAAGAAGAAATAAATAATGTATGTACATGTACTTGTTTTTGATTTTGTTTTTCTACTCTCTTAAATTCAGTGCTAGAACCCATTCACACTCTTACCTGCTTTTTTACTTCTCTTCAGAAAAATCCTCCTTAAGAAAACTGCATGGAAAATGAAGAATTGCTTGTTACAAAAGTTGTTAAGTTGTCGTCTGCACTTTCCTTGAATTTGGACCAGTCTAAGATTTTGTCGTTTGTGAATGAGTTAACTGACGGTTCGCCGGTGTGAATCAAACAATCCATCTATGACAAATATATAAACAAAACGTTCTAGATAGTATCCACATTTTATCGGACCAGTGATGGCTAACGAATAACCTATCGAGTACACGGTTATCTGAATAATCCTTTAGCCAAAGGCTTTAACTTAAAACATTAACTTTGCTTATATTTTCTGAATGCTTACACACACGGCCATCATACTTCATATTTAAAGTGATCGGGTGATATGCCTTAATTTTTTACCTTTTTCAATTTTAGACCTTTGACCCTGTGACCTTGACTTTTGAAATACTTTTAAAAACTTTAACCAAAACCTTTAACTTTGCGTACATTTTCTGAATGCTTACACCTAGCATCATTATTTTTCGTGTATACTTTATTTACTTGGTAAGCTTTCACTCATGACCAAAACCTTTGACCCTCTGACCTTGACCTTTGACCTACTTTGTAAAACCTTAATCTAAAACTTTAAACTTCCTTAAGTTTTCACGTATACTCGTTTCAGGCTTTCATATGTGACCTATGTCCTTGACAATGTGACCTTTACCCTGACCCGCAGTATTAACTCATTTCTTCCTTAACATAATCAAAATTCTATTTTTTGTGACAAGCACAAACTAGGACGAGCTATGTTGTCGGCGGACAACTCTTGATAATACTTTCTCATGTACCTTTTATTGTGAAACAAATCTTTTTTATTTTTCTTTTAAATCCAGGTATGTGGTGATAGGGTGGTAACGATGGCTGACAGAAATAAACTTGTCTTTGTGGAAGCGACCCTTTTAGAAATCCAAAGATTGTCAAATATCGGTATGCTTAAATTTAAAAGTATTTTACTAAAGATTTTCTATAATCATATGTTACAAAATAACGCAGTTATTACCTAGCCAAATCGTCATGTCGGTGGTCAGTCGGTGACCAGCGTTACTCCATTGAGTGCGGATCAGCTAAAATATGTCTCATGACGTGGTACGAAACGTCAACTTGAATTACGTCATCAAAAAGCGGGCACCACACTTTTTCACGCAAAACATTGGAAAAATCTTTCATTTATCTATCGGACCTTTCTTCTTCTCTGTTATTGTAAAGAAATAGTTTCGAGGGCACAAAGTCACAAAGGGCTGACTTCTAAAGACCTTTCGTTGAACCCGCCAGCGGCAAGCGAATCATAGCCATGAAATACCAAGTCGGTGAATGTGCTTAAGCGGGTTAGTTCGTCCGTCTGTCCGACCACATTTGTCCGAGGCATAACTCATGCATTTATTAATGGATTTCAATATAACCTGGCACAATATTTCTCAATCATGATTAGACATTTTTTGAGACATTATTTGGATAGCTTCATGGTTACTTTCATTAGAATGATAAGTCGGTGTAGGTGAGTCAGTGCGTGCGTCCGTCTGACATTGTCCGAATCCTAAATTTAGTAATCGAGTTTGAAAGACCTTACACAATTATTCCCCATCATTAGTAGGTGTACAATTTGATTCTTTTTTTTCAGATTCGTCCAATGTTAAGATAAAAATTTGCATTGACCATAATTTTGCGGGCTCGACACAAGCTGTCCACGGACACCCATTCAAGTTTAATTTGTGCCAGAGATACAAACCTTTATAACATTGAATAAAGATAAATATTTAACTCGGTGTCTTGCGCAGTAAGGCACATTTGACGATATTGTGGTACATACAAAGTTTAATTTGCCTGACAAAAAAAGAAAAATACAATTATCTTTAGACAAACGAATTCATTGACGGGATAGTACTATTCGTATAGGGCACCATGGATGTAGGAACCCTAGTCCACAGACGTTACACGGTCCCTACTGCTCTTTCCGAGTTTAAACTTGTTAAGATAAAACAAAAACATAACCCCACACAATTAACCATTTTCAGGTCAAGTTTAGATCTACTCAGGTTTCAAATATTTACTCAACACTAAAAGAACAAGCAGGTAGTGAAGACTAACATCAGACTGCACTTCTGTGCAGGCTCATCTTAGTCTGTTCACCTGCCACAGCTTATCTCAAAAAAAGAATATTCTGGGATCAGAATGCCAAGGATTAATTGCACCTTGCGAGAATTCTTACATTTGAAAAAAAGACACATACATGTTCATTTACACACAGTTTCTCAACATCCCTATGTTTTATATTGCAGCTGAAATGACATTACCCCATACAAACGACGAAGATATCTTTATACAAGGTCACCGTATACCAAAACATTCGATCATCAACGGGAATCTATATTCCGTACATATGGACCCCAAATACTGGGACGAACCCGAAGCATTTAGGCCAGAACGGTTCATAGAAAACGGAAAAATAAAGAAACATGCGGCGTTTATGCCTTTCGGTATAGGTAAGTTTCAAACAACTCCCATATGTCGGTAGGCTACCATAGTGTTGTAAATACAGCTTTAACAACGCTTAATTAAGACATTTTATCGACCTCCAAAGATATGTAGATTCAACACAAATCTATTGAAAGATTATAACGTTTGGCTATTTTAAGATTAATCTATTCCTAATCAATGACGCTTTAAGACCACCCAAGTAAAAAAAAGCTTTCGAAAACATTGTGGAAAATGAAGAAATTGCTTGTTACAAGCAATTTTTTCATTATCCATTATGTTCTATGCATCTTTTTTTTAAAAAAAATCCGAAATTTCATCAACTAAAATTTGTCGTCTGCACATCTTTGACCAGTCTGGATTTTTGTCGTCTGGTAATGGGTTAAAGAACTGTAGTCATTGGTTCTGCGTTAAACACATATTGCAATATGTTGGTGGAGTTCTAATTTCCTGAACCGATCTTCAATATGATTCAATGATAGTGAATGGTAGGGTCGTCATCAGGATTTTGAAAAAAAAACTATACGCACCTGAGAGGCGGGTATTAGCTAGGTGGCGGACAAGAGATCCCTCCCCAACCCCTCATCCTGTCAGGATGGGTAGCAGGCAGGAGTTAGGGTGCCCCCTACGAGAATAGCTTGACTACGTTAATGTATGAAAAAACGTCGTAACTAAAGCATGAATAAGGTGTAGTTTCGATGTTTTGATCCGACAACAACAAAATGTTAACCATTTAATAGAGGTAAATATTTAAGGCTGGACTCAATTCAAAGAAGTTGCAGGCGGCAGTTGAAAGTTTGTGACCTTATAGAAACATTCTTTTTCAGGGGTAGATAACGTCAGGTGAAAGACTTTCTTTTTTATATCAAAGATTTTCTTGGTGATCCACAATAATTCCAAAGTTGTTTCTTGAGGAGCATAAAAAAGGGGGACTAAGTGGTAATAGACCCATGTTCTTAATTGGTTGAATGCTTGAACAAGGGACCTTTCACTTCACAAGCCCCAAGAGGCAAATTGTAGGGCTTCGTTAGTGAGAGCGAAGTGATGGCAAAAGATTTCCCTTTGAACCCCGCACGAATAAAACGCTCAACACCAGAAAAATTATTAATGCAAGTTATAGAGTTCATGGAATTTTTGTCTAATCATTCACTTTATTTTGCGTTACTGGTCTAAATTTGAATATTTTTTATGTTTCAGGGCCAAGAATGTGTATGGGAGAGACTCTCGCTAAAATGGAATTGTTCTTGATGGTGTCAAATCTTCTACAGCGGTTCTCATTTTTACGCGAAAATGAAGACAAAAGACATAGTTTTGGCGCTAAATTGGACCAAGTTACGTCCGCCCCAATCCCGTATAAATTGAAATGCGAACGACGCAATTGACAATAGATTCGTTCATAGCCTGTGACTGAGAAAGAGAGAGAGAGAGAAAGAGAGAGAGAGAGAGAGAGAGAGAGAGAGAGGGAGAGAAAGAGAGAGAGTGAGTGAGTGAGTGAGTGTGTGTGAGAGAGAGAGATTGAGAGAGAGAGAGAGACAGAGAGAGACAGAGAGAGACAGAGAGAGACAGAGAGAGACAGAGAGAGAGAGAGAGCTGTTTGGATCTACATGAAAAGCGCATTTGATAAACTGTTTATATCAATTTCTAACTCCTTGTTATTTTAATTTTTTTATATAAAATAAATTTTATACATATAGTTTTATTTATATATATAAATAAATTGTGGTTCGTTTCACCCTCAAATTTACATGTGTGTTTTTTTCCAATATCCGACATGTCAATATTACCACTAAAGCTTATTTAGGCTATATTACAAAACTGCACTAGGTGCTTTTTTCCAATTACAAAACTGCCGCAAAAGTTTGTTTTTTTTACAAAACTACCGTAAGTACTTATATTCATATCGGCGCTTACTACCGTTTTGCGCTAAACCCCTCAATATTGCAAAATAGGAAAATGGGTGAATTACATTAGATTTTATGAAGTACTAGAAAAAAAAACAGACATATAGTTTCCGAAAGGTCTTTTAGTAACTTGAATATATGACCAATAAGGTATAAAGACGATCATTCAAACATGTCCACCTTTTACTTCACTTAGACAAAATACAGCGTCATCAGGTCAAATTGTGGTGTTGACTTGATATTGTGTTATTTTGTTAAAAAGTAGCGTTATTGAATCAAAATATGGTGTTGACTTGTTTAAACATTATGTTATTTTATCATAAAGCTTCGTTTTTATGTTCAAATGTGGTGTTGAATTGTCTAATTGTTGTCTTATTAAGTCAAAAAGTAGTAATATTATGTCTTAATGTGGAGCTGAGTTATTTTATCGACGTTTTATTATGTCAACAAGTATCATTGATATTTCTGAGTTTGACGTTGACATATCAAAAAGATATTTTAACCTTATTATGTTCAATAGGTGTGTTATTATTTACACCTTCGGTGTCGACCTGTTTCAATTCTGTCTTATCATGCATAAAAGAAGTTTTATTTTGAAAATATTTGAAGCTTACTAGTCTATACAATATGTTATTATATTAAACAGTAGAGTTACCATGTCTAGATGTCGATATGATTCATTTAAAAAAGTCTTGTTATATGCAAAGTAATCTTGAAATGTCTGAGATTTGTCTTATTATGTTAAAAATAACACTATCCTGTTAAGATTTGAGGTTTACCTGTAGACTGATTGCACTATTATGTCAAAATGAAGTCTTATTTTGACCAAGCATGGTGGTAATTTGACCCAACAACGTCTTATTATGTCAAAAGTATTGTTATGGTTTTCATATTTCACGTTGACTTGTCTACATATTGTCTTATTTTTGTCGAGAAACAGGTTTGCTAGCCTGAATGCGATGTTCATTTGTCTAAATAATGTCAATATATGTCAAAAAGAAGAATGTTCATGTTTAAACGGGGCATTCAGTAGCCAAAACATTACCTTATTATGTAAAAAAGAGAATTTACATATTCTAAATATACATGTAATATTGACATGTTTCACTTAAATCCTATTATGTGGAAAGACGGTCTTATCATGTTCAAATACCGACTTGACTTGTTGAAACACTGCCTTAACATGTGTTAAGTAGCGATATTATGTTCTTATATGATATTTACTTGTCTACATATTATCTTCTATTATCAAAAAGTGGTGGTGATCTGTCCAAATCTTATGTTAGTATGTCAAAACGCTGTCATATCATGCCAAAAGGAAGCGTCATGATAAATTATGTGCCATTATTTTAACAAGTTAACATACCAGGGAACATGACGAAACTGCCTTTTTACAAGCAAATACAATACCTTTGACAAGTCATCACCGTGTTCAGACACGATAATACCACTAATTTCAAATAATAACTCTATCTAAAGACAAGTCATGTTCGCGCTTGAACATGGTAATATGATTCTTTGACAGAATACGGCATTGTTGTGTACGGCCAATATCAAACATGGACAAAACCAAACTACCTACGTCAAATTAGGCCAATGTTTACACAAGTCACCACCGCATTTGGACATAACCACTTTACTTTCTGGCATGATAAGGCAAGGTTTAGTCAAGTCAATACGATATTTGGACAAAGCCATACTACTCTTTAGTATGGCCAAGCAAAGTTTTGACACCTTAACATAATATTTGAAGATGATAGCTTTTTTTTTGGACATATTGGTTCAATGCTTACACAATTTAATATTACATGTAAGCATGCCAGCACTACCTTTTGACGTAATTAGAGTGTGTTTAAGTAAAACATTATACAAATAGACACAATGGAACTAGTTTTTTATAAGAATCGATAATCTTTTTCAAGTCAACAAGGTATTTGGATATGATGACATAATTGTTTCACATAATAAGACTATTTTATACAAGTCAACACCACATTTGAACATGATAGCATAACTTTTTGACATCACAAATGAACGCTTTATTAATTGAACGCCACATGTCGACAAAATTACAGAACTCTTTGATATAAAAAGACATTGTTTAGACAAGCCAATGCCACACTTGGACACTAATACACCACACATGGACTTGGTAAGGCATATTTCGGCAAGACATCACCGCTTTTATGCACAGTATGGATTAGTCAGCAACACATTTAAGCTTGATAACAGTTTTCCCTTGGTTACCATTTCTAAGCTTTCACTCAGGTGTGCGCTTTGGGGCCAGTGATCCTCTTGTTTAATATTCAGAGAAATTTAGTCAAGAGCTGATTTCTAGTCTACGAAAGCTTAAAATGATAAATATGAAAGTAATCATATTTGTATGTTATTCTCCATTCATTGCGGTAAATGCAATCAAAGGAATTGGCCTACGTTAAGTTACCGAGGATGGTATTAAATTTGTTGCCGGCGACCTATATATTTCTTTTACGAAAGTAAAAAAAAAACTATGATGCCTTTTATTTGTTTGAATGGTCCTTAACGCGGCGTTTAACAATTTTCCAGTCATTTCGCGGCAGCGGGAGCACCTTACAGTGGATTCCTGGTATATCTTGTACCAGTACCATATTTAAATCCTTTACCAGCCTACACCCACTATCTAACTTAGGTTTACGATTATCCGACCATTAGTGAAGAACAAATATCGGAAAGGTTATGTGCCGCTTCCAGGGATCGAACCAATACACCCATGGTTGAAGATTTGGAGTCTGATGCTGTACGAACTGTAACAAGACGGCGGAAACTCATTTTAGCTTTACTTCATTGCAAATGGGTAATATTGTGTTTCACATTTTGTTCTAACTTACTTAAGACCTATGACGGGAAATTCTTGTGTTGTATTTAAAGTAAGGGCGTTAATAGGCAAGATGGATTAAAAGCCATTATCATTAAGCCATCCAAAAAAACACTTGACACTAGAATCCCAAACTGTGACGGTTACGAAAACATTTCTTGAAACCAAATACAAGAATATGGGCCTTAGTGTGTCATTTCCTACCATTTCACGTGTGCGCAAAGAAAAGAATCTAATCAGTCTACATGTACATCTGCACAGTCTGATCAGGGTCTTCAGATTAATATTGACCTAAAGCAGCTTTAGACGAAAATCGAATATTAGCCTATGCGTGATATTTCCAACCATTTCGCATGTGCGTGACTCGAATCACATTGAGCACCCTGGACAGTCATTCGGGGCAATTAGAACAATCGCTGATTTTTTAAAGTAGCTTTTGGTCAGTATCTATCTACAGAGCGCAGAGTAAAGACTCTGATCAGACTGTGCGGATGCACAGGATGATCTGAGTCTTTACTTGGCGCACATGTGTAATGGTTTGAAATGTCACGCATGCGCTCATATTACAAATTCAATGAGTGGCTGTGCAGGCCATCTGAAATGATGGAGAAAGTCCCTCAAAGGTTCCCATGTAAACTGTTGATTCTTCTATGTAACAGGAGACAATCAAAGAAAATATTCCTGATTTGCAAAATGTTAGACCTGTCCAAATCTGAAGCTTTTGCATACGAAAATTTAAGGGGTATTTAATTTGAAATATAACCATTCAGTAGGGTAGAAAATGTTATGGAAAAGGGAGAAAATACTTGTTACTAGAAATTTCTTCTTTTTCAACAATATTTAGAAAGCGCAGGGACTTAAAAAACCAAGTGTTGAACAAGAAAGGGTTGAAATAAAAAATTAAGTTGCTATTTGGAAAAAAATATAGTGAGAATGATTTGGCGGATCATTGGCTCAGCCTCCGTCAAGAACATTCTCTTCGACATCTAACGGCGTTATTTAGCTAACTTCCTTGACCAGTAACATGTATAATAAAACAATGAAATAAATAAAAAAGGTTGGTTGGCGACCTAAACGTCGTAAATACAGCTTAAACATACTGCAGTTACGACGTTTAAATCGCAAAGCCTACAAAATGCTCATAACAAATGTCGACCAATGTTGGAGATCAAAGTTCATTTTCGGTCTAAATGAATTATTTGATTGGTTGATTGAATCTTTGATTGAAACCGCGTACGGCCAATTAGAGCTATTAGAGAATCTGCTACGAAAATGACTTTGGCTCTTATCCATTTTGTCGTACCCAAAGCGTCGTACGTTCTACTTATCTCTCGATATCCCTTCACTTGTGAGGATGGCCCTAATATGCTGCGCCCGACCGGTTCGTACTCGTTTAAACAAGTTTCCGAGATTGCCCCTTTTCGCGTGATTGGTCTCGTTTATCTAACATGTGTGATACAAGTTATTAAACGTTAATGCATTACTTATTTAAACACCGAAGTGATAAGATGGCAAATCTCTATAATGGAGTGTTTATTACCATGGTTTTGAACATCATGTCGATTAGAACTACCTTCGTCGTTGCCGAGTCCCATTGCTCAAAGTTCCCATACGAAGAGGCTTTACTGGAGAAAATGATACGAATGGAAATCAAAGTGGAACAAATGGAAAAGAGAATTCTTGCTGCAAAAAAACAAGTTCTACAAGAGGTAGAAAAACTTAAAGAACACAGAAACAAACTAGAAGATAACTTTGAAAAAAACAATGGCAGAGTTCCGGAATACTTTAAGCGAGGAGTTTACAGAAAAATCAAGTCGAATAGAAGACATTTTACAGCAAAGAGAAGCACAGATAAGCAGATTATCAAATGATCTTATTGCACTGTCGAACAACACTGTGCTGCAATTAAAAGGTGTGTACCATTCACATATATCAATTGACCAATTGCCCCACCCTCTTACCCCGTTGGCAAGGCCAACTGTCTCCGACAGGAAATCTCGCTTCGATATTTAAAGGCGCTATTTTACAAAATTTATGCCAGGTAGCATGCAAGAAAAAAGTAGATATAGTTGGTTGGCGACCTAAACGTCGTAACTACAGCTTGAATAAGCTGTAGTTACGACGTTTAAGTCTCCAAACCAACAAAAAGGGATAACAAAAATGGCGGCAAATGTAGGAGATAAAACTCGTTTCTGGTCATAATAAAGGATTTCATTGGTCGACTGGTTATTTGATTGACAATCAAATGCTGCACTTTTGGTCAATTCTAGGTGACTCCACTGAGCAAAGTCTAGCGGGGTTATTGCCGAGGCTCATTGTCCGCCGTGTGCTCGCTCGTTCGTCTGTAGGTACTTAAACTTATAAAAGCATCGTGACCTCTAAATGTAAAGGACATATTTCAATCAAAATTCACAGAAACGATCATTGGAACATTCTCTATCACATGTTTTCAAGACATTTTGATCTGAATATAGATATGACTGATTTTAATCCACTATTTTAATCGCTGGCCCCGCCCACTGACTCTGTTGGTCAAACCCAATGGCTCCAACAGGAAGTCCACTTCGATTTTAAATAGGGTTATGTTGCAAAATGTATGGCTAGTAACATGTCACAAAAATGTAGAATGGCTTGTTGCCGACCTTAACGCCGTTATATAACTTGGTTTGGCTGTAGTTACGATGTTTAAGTCGCCAAACATACAAAAAGCTTAACAAAACTAGCGGCAAATGTTGGAGTTCAAAACTCACGTCTGATATAAATATCATTGGTCGACTGATCATTTGTTTCACAGCCGTGATTGTTCAATTTTAGTCGGATGATAGGCGGAAGTTGGGCTATTCGGACCTCTCTCACATTTCTTCCAGAAACCTTGTTTAGATGATGACACGGTTGGTTATTTTTCGTGTCATAAATGTATCATTTAAGGTGCAGAGTGAAGTTAGCAGAGTAGCAGACTGGCAGAGTAGCAGAGTGAAGTTAGCAGACTGGCAGTCTGACAGACTGTCAGAGTGAGAGAACAGATCTTCATTAACATGAAAATTGGAGTTCATTTTTAAGCTAATTGGGTTTTGAATTCGTTGAAAATAGTTTTTTGGCGAACGTGAGGCTTCGGATAATTTCAAACTTTTTTCAACAGTAATATATTCCTAGAATTATAACCCTTTATGTCGATCAAGCTCTTATCAAAAGCGTTTGATTTGAAATTGTGTCCCGCTTTTACAGTAGGATAACATGCCGATTTGTCCCGCTTTTACAGTAGGATAACCTGCCGATTTGTCGATTGTCAAAGTTTGTCAAATGTTGTTGTTGTTGTTAACTTTTGACAACTGTTAAAATGCCGCGGTCTCAGTCAGCTGGTCTACTGAAAATAACAACATGCACTAGTACACTGGCAGTTTGGCAGACTGGCAGTTTGGCAGACTGGCAGAGTGAAGTTAGCAGACTGCCAGTCTGGCAGAGTAGCAGAGTAGCAGAGTGAAGTTAGCAGACTGGCAGTCTGGCAGACTGGCAGAGTGAGAGAACGGACCTTAATTAAAATGAAAATTCGAGTTAATTTATATGCTAATTGGGCTTTGAATTCGTTGAAAAAAGTAATTTTGTGAACGTGCGGCTCCGGATAATTTCTAACGTTTGATAATAGTAGTATATTTCCTAGAATTATAACCCTTTATGTCGAACAAGCTTTTATCAAAACCATTTATCTTGGAATTGTTGTCCGCTGTTTAAGTCGGATAACTGCCAGTTTGTCAAATGTTGTTGTTGTTGTTAACTTTTGACAACTGTTAAAATGCCGCGGTCTCAGTCAGCTGGTCAACGAAAATAACAACATGCATCAGGACACTGGCAGTCTCACAGACTGACAGAGTATCAGACTGGCAGAGTGAAGTTTAAATGCCGTAGTCTCAGTCAGCTAGTCAACTGAAAATAATAACACGCACTAGGACACTGGCAGTCTGGCAGACTGACAGAGTAGCTGTCTGACAGAGTGAAGTTAGCAGACTAGCAGTCTGGCAGAGTAGCAGAGTAGCGGAGTGAAGTTAGCAGACTGGCAGTCTGGCAGACCGGCAGAGAGAGAGATCGGACCTTCATTAACATGAAATTGGAGTTCATTTTAATACTCATTGGGCTTTGAAGTCGTTGAAAATGTTTTTTTAGGTGAACGTGTGGATCCGGAAATTCACTTTTTACAATACTAATATATTCCCAAGAATTATAACCAATTATAATCCTTTTTAGTCGGTCAAGCTCTTTTCAAAAGCGTTGGATTTGAAATTGTTTCCGTTTGTTTCAATGGGATATCCTGCCAAGTCGTTGGTTGTTGTTGTTGTTGTTGTTCAATTTTGTCAGCTGTTTAAATGCTGCAGTCTATGTCAGCTGGTGTACTGATAATAACATCATGCACTAGCAAAATGGCAGTCTAGCAGACTGGCAGTCTGGCAAACTGCAAGACAGTCTGCTGGCAGAGTGAAGTTAGCAGACTGGCAGTCTGGCAGAGTAGCAGAATAGCAGAGTGAAGTTAGCAGACTGGCAGTCTGGCAGACCGGCAGAGTGAGTGGACGGACTTTCATTTACATGAAAATTAAATTCCTTTTTATGGTGATTGGGCCTTAAAATCGCTGAAATTTTTTTTTTTGGGTTAAAGTGTGGCTCCGAATAATTTCTTACTTTTTATAACAGTAACAAATTTTCCAGTACTAAAGCCCGTAATGGCGATCAAACTATTATCACAAACGTTTGATTTGAAATTGTTTCCGGTTGATCAGTAAGATATCCTAACAATTAATCGGCTGTTGTTGTTGTTTAATTTTGTCGACTGTTAAAGTGCCGCTGTCTCAGTCAGCTGGTGAACTGAAATACCATCATGCACTAACACAATGGCAGTCTGACAGACTGGCAGTCTGGCAGACTGGCAGAGTAGCATAGATTGACAGAGTGAAGTTAGCAGACTGGCAGTCTGGCAGACTAGCAGAGTAGCAGAGTGAAGTTAGAAGACTGGCAGTCTTGCAGAGTAGCAGAGTGAGTGAACGGACCTTCATTAACATGAAAATGGAATTCCTTTTTATGGTATTTGGGCTTTAAAATCGTTGAAATTATTGTTAGAGTAAAAGTGTGGCTCCGGATAATTTCTTACTTTTCAACGATTTTAAAGCCCAATTACAAATAAAAGTAATTCCATTTTCATATTAATGAAGGTCCGTTCACTCACCCTTCTGGTCTGCCAGAGTGCCAGTCTGCTAACTTCACTCTGCTAGTCTGCTACTCTGCCAGACTGCTAGTCTGCTAACTTTACTCTGCTAGCAGACTATCCTGCAGTCTGCTAGTGCATGATGTTATTATCAGTACACCAGCTGACAGAGACCGCGGCCTTTGAACAGCTGACAAAATTGAATATCAACAACCACCGACAACTTGGCAGGATGCCCCACTGAAACAAACGGAAACAATTTCAAATCCAACGCTTTTGAGAAGAGCTTGACCGACTAAAAAGGGTTATAATTGGTTATAATTCTTGGGAATATATTAGTATTGTAAAAAGTGAGAAATTATCCGGAGTCACACGTTCACCTAAACACTATTTTCAGGACTTCAAAGCCCAATGAGTATTAAATGAACTCCAATTTCATGTTAATGAAAGTCTGTTCTCTTACTCTGCCGGTCTGCCAGACTGCCACTCTGCTAACTTCACTCTGCTACTCTGCCAGAGTGCCGGTCTGCTAACTTCACTCTGACAGTCTATGCTACTCTATCAGTCTGTCAGACTGGCAGTCTGTCAGACTGCCATTGTGTTAGTGCATGTTGGTATTTAAGTAGACCAGCTGACTGAGACCGCGGCACTTTATCAGTCGACAAAATTAAACAACAACAACAGCCGATTAACTGGTAGGATATCTTACTGAAACAGCCGGAAACAATTTCAAATCAAACGTTTTTGATAATAGTTGGATCGCCATTAAGGGCTTTAGTTCTGGAAATATGTTACTATTATAAAAAGTTTGAAATTATCCGGAACAACACTTTAACTCAAACAATAATTTCAACGATTTTAAAGCCCAATTACCATAAAAAGGAATTCCACTTTCATGTTAATGAAGGTCCGTTCTCTCACTCTGCTGGTCTGCCAGACTGCCAGTCAGCTAACTTCACTCTGCTAGTCTGCTACTCTGGCAGACTGCCAGTCTGCTAGCTTCACTCTGCCAGCAGACTGTCTTGCAGTCTGCTAGTGCATGATGTTATTATCAGTACACCAGCATACAGAGACCGCGTTATTTAAACAGCTGACAAAATTGACAACAACAACAACCGACAACTTGGCAGGATACCCCACTGAAACAAACGGAAACAATTTCAAATCCAACGCTTTTGATATGAGCTTGACCGACATAAAGGATTATGATTGGTTATAATTCTTGGAAATACATTAGCATTGTAAAAAGTGAGAAATTATCCGGAATCACACGTTCACCTTAACACTATTTTCAACGACTTCAAAGCCCAATGAGTATTAAAATGAACTCAAATTTCATGTTAATGAAGGTTTGTTCTCTCACTCTGCCGGTCTGCCAGACTGCCACACTGCTACTCTGTTACTCTGCTACTCTGCCAGAGTGCCAGTCTGCTAACTTCACTCTGCTACTCTGCTACTCTGCTACTCTGCCAGACTGCCAGTCTGCTAACTTCACTCTGCCAGCAGACTGCTCTTGCAGTCTGCCAGACTGCCAGTCTGCAAGACTGCCAGTTTGCTAGTGCATGATGTTATTTCAGTACACCAGCTGACAGAGACCGAGGCATATAATCAGCTGACAAAATTGAACAACAACAACTGACAACTTGGCAGGATATCCCACTGAAACAAACGGAATCAATTTCAAATCCAACGCTTTTGATTAGAGCTATCCCGACATAAAGGATTATAATTGGTAATACTTCTTGGAAATATATTACTATTGTAAAAAATGAGAAATTATCCGGTGCCACACGTTCACCCAAAAAATAATTTCAACGAACTCAAAACCGAATTAGCATAAAATGAACTCCAATTTCATGGTCATGAGGGTCCGTTCTCTCACTCTGCCAGTCTGCCAGACTGCCAGTCTGCTAACTTCACACTGCTAGTCTGTCAGTCTGCTACTCTGCTAACTTCACTCTGCCAGTCTGCTACTCTGCTAACTTCACTCTGCAAGTCTGCTAGTCTGCTACTCTGCCAACTTCACGAACATCATTTAAGGAGATGAAGAGAATATTTGGTTTTCATGGTGGTAGGGGGCCTATGAAACGAAAAGACTAATCACACTGTATGAACACGCAATTCTAAGATTTTGATGACATCGACCGTAAAACATAAATATTTTACAAATTCTGATACATTTTTTATGGAACTATTTTGTTCGGGAGCGTACAAAATAGCTGTTTGCTCAAAATTTTATTCATGGAGGTATGAATATTTTTTGGACCAATCAGAACGTCTGATTTTGATAGGCGAAACTTACAATTAATTTATTCTGTAATAACGCTTTCTTTGTTTCCGCTTTAGTCAGTTCATTGTCTTAGACAGATTTGGACCTAGGATTTCGTCTACGTCATGTAGACCCTTTTCTTTTTACACACAACACAAATTAAGCATCATTAGGATCGATCGTGTTTAAAAAGATCAGTACATCATCACATAATCAGATGAAAAAGCATTGTCAATCTTGAATGAATTTATTTTTACGGGTAATGCCATTTACGTCGCATAATTGATGCACTGTATTAAAGAGCCGTCTAATAACTTGATTTGTTTGTTTGTTTGAATGGGGTTTAACGCCGCGTTTAACCATTTTTCAGTCATATCTCAGCGGCTGGAGCACCTAACAGTGGATTCCTAGTAATCTCGCACCAGTACTACCATTACATCCTTTCCTAGCCTCCAGCTGCTATCCCACTTAGGTTTACGATCATCCATCCATTGATAGACAAATGTCGGAAAGGACATGTGCCGCAGCCGGGGAGTCAGGGTAGTCAGGGTAGAATCAGCTAATCATAAATCATGCAGTTTATGAATATATTTTCAGGTGGATCAAAAGAACTTCTGTCGCCCGTCTATTTCATGGCAAAAGTTACTCGGGAATTCACTTACAAAACTGATGACGTCTTCCTATTCGACACTGTGATGAACGAAGAAGGCGATCATTACAATCCAAGCACGGGGGAGTTTACAGCGCCATTAGATGGAATTTACTTATTTACGGTACAATTATGTACGGGTTCCAGTGATCCGGTTGAATTCGCGTTCGCAGTAGATGGCAAAATTGAACAAGTATCGTTGATGTATCCCGGAACAAATACCTGTGAAACTAATTCCTTCATGAAAGATTTGAAGTCCGGGAGTCATGTTAGTGTGAACAATACAGAATCAAATATTTTACGCGATGATTCATGGAGATGGAACATATTTTCTGGGGCACTGATTATGAGTTCAGAATAGAATCTTCTAGAATGTCGAGGAGTTATTTTCATATTCATAATTTCCCATTCTTAACTTTTAATTAGTTTTCAAGTTAACATTCACTTCCGCTCAAAAATGATTAGTAAATCCTTTCTTTTTATTGACAGCGGCGAACACTCAGTTAAGGTTTAATTTGAACAAAGACAATAAGATTCTATTTAGCCAACATATCCCCAAGCTTTACTATGAAAACTTTTGTAATCGTGTAACGAGTGCTTAACCATGAAATTCTTGCGCCTTTGAAAGCAGGGCTCTGTTTATTTTCAGAAATATTATAAACTCAACCAGGGTTTCTATAAGCCTCCTTAACCGTTTCCTGTTCAAACCCTGGTTTTACGTTCCTGTAATTCCAAACTCGAGAAAACATTGTAGTAAAGAAATTGTTAGTAACAAACAATTTCTTCGTTTTCTACAATGTTTTCTACCTTGTGGTTTGGTTGCTTTTCAAATTGCACTCACTTTTAGTTGTCGTCTGTATCTTCTTTCAAATTGTGCAAGTCTAAAATTTTGAAAAATAGGAAAGGATTAAAGGAATGCACTGTATATTCTTCGTATGACCATCCGTAGGTCCAACTGACTGTATACCCACCATAACGTGAATCATATTTGATTTCACTCATCAACGGAAAAGGGGACTTCGTAAAGAAAATCTCCTCGTCCATTTCTTGACAATTTTGGATCAAATTGTAACAGAATTGACTGATCACAGCTGTAAATCAAAGACATAATGGACCAATCAAATAATTCATCTAGACCGGGAGCGAACTTTGAAGTTCGACGTAAGCCGATATTTATGTGTAGTAATTATGTTAGTTTGACGACTGAATAGTCGTTACTACAGTTTATTCAAGCTGCATTTACGACGTTTAGGACGCAAACTAACCATTATACCTTTTTGACACATAGTTGGACATATATTTTGTCAGAAAAACGTCATTTAATATCGAATTGGAACTTCCTAAGTCAGTGGGCGTGTCAAGCAGCGTCAGTGGGCGGGACTAGCGACAGGTCAATATTCAACCATAAGTGAGGTAACGAAATGGTTAATATTTTGCATCTCTGGGGATATCAAGGAAAAACAACACCTGCTTTAAACCGTTGTAAAAGGTATCAATTCTTTCAATTGTTTTACAGAATATCTTTTTATTTTTGTGACTTAAATTTTTCCCATATTGGATTGGTTTTACGTACGCTTTTCCCCGGTGCAATGTGTGGAAAGGGCGACTGAATGTAAACATCTTGGGAACGCAGCCCGGTTGGATATGGTGCAATTTTCAAAGTTTTTTTCATGGACTCCGTAGGCGTCTATCAGTGTTACCTGGAAAATCCAGTAGAATGTTACTAGATTAGAAGAGAGGTAGCGCCCAGTTAGGTTCGACTTATTATTTTTTAAAACATGTCACACCAAAACAATTGTACATTTTGAAAATCGCGTAATACGATGCTTCTATATAATTCGTAGAAGGCGTAAAGACTACTCTTAAATATGAAAACAACTTTACAATAACAATAACCCGCTTAGCGTAGATGCGGTCACAGTTTAAATAACGCGTAGTCTTTCAACTAATTTTAGTACTGAAAGTATTGCAAGCTAGCAAAGCATAGTTTTTGATCTTTTTGGTTGAAGATTATCATGACAAATAAACGAGGATTAAGTATCTAATGGGATAACAAATTACAACATGACAAAATCTTAGACTGGTTCAAATTGAAAGAAGTTACAGATGATAATTTCATTTTTGTAGAATTTAGAAAATCTCTCCTTTATAGACCATAGAAAACTTTGTGGACGTTGAAGAAATTGCTTGTTACTAGCAATTTTCCAAAGCCTTTTTCTTGAGATGGTCATTTTGAAAACAATATTATCTAGTGATCTAACAATACATAGGAGACGAACTTGCAGGCAGAGTTTATAATATTCTTAAAACAAATAAGAACTGCTTTTTATGGCGTAGGCATTTAACGGATTTAGTGATTAAGCCTCCAGTGGCGGTTTGCACCCATTTAACTTTGAGAAGACCTCAAAATTGTGTGTGTTAACTTAAGTTATCAAAGCTGGCGTTGCTAGCTAAAAAGTGACTAATTTGCCCTCTAGCGCACCAGCTGTATACCGCGGGAGTGATAATCTATACAGTTAGAAATGTTCAAAGAAATTTATTATTATTTTGAGTTAGCCACTTCAATCCACCACCAACGACAAAGTTTCGGAGTAGCAGACGACACTTCAACATCGCTTTTGAAATTGAAAACTAGTGCCCAGATAGGGTAGAAACATTGTGAAGCAAGCCATTTCTCATTTTTTTCACAAGGTTTTTAGTGCAATTCTTCAGGAGCGCAAAAAGCATGATTGTGTGGGAATGGGTTAAACTACTACTGGGTCGCGGAAGGGTTAAAATATATGCATAATCCCTCATTTGTTTCTTATTGGTAGTAATTCTCAAAGAATATTGCTAAACTACCGCAGTATTGTCCAATTTTCTTAAATGATATCACAATTCGTCGGACAATGATAATCTCGGAGAAGTAAAAAAAGTATTGATTTTGAAAGCTAGTTAGACTGCGATCAAATGAAACTGGTTTAACGTCATTTTCAGTAGTATTAAGGTATAACCGCGGTTGGTAGGTGAATCCAACCATGACTTCCTATCAATTTTCATACTAGTAACATGCACATCTGCAACAATAAATTTGGGCAATTATATGTGTAGCTGCTCAGCCAACTTAACAGGTAAATCATATTTCCATCAGTGAAAGACAGGAATGGCAATTTTTCTCGAACTTGTGATCATGTTCAGGACTCTAGAATAGAAAACACCCTGTATTACCATTAAACAAACCAGGCTAGTTGAGGCGTTATGCTTGTATATGAAAAATGCCATTGTCTATACCGAAATTGGCATATCACTCTACTATACCAAATACGGCCGCCCATCATAAGTACCTTCAGTGCTCTGTTTTAAACAGACTTTTTGTACAGTTGTGTTTTTGTATTATCATTTGTTTATTGAAGGCTCATGAGAAAGTGAATATCGCGTAAACGTATCTCCTTCTGCAACTCTGGATAACTGAACGAGATCTTACAGCATATTCTAGTATTTGCCAACTAGACATTTGTGATTCATTGGTGTACATATAATTGACCAATCGCTCGCCCCCGTCCAAGTAATCCGTTGGCCCCGCCTATCGACACGTAATCCGTTGGCCCCGCCTATTGACACGTAATCCGCTGGCCCTGCCTATTGACACAAAGAGAAATTGCGCTATTAATAATCAAAGTGCTGAAAAGAACTGTTAGCTGGCAAAGCATTGTTTTGTTCAGTAAACTTCTCAGTCAAACGTTATCATGATCTGTCTGTCTGTCATGATAAAAAATGATGTTAAGGTAACCAAGGAGTTAACCATTCCCACACAATCCTTAGTTTTTACGCCCATCAAGAAAATAGTTGTGGAAAGCAATGTGGAAATGAAGAAATTGCTTGTCACAAGCAATTTATTCATTTTCCATATTGGTTTCTACCTAGAGCGATAAATATTTTAGAATTTTCAAAAATTTGAAATTGTCGTCTGTAACTTCTTTGAAGACTCTGATCAGAGTAATTTTGAACACGATGTTCTCAAGTGAGCTTAAGTACCTAGGAGAAGAAATTTCAATATTTCTGAAATCGTAAGGACTACTTTTAATGACAATGGCATATAATGGGTTTAGTGGTTAAGTCTCCAGCAGCAGTTTGCATTCGTTGAACTTTGAGACGACCTCAAAATTCTGTCTATTAACTTAAGCTATCAAAGCTGGCGCTTTGCTAGCTAAAAGAGTAAGGTGGTTGTTTATCGTAACTACAACTTGAATATGATGTAGTTACGATATTTAAGTGGCACAACCAACAGAAAAAGCTTCTCAAAAATCGACGGCCAATGTTGTATTATATACCTATAAAAAGTATGGATTAAAATCTGGCTATCTAATACAACTTGACAGAAAAAAATCCAATTCGTCGATTCGTCGTATTCGTCGAGTACCGTTAAACACGGACTACATTTTGTGTATTGACGTTCGGTTTTTTCCGGAAAGTTGGTTATTTCTTAATCATTTAAGAGAATTTTCTTAATGTCATGTCCTAAAAGGTATATAATAAAAGGAATATTACAACAGTGTGTTTTTCTATTTGTTATTATCGTGTTCGGAAATCGTGTGTAGGTATTTTTATTGGAGATGAGACCGAAGGTCTCATCCAATAAAAAAAATACCTACTCTCGGTCTCATCCAATGAAAATACCTACCCACGATTCTCGAACACGACAACAACACATAGAAAAACACACGGTTGTAATAATCCCTTTATGTCAGCCCGATTAGCTCAGTTGGTAGAGCACTTGACTTCAAATCTCAAGATCACGGGTTCGAGCCCTGGGCTGACCATATCAACTAACAAAAACTAATTGTCTTTCGGATGAGACGTTAAACCGAGGCCCCTTGTGACGATGCTATCCATCGAGCACGTTAAAGAACCAGGCGGATCTCTCAGCAGTTTCGTCCTGTATCCTTGCACTATCCCCCGTAACAACTAACCGTCTTCTGGGGGCGTCGCTCATATGTGCATGTGCTACGGTAGCGGCCACTTCCATTAGCGGCCACTTCCATTAAGCGACCATAACCGAAATACCAATTTAGGAAGCAAAATCTCTTAAGAAGTGAAAGCATTTTTCCTTAAAAATCATAGCAAAATCCTATGTTGTTGGGACCCATTAGAATCGTCTCACTGAGACGATTCTAATGAATCCAAACAGCATAAGATTAAGCGAGAATTATGTAATGAGTTCTATATGCAATCGAATCCTTCATATCTTTCACAATAAAGTGTATTAAACGACCATTCTTTTAAGCGACCACTTTTTGGTCGTCCCTTCAGTAATCGCTTAATACAATCTTTACTGTATCATTATCCTCATTCTGTTTTCTACGTGTACTAATTCTGTGACATGAAATAGTTTCTTTGTTATTTCCAGTAAAATGGTCAGATACAGATTACCAATGTAGGAACATGTTACACTTGTTCGGTAAATTAACTTAAATTTAGATATGAAAATTTCAAATGAGCATCGGTACGTAAGTTTTCGACGAGTAATATGACTTAAAATGCTTCCAAACATTCTCACAATTTAATATTTAGTTTCGTCTATCAAAAACGAGCGGTCTGATTGGCCAGAAGAGATTATTCATACCTCCACTAACAAAACTTTGAGCACGCAGCGATTTTGTATGCTTCCACACAAAATAGTTCAATCCGAAAAAGTAGCGACATTTGTTAAATAGTTGTTTTTTCGCTCGCTGTTATTACATTATAAGAAATGAGGATACTACTTTTGTTTTCATTGAAGTTTGCACCTTCTCAAACTTCGCGTATTCATACAATGTGATTGGTCTTTTCGTTTCATACCTCCATGAAGACAAACATTTTCTCTTCATCTCTTAACCTTTTCCCACACAAAAAAATGTTAGACTGATCAAAACTGAAAGAAGCTGCAGACGGAAGTTTCAAAATGATGGAATTTTGTTAATTCATTTATTTGTGTCTTTTAAGATAGAAAACATTGTGGATAAAGAAAAAAGTGCTTGATACAAACAATTTCTTTATTTTCCAAATGTTTTCCAAAACTGTTTTTTTCTTTAGGGGCAAAAAAAGAAGGGAATGTGTAGGAACGGATTGAATAAAGCTTTAAAATACTTTCGCCTTGTTCCATTTGCATTTGACCTGAGAATTTGTTAATTCAAATTTTGCCCTGCTTTCAGTGCTTTGATTAATTCAACGTCGATAAGAAGAACTCTAACTTTGTACCTCAAGTGGTGACTGCATGGACCAGGCACAAATAAACTATCCAATCAATACGTTAGTCCTTCTAATTACTATAATTAGTGATAATTATTTGTATTATCGAGCTTCTTAATTAACGATGCATTTCCAACCGCACCTATAATTACGAAGATAATGAAAGAGAAACTTACTTGGCCCGACGAAGCTCTACCCGACTAGGGTATATTATATTTATTTATTTATTTATTGCATTAATCGGAATTAATCGTTTGAATTTCGAAATATTTGTCTTGATTTTGTATTTTACGTCAAATTATTCAAAAGACTCACCCCGTATGACTGACTTTATGTTTCTTGTTGTTGTTGTTGTTTATTAACCCATTGCCACACAATCCCGCTTTCTGACGCCTCTCAATTCAAATGTTTAGAAAAACAATCTGGAATTGTTGATGATGCTTGTATTAAGCAATTTCTGCGTTTTCCACATCAATTTCGACACAGAAAGACATAATTATTTGAAATTCAACCCACTTGAAATTTTGCGTCTACAGCTTCTTTCATTTTGGTCTAGGCTAATTTTTTGTCGTCTGGTAATGTGCCAAAACGAGCATAGAATAGAGCTTCAAAAACCCACCGAAGACACAGGCTTTTGCGATAATTTTCGCCGATTTAATGGCTTTATATCAGACACAATACTAAATGACGTGTGGCTGGACCAACCAACACAGGCCCCGCCAACTGAATCAACTTGCCCCGCCCACTGAATCCACTGGCCCCGCCCACTAACCCCGGTGGTCCCCAGCCACTAACTTATCAGCTTCCTTAAATGTGGCTAGACCCACCACTGAATCTACAGGCCACGCCCACTGAATCCACTGGCCCCGCCCACTGACTTTACAGCTTCCTTAAAATGTGACTATAGACTCACTCACTGAATCTACAGGCCACGCCCACTGACTCTGCTGGATCCCGCCCACTGACTTTACAACTTCTTTGAAATGCCGTCTACTTACAATTAGAAATCAGACCATTCTAAAATTTTGTTATCTGGTAGTGAGTTAAAGACCAAAGGGTTTTAGTTTGGCTTTCAGCAAACTTGCTCGAGTTTGCTTAATTAGTGATCTGAAGGTTTAGGATTTCGACCTCTCTCTCTCTCTCTCTCTCTCTCTCTCTCTCTCTCTCTCTCTCTCTCTCTCTCTCTCTCTCTCTCTCTCTCCCTCTCTCGCTCGCTCGCTCTTTCTATCTCCCCCTTTCTCTCTCTCTCTCTCTCTTTCTCTCTCTCTCTCTCTGTCTGTATGAGTGTGTTCGCGAGTCTGTTTGTAGAAATTCAACCCGATAATCCTGGAATTGTATGGTGTAAGATCAAATGCTGGAATGCACACAAGAAGATGCTATGAAGTTAAAAAGTAACAATGTTACTTACGATTATAAGGAAAAAAAGAAGTCCTAAGTTACTTGTATATGGTTGTACTGTCATGCTAGGTCGAGCTAAGATGTTTAGTCGAGCTACAAGTGCGTTTTATTCAATTAAATGGGTTGTAATTTAGGGACACAAAAATACTTGTTCCGCGTTGACTATAGGCAAAGCCTCAGTACCAGCCAAGACCACAATTAAACAGTTCTGTTATAACACTTTAGGGACACCGAAGTCCACACGATGGTCGTTTCACGAAATGGTTTGTTGAAATATTTTGCAGTCATGCTACTATTCTTTTCTGGTAATAGATCGGAACCCCATTGCTCAAAGTTTCCGTACGAGGAGGCTTTACTTGAGAAAATGATTCGTATGGAAATTAAAGTCGAACATATTGAAAAGAAGATTTTTGCCGCAAAAGACCAAGTTCTTGACGAAGTTGACAAGCTTAGAGAGCATCGAAATCAACTGGATAAATGGGCGCGTATTGTTCAAGATATAAAAGATCGTCAGAACGAAATGGAACAAGCTATGGATGAATTTAAAAGTAACCTGGATACAAACCTGGCAGAAAAATCGGCTAAAATGGAGGCGGTTTTCGAGCAGATAGAAGCACAGATTAGCCGTATGTCTGAAGATATGATGTTATTAAAGAACGGTACACTGCAGTCCTCACAAGGTGAGTTGCTGATATTTGAAAAACAAAGCCACGTGTAACCATGATTCAAGCATTGTATGGAAACATATTCAAACACACACAATGTATATTATTTATATTGTGATGAAAACCGTCCTGCCTATTAAGATTTTTCAGATTTTCGAAGGAACGCTTTTAAGTAATTTAAGTGTAAAAACTCGACATGGTAATTGCCGTTCGTCTCAATAGCCATTTCAATCTTACTGCCTAAACAAGACTTTTTAGATATCTCGTTAATTTCTTCCCTAAGAAACCGAATTATCTCTCAAAAAGCGCATATATGAGACAATACGTACACATTTATGAAACGTTTAAGTCATAGATTACGTTTGAACATAACAGAATGTTTCTCCCTCCAAATTAGCTTACTATTCTATGTCACAAACCTCTTACGTGAATCATTTTTTATACATGTAATTCCCCTAACCTTTGCTAAAAATAATAGTAAAATGAAGTAAGTTGGTAAAATACAAACCACACTGCATTTTGTTATACTGGTTTGATTAGCACGTCATGTTATTGAAAATACCCGTAAGACTGGTACAGTTTCCTTTTTTAAATGTAGAAGTCATTACAACAAAATTTTACGATGATTATTCATTGGCCTTGTTAGCCTTTGTCCTGATGAACCCGGAATATTCCTGTTTTGCAGGAGTTATAGACTAAGATCAGCCTGCACACATGTGCAGTCTGATCTTAGTCTATACCACCTGCTGCCCCCCCCCCCTATTTAGCCTGAGTTGTATAGAAGAAACTATTTTTATTCAAAATGAATATTAAACCCCAATCAGTGCATCCAGTGATTTCAGCCCTTTGAATTCAGTGAAATTCTGTAGGGAATCGTTTTCAGCGCTACAAGGATTAAAGCTACTCACTTCTCCTACATTTCCTGCCAAATTTAGGCAACAGGTTACAGGGAACTAATACAGTTTCCCGCCATCTGTAACATTTTGTATAGGGAAAGTCCGGGCATGTAAACAAAGATCAAGGTGACCTCTGATTGGTCCATAAAATATCAAGACGAAATCTAACGATTTGATCCGATCAATTGATACTCTTTTAACAACTTAGGAGCAAAAAGGATAACATTTTAATGCATTTCGACCCTTGAGGGGCGGTTTCTATACCCTAGGGTAGTTTTCGAAAAATGAAGTAAAACTAGCTGCGCGAAGAGGGTTATCTTAAAAATGACGTCATAACTCATTGATAAAAGGGATCATGCCATATCACAATTCAATTATTTTGATGGATGAATGATTGTTCTTGAAGTTGATATATGGTTTGACTCCCTTGCAATTTTTGGGGATGAGCTATTTGCTATTTTCTTATAATGGTCGCCTATGGAAAACGGAATAGTTCCCTGTAACCTAAATGTAATAGATTAGGTAGCTACGGTCGATCTACTTTTTGACCTTCAAATTATTTATTCTTCCGGTTGATGTAATCTTTCTTAACAAATTCTTTTTTAAAGGCCCAGGAAAAAAACAGATAATTCAACGGGATGTCAAGCAAAAAGGGACCATTCGTCCCATAGTTACTGTCGATCAGCTGTTAAAAACACGCTGACGTCATCATTTTGCATTGTTTTAAAACCCTTTTCGTTCAAATTTTCGCCTGTCGTGACTCTCATTACTTCAATTCAGGCAGAAAAAGTGTTTAATATAAAACCGAGACCTAAATAAAGCGAATAGGTCCAATTCTTAATATCACATGCGTCGTTTGGTAAGTATAGTGTACACCGACATGACTTTTATTAGGAACCGATGCAAAGGGTTAAGACCTTGTTTATAAAGGTTGATGGGTACAAATGCATCTAAATACTTTTATGTCGAAGAGTAAAATCTATTTACGTGAAATGAATGATTTATTTAAGAAAATTTACGGATAAAAACGTGGTATTCAGTCTAAAAGAAATAAAAAATGTGGCAAAACTGTTACAAGGATAAGGGTTTTTCGGGTTATTTCTTTAATCTAAATAATGTGAAAATAGATATGGTGTATGAAATTCGGCAGCAGAATGTTCCTTAGTAATAAGGGAGCCACGTTCGGAGTAGAAAATATTATTTTGTCAATTTCTTGGTGAAATCCGACAACGACGGGCGGAATACAATAACATTTCCTCCGTGGCCCGGTGTGAAGCGTAATCACTTTATTACCCAATATCCATTTCACAAAATTGCTTTAAAATTGAACTTGAAGTTAAATGCATATCCAAGACGTGTTTCCATGCAAGAAAAATTATTTTTGTAATATCTTTTTCAATTAGATAGCATCATTTTATCAGAAAGAAATCGGAAAAAATCCTCAATTGTTTTAAAGATAAGGGTTATTTTACTCTTAAATTCATCTGTGTATAATTCAAATAGTGAAATGCCCCAGTGGAATTTTGATTGTGTAAGGGAGAACACGATTCCGAGTAGGAAAACGTTGATTTCATTATTTCTATGTGACTTTCGGCAGCTTTCTAGTGCGGGAACCCCAATATTGCACCATACGAAAGTAAAGGGTTGGCGCTTATCTGTCAAAAATTTATTCCACCTAACGCTTTTAGAATCACCGGGAAAAGGTAAAAAATAATTTTGTGTGAGAAAATGATATTTTAAAGGGATCTTTCCGATAAAAATTGGTCTATCAGTCTAAAAAAACGTAAGACAGGTATCCAAATTGTTTCAAAGATAAGGGTTATCTGCACTTTAGAATACATTTGAAACTATTTCAATAGAAAGATATGACCTAAGAATGTTTATTACAGTCAGACAGACACAACCACGTGAACAAACCGCAGGTTTTAATATTACTTGGTTGCGTCGACCATGTTTATCGTGCGCACATGCATATTGCATCACCCGACCAGTGTGAAGGGTTCGGGCTTATCTATGCCGAACTCATTTAATTTTTATATGTAAGTTGCTAATATATAAGAGTATAAGTTTATACTTTATTTAAGAAATATTGTTGGAAAACAATTGTACCGGAGGCTATTAAATGCCTGGAATTAGTGAAATTTTGTTAAGGATAAGGGTTATGTTTAAAAAAAATCATAGAAAAATCGAAATACCGATTTCCTTGTAAATATCGATATCTAATCTGTTGAGAAGAAACTGATAAAGGATAATTTGTATCACAATAAATTCTAAACTGATTTCACATTGCACTTTTTGAATGCTAAAGGCGTCTATTCTGTTTAGGAAGAATTTTATATCTCAACACATTTCTGTTATGAATTTCCGTTGACTGAGTAAAAGGTTGTGGCCATATCTCACTACATGTATAACGTAACCGACTGAAATTTGGGCATTTTATCCGGAATAGGTGTATTTATGCTATGATGTAATAAAATGCAATAATAAAAAATGTTTTATTAATTTTAGGTTACAGGGAACTAATACAGTTTCCCGCCATCTGTAACATTTTGTATAGGGAAAGTCCGGGCATGTAAACAAAGATCAAGGTGACCTCTGATTGGTCCATAAAATATCAAGACGAAATCTAACGATTTGATCCGATCAATTGATACTCTTTTAACAACTTAGGAGCAAAAAGGATAACATTTTAATGCATTTCGGCCCTTGAGGGGCGGTTTCTATACCCTAGGGTAGTTTTCGAAAAATGAAGTAAAACTAGCTGCGCGAAGAGGGTTATCTTAAAAATGACGTCATAACTCATTGATAAAGGGGATCATGCCATATCACAATTCAGTTATTTTGATGGATGAATGATTGTTCTTGAAGTTGAATTATGGTTTGACTCCCTTGCAATTTTTGGGGATGAGCTATTTGCTATTTTCTTATAATGGTCGCCTATGGAAAACGGAATAGTTCCCTGTAACCAACAGAATGATAAAAAAAAATACCTTGGTACGAGGGGTATGTTGATAAACAGGTTATTCTAATTTGCTAAAAAATCATAGTTTCGTGAAACCTACTTTTGATATCCGGCACTCTCTTTCCCCCTCTCTCTCTCTCTCTCTCTCTCTCTGTCTCTCTGTCTCTCTCGCTGTCTCTCTCTCGCTCGCTCTCTCTCTCTCTCTGTCTTTCTCTCTCTCTCTTTCTCTCTCTCCCCTTCTCTCTCTCTGTCTGTCTGTCTGTCTCTCTCTCCCCCTCTCTTATAAAACGATCCTAAGCCCGTAAATGAAAGAAGTCGAGCTGAAGTCTTAACTCTAAAAAAACAGAGAAAAACATTTCAAATAGGGTTCGGAAGATTATCAATGGGTAGCTAACAGATTAAAAATTACCATTATATAAGGCGTTCATCGATTTTTTCATACCGCCATATCATTTCGGTTCATTCGAAAACAAAATACTCCAACATTAAAAACATCAACAAAAAACATACCTCATATAGCTATGGGGTATGAAAATGTACATTTTTTTTGTACAAATTATATTCGAAAGACAGAAAAGTACAGAAGGAAAACGGTACTTTTTTGTTTGTTTGTTCTTTGTTCGTTGTTTTTTTCCAGAAAGACTAAAAATAACCCAAACCCAAATCATTCATTGCAGTTTGCAAAAGATTATAAGCTATTGATATCAAATACTTTTCATCAGAATCTCTATCCTCCTAAATTGACAAATCACGAATGTCAATCAAATAACTAGTCGACCAATGAAATCAATTATCGATCTCCAACGTTTCATTTTCGTTAATCGGTTTTTGTGTGTTGTTGTTGTTGGTTTGGCGACTTAAATGTCGTAACTACTTATGCAAGCTGTAGCTACGATGCTAAGGCCGCCAACGAACTATTCTACTTTTTGGTACATATTACTGGTCATAAAGTTTCCAAAATAACGCCGTTATAAATCGAAGAGGGACTTCCTGATGGAGTCAATGGACGGGGCCAACGAAATAAGTGTGTGTGGGGAGCAGTGATCAATTAACTAATGTCCGTTAGAAATCCAAACTGAACAAAAAATATATATATATATATATATATAAATATATATATACTCTGATTTTTTTTAAAATCATTCTCATTTTTAAAGTTCAATTTGGCCTTTTTCATGAACAATGATTGCATGTGCTAAATGAGTCCTCACAGGACATTTTGGAAAATTTCACCAAGAGGTGAAGAAATTGTTTTGTTTTGTTGTTGTGGTGGTCGTTGAGTTGTTTTCATAGAGGTAAGAAACTTAAAACTTGATTCCACTGTATAAATAAAGCATGAAGCGATTTAATGAAAAAGTATTATTAGGTTGATAGTTTCACCCTCCAATAAATCAAAGAACTGAAAGTACCGTAAGCTAGCAAAGCATGGTTGGATTTTGAAAATCTTTCCCTTTTCGGGTAGAACACATTGTGGACATTGAAGAACTTGCTTGTTACCAGCAATTTCTTCATTGTCCACAGTGTTTTCCAAAGCTTTTTCTTCAGATGCTCAAAAACCCGGATTTGAGTGGGAATGGGTCAAATAGCGTACTTTTAACAGAGTTCTCTACAATTTGAATAGAGTTTGCAATATTCTTGAAATACATAAGAACTATTTTTTATGGTGTAGGCGTTCCATGGATTTGGTGGTTAAGCCTCAAGTGGCAGTTTGCACACGGTGAACTTTGAGAAGACCTCAAAATTTTGTCTGTAAACATACGCTATCAAAGCTGACGCTTTGCTGGCTAAAATAGCAGTTTCCCTGCATTCCTTATAGTCTAATGTTTTGAAGACATACGAAAAAAATCACCAGTTTGAGACAGATTGGTTTTTGATTTGTTTGTACGCAAAAACATTGATGGGTTAGCGCGAAGCAGTTGTAACTGCCTATAAACATATAGTCAGTTACAACTGTTTCGCGCTAGCCCCTCGATATAAGATAGCCTTGTACTGATTTTTAAGGGAATACTTAACATTTTATCAAAGCCAGAATGCAAGAATTTTTAAAAGAAAAAAAAGAAAATAAAGTTATCTGTGAGTGAGGAGAGACGCTAAGCAACTTATGCGTCCAAAGAGTTGATTTAGCATATTTACTTATCGTCGAAAGAATCAGTAGGCCAAAACCTGCCCTCATAGAGTGTAACAAAAACTCTGTGCAGACTGCGTAGAAGCCCAATCCGACCCGAATCTAATTTCAAATCTTGATATATGTATTTGCAGATACTGTCAAAATACCAGCCGTCTACTTCAGGGCAAAGGTAACAAAGAAACTATCATACAGTAAAGGTGAAATTATTTTATTCGATACGATCCTAAACAAAGAGGGTGACCATTATAATCCAACCACAGGAAAATTCACTGTACCACTAAATGGAGTTTATTTGTTCACCGTGCAGTTGTGTTTCCCAAGCAACGACGGAGTAGAGTTCAATTTCATGGTTGATGGTAAGGTGGAACAAGCGGGCTGGAGCTACGATTCAAAAAGCGATACTTGTGAAACGACCTCTTTTATGAAAAACCTGGAAGCCGCCAGTAGTGTCTGGGTTGAGAATAATTACAGAAATAAACTAAGGAATGACGAATTGTATAGATGGAACGTATTTTCAGGAATACTCATTTCAAAACTGACATAAAAATCAAGTTTAAATCTTAGAAATAGATATAAAACCAAACTTATTGTAATTGGTAATTTCTTATTTTCCCATAATGTTTCGTGGATTAAACCTAACGGTCGGATATTAAACCTAACGGTCGGATAAAGAAGGATTTCATGGGGATGTAGTAATAGGTTCTAGAATCAATACAGGGACGATGTTTGAGAAGCCAATGGCATCCCCGGACACAGCCTTGATTAAGCTGAGTTGTGTGTTTACAAATAATAGTGCTGCACTTTTTACTTGGCTCTTTATCAATCACAGCAGAGGAAGTTGGTTTTAAAAGCTTTCCTGCGTATATGTTTTCCCTAACATAAAGCCTTGGGTGCATTAAGCATTTTCTCATTTCTCAGTGATTAAGCTAATTCACGATGAAAACACGTATACAAGAATAGTAATCGGTATTTCACGGATTTTGCTTTGATGAATTAGGTTGTTAGAGATGTACAAGGTATAGTGAGTGATCAGAGGTCACTTTATAGACAAAATTGACCTTTGATACCTTACTATAATTTGTACATCTATATCATTACCACTCTTTATATCCTATCACAATATTTGTTAATGTACGTGTACATTGTTTCTCTCTCTCTCTCTCCCTCTCTCTCTCCTCTCTCTCTCTCTCTCTCTCTCTCCTCTCTCTCTCTCTCTCTCTCTCTCTCTCTCTCTCTCTCTCTCTCTCTCTCTCTCTCTCTCTCTCTCTCTCTCTCTCTCTCTCTCTCTCTGAGTTTACTTTAATGAATAATTTGGATGTTAATTTAATATTAAATCAAAGGGTTAGCAAGTGCATGTACAACTATAGGTATTTAAGCCAGTGTTGCACCAAACCCTCGAAATGGCCATTCATCTGTACATGAAGCTCTCTTGCTACATGTATTCATGCAAGGTTGACTAGATTATGTGACTATTTCATGTGACCCATCAATACATCCGATGAATTTGTGAGTGGACGCACTTGCGTTTTTAATCTAAAATTCTTTGATTTTGCGTACCATGAAATTCTGGAGACCTTCAATGCCATAGGTTCTTTTACTAGCTTGATAAAGCAATCAAAGTATTTATAGTTTAAGTCAGGGAAGTCGCGATATACAGATGATTTATTACGTTTTATCATATACCTTGCTGTGAAATCTTGGGATTTCTCAGGGTAATAAATTTTGATATCGTCACTCCAGTGACGATAACACTTTTCAGTTTCACTCTCTGTAATAAATCTTTAATCATGTATTCATCCGCACTTTTTAAATAGACCTTCTCTCTATCAAAAAGATTGGTTTCGATATTTTAATAAAAATAAATTAATAGGTATTTACCAAACAGAATAATCAACTGGTTATTCTAGATATGAAAAAAAAAAATCACTCGTGCTGCGCTTTCGCTTTTTCAACGCCTAACAACGCATCCGAGTGAAATATTTTTTCATATCTGGAATAACCAGTTGATTATCCTCTATTTTTTTATTAAGCTTTGTCATGCAGATAGAGTGGATAAAGTTCAAATAACGTATCGGCAATCAACTATACTATCTTTTTGTGACATGTGACTGCCCATACCTTTTCAATATCTGAGGCGAATCACCCGTTGGAGGCCAGTGGGCGTGTCCATCTAACAGGCAACTGACCAATCGCTGGCCTTACCCATTGACTGCTTTTACCACGCCCATCGACTGCGACAGGAAGTCCCACTTCGATTTATAACGGAGTTATTTTGCAAAATTAATGGCAAGTAGCATGTAACAAAAAGGTAGAATAGTGGTTTGCGACCTAAACGTCGAATCTACAGCTTAAAAAGCTGTGGTTACGACGAAAAATCGCCAAACCAACAAAAATACACAAAAATGACGGCCAATGTCGGAGTTCAAATCTTAAGTCCGGACTGATTGAATGATTTGATTGGTTGATAAATTCCTTCATTGACAACCGTGATTGGTGAATTGGCAGAGAAAAAGTAATCTTTCAAAATATGTTCTGACTGTCTGTTATCCACCGAATATTTAGAATAAAGTTTAAAGCAGGGGCTTGAAAGTCGGATCAAATGGAACCTATTTACACATAACTGCAGTCTGGTCTGCTATGCCTTTCTATACAATCCTTGCTTTTACGCCCCTCAAGAAAAAAGCTTTGGAACACATTGTGGACGATGAAGTAATTGCTTGTATCAAGCACTTTCATTATCCACAATATTTTCTATCCAAAAAGGCGAAAAAAAATCCATCAAATTGAAATTGTCGTCTACGGCTTCTTTCAGTTTGGACCAGTTTAAAATTTTGTTAGGTGGGAATGAGTTAACCTTCGGACTGACAAAGCTTGTCGAAACCAACAAAAGCCTGCCGGTACGAGAGTGATTAAGCACGATATTGCTGCGAATAATCTAATTTTATAATGAACTTTATCTGAAAAATGTGGGCGTATTTACAATATGCACCATATTTATGCATGCTTTTGAATTATAGTGATAAAGTGCGACAACACTTTAACGATCGCTAGCCCCGCCCACTGAATCCCCTGACCAAGTCCACCGACTTGTAACATGTAAGTCAATTGGTTGGTTGTCAACCTAAACGTCGTAACTTAAGCTTAAATAAGCTGTAGTTACTATGATTAAGTCGCCTAGTTTATTTTGGGATTTCAAAGTTCACTAACGGTCTATATGCATTATTCGATTGGTCGATTGATTCTGTGATTGCCAGCCGCGATTGACAGTCGCTCCGCCCACTGTTTCCGTAGGCCCCACCCATTAATTCCGACAGGAAGTTCTGCCCCGATTTTAACGCCGTTACTTTACTGACGTTATGACCGGTAGCATGTTACAGAAAAAAGTAAATTGTTGGTTGGTGACATAAACGTCGTAACTACAGCTTGAATAAGCTGTTGTTACGACGTTTAAGTCGCCAAACAAACAAAAAAAAGGCTAACAAAAATGGCGGCCAATGCCGGATTTGAAAGCTCAGTTCCGGGCTGAATAAATGATTTGATTGGTCGGTTGATTCCTTGATTGAGAGCTTGTCATTAAAAATATCTCTACTGAAAGACTTCCATGAATTTATGTAACACAATTGTCGTTTCATCTAAAAGAATTAACCGTCAACGTGTTAAAAAGACTGAAAGCTGGATAAAAAACAAATCCCAAAAATGTGATAATTACCTTGTCAGATGATGATCCCATTATATGGCGCTAATTTCCTGAAATACGATGATTCTTTGAAGTATTTTGTTAGCCCATTCCCACACGACAAAATTAAAGACTGGTTAACATTCAAAGAACTTGTAGACGAAAATGTATAACTGATGATTCAAGTATCATTCATTAATTAATCTTTTTTCATTCAATTATTTATTTTATTTTTATGTTTTGTATTTATTGGGGGGGATGTACTATGGTAAATCAAGAAGTTGTTTATAGGACAGGCAATGTCTTCATTTTTCACTATATTTCCCAAATCTTTTCTCTTAGGTTCGTAAAACGGGGTTGTGTGGGAATGCCCCCGCATACTGCCAATTTCTAAACGTGTATTTGGTATTTGACCTTAACCTTGATAGACAACCTTGACAATGGTACCATCAAAAAGGGTTCACTGTACAAAATGCACATGTAAAACGTGAAAATCCTGTCACTTACCATTCCATTGTTATGGTCCATATTAAAGCTTTTATTTTAGATAAAAATACCATTGACCTTACGCATGGCATTGAATTTTGTGATTTGTGAGCCAATCAAATGTTTCGGTTAATTTTAAAATGTGTCCTTGACCCTGGCGGGTGACTTAAACTTGCTATCAATAGAAAAGTCATACCAGAGAGTCCACATGAGTGTGGGAAATATAAAAGCCCTAACATTTATGAGTAAAAATGAATACTACAATTTAATTTTTTGATAAAAAAAGATCATGAAGACTTACTTTGACCTTGACCTTGTCTTTGCGAACAAACGGACAAACGTTTAGAACGGAAAAAAATATTTGGAGTTTGATCGATATATTCCACAATTCTCTGAAAATGCACATTCCGAAAAATATTATAAATGCTTACAAATAATGTTCAAATATCTACCAACTCAAAGTGGAATATTTTGTTTCAAAGCAAAAATCTACTCAAGTACTTGCAGAACACGCGCAACAAGCCGCTAAGTGATGTAATTCGAAGCATCTCGGCGTTTGTAATTACTAAGATGTACCATACCCGTTCACATTGAGATGGTATTGTAGGAATTGAAAAGAAAACATGTCGTAGAAATATCGTAGAAATATCGAAATGAGATTGAAAGTTTGCATGCTAAAATTGGTTCATTCTTGAGGCTGAATGCCACGATACCAGATAACCCGAAGCGCATGTTGTTGCTGTTGTTGTTGTTGAACTAAAAGTACACTTGAATCGACCGAACACGATTGTCAATCACATAATCAATCGACAAATGAAATCATTCATTTCGAATGGAAGTTAATTATTCCAACATTTGCAGCCATTTATGTGAAGCTCTTGTTCAAGCTGTAGTAACGACGTTTAGGTCTCCAACCAACCATTCTACTTTTTGTCACGTAATACTGGCCATGAATAATGTGGTTTCAAATGGAATCGGGACTTCCTATTGGAGTCAATGGGCGGAATCAATGGGCGGAGCCAACGGAACAAGTGGGCGTGTCAGCGTTTGGTGAATAGTGGTCACTATACTGTCGATTATTTTTACAAGCCCTTAAATTCAGAGAATACATTACAAAGTGTTGAACCGTTTTAAATAGATTCATGTTAACAGTTGATCGACCGCAAAGATCCAAAACAGTTTTCCCAAATTCAATTTACTCAGAATACACATTAAAAATAACCTATTCTAAAGATATTTACAAACTTCTATATTTTTATTATACACATACTTTTAACTAATTGACGGATCGCAGCTCTCAATCAAAGAATCAGTCGTCCAGCCAAAGCTTTCGTTTAGACCGAAAGCGAATTTTTAAATCCACATTTGGCCGACATTTATGTGAAACAATTTGTTTCTTTAGGGCCATAAACGTCTTAAGGATAGTTTATTCAAGCTGCAGTTATGACGTTTAGGCTGATGGTCTACCATTCTACATTTTTGTTGCAATGAATTTTGCAGAATAACGTTGTTGGAACTCAGTAGGCGTGACCAGAGATCAATTACTTTCACATGGAACCTCTCCTGTAAATTTAGGTCGCCTATCATTTCTCGACGAAGGGAGTTTACCGTGATATCCAAAACGTGAAGTCATGTCATTAATCCTTAAATTACGAATACACAGTATTGTCAAGATGTTCATAACTGATAATTTGGTAAGTTGTCCGAGTTTCATTAACCTACTGAAAAAAGAAAGTAAAAGATTTTCCCGAATTCATTGATCACCGCTCAAATATAAACGAACAGCTTGAAACAAATACAAAATAAAGAAAGACCGAAAGAAAGAAGGTTAGAGAAATCATTTTCGTTTTGAACTTGCAGTTGGCATAATCATGATAACTTATTGTGAGATAAAACATGAATATATTTACATCCTAAAATACATATTGCGTCTGGTTAACAAAATAACAATTGAAATAAAGGGCCCAGTATCGCTCGATTTCTATTATGAGACTACAAAAGACTCGGAGATTTGCAGACGATAGATAAAACTGCGCGTAAATTGCAAACGGTGTAGTATTTCAGGTAGAAAGGATTTTTTACTGTTAGGGTAGAAAATGTTGTGGATAATGAAGAAATTGCATCTAAGAAACACTTTTCTCATTTTCCGTAATGTTTTCCAAAGCTTTTTTTTCTAGTGGACGTGAAAAAACGTCAAAGAGTGGGAATGGCTTGAGTCGCAAATTAAACAAATCTTTTAAACAATTGTCAGACAATGTTGGAGTTGAAATTTCACTTTCGGTCTAAATCGATGACTTGATTGGTTGGTTGATTGTTTTACTTACAACATAACATACATAACATAACATAGCTTTATTCAGAGAATCGACTTGAACACATAAGGTTCATCGTCGAACATGCATACATAGTAACTAACATACATGAGTATGGACAAAATATAGAAATTCTGAAATTGAAATTTCTCAGTGTGGAAATAAAAGAAAGTGTAGAATCTTACAAAAAACATTACATGTACAACGCGATCAATCAAAGATAGACCAAATGATGATAAGATTCAATTGACCACTCAAATAATTCATTTAAACAAGAAGTGGTTTTTCGTTGGATTCGCAGATAAAACGTAGTATTTACAGTATATATAAGACGTAGTTACGATCTTCTAGTTGCAAGACCGTCGATTTGCCATATGATTTATTTACCTGACTGACGACATATTTTTCGAAAAAAGGGCATTTTTACCTCGATCGAACCGCCAACAGTGGTAACAGAGATGTTCACAAAATTATTGCAACTCAGTTCTTGCTTACATAGAGCACACATAAAATGAGACTAATATGCGTTAATGTCGTTACTTGATTGATTAAACGGTACCGTCGAATTTCCGATAAAAAGACCTTATCTAAAGAATTTTCTTGTACGAATAATGTATCTCATATATTTGAAAATGATATGAGTTTGATAAGATTCTTTGCACTTAAGGTAAGACCATCATGTTTGTAGGCCGGAGAAGCGGAGGCTTATTGCTTTTTATGTTTATTATCACAAGCCGTATAATAAACAAACCGAACAAGTCTCCCTCTCCTAGAGTGGGTTGAGAAATAGTGACCAGGACCAACAATCAAATGGACGGACGAAAACACGGACGGGCACCTCAAAAAGTATATCCCCGGGCGAAAGCCTTCGACGGGAATAGTAATCTTAAAGACGATATTGTTATAGCCAACCTGAAATGTATAGTTGAGCTACACTTTGAGATTTTAACGGTTTTAGGTATCTTAGCAATATCTTTTGTGAACAGAGCACACCCATACTTCGTTGAGACAAGGACCAGTTTTTAATAATGGAGTTAATGCAAGATAGGTGTACTTCTCTCACTTTTGCTGTTCTCTAAAGCCAATGAGTTGCACCATTGCTCTAAGTTTCCTTACGAGGAGGCTTTATTGGAGAAAATGATACTGATGGAAATGAAGGTGGAACAATTTGAAAAGAGGATGCAAGCGACAAAGGACCAAGTTCTTTACGAAGCGGATAAACTTCACGAAAACAAGGAAAACATTGACCAATTTTTGAAAAATGTCGTCAAAGATATCAAGGTTCGCGAGGATAAGGCGATAGAGGACTTAAAAGATTTTCAAAATACTTTGAATACCGAGATCGACGAAAAAGTGGGTACAATGGAATCGACGTTCCAACACAGAGAATCGGCCCTGAACAAAATGACGACAGATTTGATGTCTCTGAAGAATGCAACACAAAAACTTGTGCAAAGTAAGTCTACAATGTATGCTTAAATATAAAAAAGTTATTTAGATGTTTTATAAATTGATTGATTGAATGGGATTTAACGCCGCTTTTAACAGTATTTCAGTCATATCGCGGCGGCTGGAGTACCTAGCAATGGATTTCTGGTATTTCTCACACCAGTACTACCACTACATCCTTGCCTAGCTTCCAACGGCTATCCCTCTTAGGTTTACGATTATCCACCCATTGGTGAGAGACAAATGGCGTAAAGAATTTGTGCCGCCGCCGGAGATCGAACCCATGACATCCTATGATTGAAGATTAGGAGTCTGACGAACTACCGACTGCGCTATGACGGCGGCATGGGATGTTTTATCAAGCTTACATCTCAATCTTTTGAGAGTTAAACGTTGCATATAACATTTGACATTATCTTTTATTCCAAATGGTTTAATCGAATCTTACCATTCCCTGTTTAATTCCTGTTTTTAACGACCATGTGATGTTACAACTGAGTAAACATTGTAGAAAAAGAAGAAATTGCTTGTTACAAGCAATTTCTTCTTTTTCTACAATATTTTCTGCCCTGCTGAATGGTTGTTTTCTAATCAAATCAACTTTCAATCTTCGTCTGCAAAACCTTCGAATTAGGACAGGTCTAAAATTGTGGAAAACGGGAAAGGGTTAATGTGTAACAAATATCAGAATATATTAGAGTAAACTTAATTTTAGTGTCGCCTTTGTCATCCATTCTACTTCGTTTTTAGAGCACTGAACCCTTTATCCACTAATTTTTTAAAGAGTCGTTTGACGGAATTCCTGGAATTGAGAAAGTCAAGCTTCAATAAGCTGCAGTTACGACGCTTAAGTCACCAAGCTAACACAAATGCTTAATATAAATGCTGGTCATTGTCCAAGTTCAAAGTTCACTTCTGGTCTAAATGAATGATTTAATTGGCCGATTGATTCTTTGATTGTCCATCGCGAACCGTCAATTCTTATTTAAGTTCTCAAGACAGATTAGCAGATACTTTGCAGTTTCCCAAATGATCTTCGCGTCATGGCAAAACGCCAATACAACGCATCAAGTGACTGAAGAGACCTGTGTTAACCCATTATCAAACGAGAAAATATTAAACTTGTCCAAAATGAAAGAAGTTGCAGACGACAATTCCATGTTGAAGGCATTTTAAAAATCAAGCTGTAGCTACGGCGTTTAGGTCGCCAACCAACAATTTTACTTTTTAATTACATGTTACTGGCCATAAATGTGGCAAAATAACGCCGTTCAATATCGAAGTCGAACATCCTGACGCTGCTCAGTGGGCGTGGCCAGCGATGTTTTACTTAGTTGAGATGTCTCAGTATATTTTGTAAATTTAACCGTTTCCTGTTTTTCAAAATTTTAGACTTATCCAATTTCTAAGAAGGTGCAGACAATAATTAAAAGTGAGTGTAATTGGATAAGTAACCAACCAATAGGGTAGAAAATATTGTGGGATAAGAAGAAATTGCTTGTTACAAGCAATTTCTTCTTATCCCACAATATTGTCTCAAGTATAAAAACTCAGGGACGTAAAATCCAGGGATTAACCAGGAAAGGGTCAATATGCTATTATGCTCAAAATATGAAAATTAAGGTATTAAATACAATAATAATAATAATACAATACAATTTATTGACAAAAACTTTACAAGTTTATAGTCATGTACAAAATATGAATAGATAATAATAAATGGCAATTTAATCACGTGTTATTCTATTTGCATTTATGTTTGAATTTTTTGAGCATCTCATTATTTGTTCTTAGATATCAAAATCTATCATATATATAAACGATGTAGGGAGGACAAACCGTTAATATGAGCATCTCAGTTTATATCGAACATTCGTCACCTTTAAAGTAAGGGATGTCCGACATACACCAAATGCGCTATCCTTAACGTATGAATTTGATTAATCATAGAGAACCGTATATAATAAAATAACTGTTTACGGCCTTTTTTCAGGTGCAGCCAGACCACCACCCGTTTACTTCGTGGCCAAGGTCACTCAAAAACTATCCTACGCAAAAAATGACGTCATGTTATTTGACGCAGTACTCCATCAGGAAGGCGACCAATTACAATCCTACCAACGGAAAGTTCACTGCGCCTCTTGATGGAATTTATTTGTTCACGGTCCAAATGTGCTTCCCCAGTAGTCACGGGATCGAGTTTGGGTTCGCCGTGGATGGCAAGATTGAGCAGGTCGGCTGGAGCTATGATGCTAGCAGCGATACCTGCGAGTCCAGCTCGTTCATCAAGAACGTGAGAGCCAATAGCCGTGTGTGGGTTGAAAACACACACACAAATAGGCTGAGGGAAGATAAATATTATCGTTGGAACATATTCTCCGGGGCGCTGATTTCAACATTATAACTGTAACAATAACCCCAATCTAGGTTGTTGTAAATCTATAATACAAAAACAGTCATGCGAAACAGAACACAGAAAAAAAGGTGGTTTGACAAAGAAAGCACTGTTCACATTATATGATAACTGAAAATGTATAACGTTATACCTTAGGTAAATTTATACAGTTTTACAATTTATTGAAGAAACAAAATGTCTTATCATGTACATATACGTAATAACGCGGTGTTAGAGAAAAAACATAGTATGGGTCTATACATCGTATAGACCCATACTATGTTTTTTCTCCAACCCCTCGATAACTACAGTTGTTCAGATACGAAATTGTTTACAAAGAAATAGTGAATTTGGAGAAAAGCAAATACATTTGTAAATGGTTTCTTCACCCACTCTCATTAAATTACTCGCCGGCCTGTGTGTTTTTTTTTTTTTTTTTTTTAGTAGATAAAGGGATGCAGATTTTGCTTTTTGAAATTGTTTTCTATAGAATTTCTAATTTTAAAAAAATGAATGTCGGTTGGTGACCAAAACATCGCAACCGCAGTTTAAATAAACTAAAGCTACTATGCTACGATCACTCATCAGCGATATTCTTTTAGAGTATAATGTTCTTATTACGCACGTGCGTATTGTGCGTAATGGTAGTTAAAAATTGAAACAATAGTTGGAGCATATCCATATTTTCATCATTCATATAAAAGAATAGCGAAATTTAAGGCATATATATGTCTTTAAAAATGTGCTCTATTTGAAAGTTCTTATTTTTCCACGACCTTCTTTCTTGTTTAAAAAAGAAATAAGTCTGAAATTGTAGGTTCGCTTGAATGAATAACTAAGTTGTAAATTAATTGTGGGATGAAAAATTGGTTGGAAAACCTCTAATCAACCTAATCAACATAAATATAATGATTAAGAAGAAATGAGTTATGTTTGTAATATCCCTCATTATATATGGGGTTATGTTAAGTATGAGTCGATAAGTTAAGATGGGTTACTGGTGAAGAGAGTTTTTCCTTAATTTAAAGCTTTTGTAGACATAGATGTCGAGAGATTCTATCGTCGTTCTTTTATTGTAAGTAATTCTGTAAATTTCTGCATGTTAGGCCTTGACCAATAACATTTTTTGATAAAGACTTTCCTCAAATCATTGTACAAAGGACATTCAAAAATGAAATGGTATTCGTCTTCTAGCAAATTACTAAGTTTGCAAGTTCTTGAAGTTTTCGGTTTTGTCCATCTTGCAGTTTGAATTTCAAGTCTGTGACTAGATAATCTAAGTTTTGATATAGAAGTTCTGACGCAATTACGTTTTACTGAGTCTAAATAAGGTTTGAAATTAAAAGACCGGATGGCATTGTACGTAATAGCTCTTGAGGATGTATTTAGTTCTTCGTCCCAATTTCATATATAGGTATCTTTTATTCGTTGTTTGAGTATATTTAAAAATGCATTTCGACACCTTGAAAAGCTTTTTTTTTTTTGTAAAAGATTTTTAGCTAGCAAAGCTTCAGCTTTGATAGCTTAAGTTAACAGAAGAAATTTTGAGGTCGTCACAAAGTTCAACGAGTGCAAACTACCACTGGAGGCTTAACCGTTAATACGTTAAACGCCTACGCCATTAAAAGTAGTTCTTAATGTATTTCAGGAAAATTGCAAACTGTATTCAGATTGTAGTGAACTGTGTCAAACGCACGCTATTTAACCCATTCCCAGTCAATTCCGCTTTTTAGGCATTTTGAGAAAAAGCTTTAGAAAACATTGTGGACAATGAAGAAATTGCTTGTACAAGCAATTTCTTCAATGTCCATAATGTTTTCTATCCAGCAAGGGAAAGTTTTCTAAATTCAACCATACTTTGCTAGCTTACAGTGCTTTCAGCACTTTGATTTACTTTTAGTGCCTAATTATTTGTATTTGAGGACTGATCGACGCCAAAAAGCATTCGATTATACATTTTCTTGATAAATTTGCTTTTATCAGCTCTGGTTATTTTAATCCAAAAATGTATGAAATTCGCAATTTGTTAAAGGGAGTCGCCCCGATTCAGCGTAGATAAAGTTGTTTGGAGTAATATATGCTTGCAGAACCTAGTGTGAATTTTTTCAGTGATTCAGCTTCTGAAAATCCACAGACTTTTCCTGCGTAGTTTAATATAGGAAAAATCAATTTGTCAAAAAGTTCTAAAGTATATCTTTAAACTCTATCAAATATTGTTTGAGGGCGGAAATAACCTTTAACCCATTCCAACTCAAGCCCTCCTTTTTACGCCCCACACGAAAAAAGCTTTGGAAAACATTGTGGACAATGAAGAAATTGCTTGTAACAAGCAATTTCTTCATTATCCACAATGTTTTCTATCCCAAAAGAAGAAAAAAAATAAAATTCCATCAACTTGAAATTGTCGTCTGCAGCTTCTTTCAATTTGGACCAGTCTAAAATTTTCTTGTGTTTGAATGGGTTAATGCTTCTACTTCTATCTTTTCAAATGTTGGATTAAAAGAGCCTCCTGTTGAAAAAGTGGTACGTGAATACGAAAGAATGTTTATCAATGTCTAATTTCTGATAGTTGTATATGAAGAAACGTGAATCGGACAATCTTCCAGATTTTCGGAATGCCATAACTTTAGTTTTTAAACTAATTTCCATTCATCGCAGTATGTTTTTAATATATCTAATCCATTTTGAAGGCCTATTTCGCTACTGGAAAGTAGAACAATATCGTCTGCATATAACTTTAGCATTTCTAGGCTTATACCTTATAGTTGTGTAGAGAATTAACGATACAACATTCAGAAAACCTATAAAGGGGATGTTAAACCTGGTCAGTCTGCGCAATCCTGCAGTCTGACTAAGTTCGTTGGTTTATATTTCTAAAGGCTGAACCGTTTTCGAATGATTATATTTTAGTGCACATGTTTGCATTGAAAATTCTGCCTGGATCTGCATATACTGAACTAACATTTCTTTGTATTTTAGGGCAGAAAACATTGTGCACAATGAAGAAATTGCTTGTTACAAGCAATTTCCCCACTGTGCATAATGTTTTCCAAAGCCTTAATCTTTAGGTGCGTAATATAGCGGGATTGTGTGGGAAAGATATGTACAATTTGCAAACAAACAATACATGTGTCTGTAAAGATTTTTTTCGTCCTTCGTGATCCTAGTTTTCAAAATACATTTCCATTTAACCCAATATCACACGATGGCGCTTTTGGACACCCAACAAGAAAAGTGCTTTAGAAAAAAACGTTTTGAAAAATGAAGAAATTTCTTGTTACAAGCAATTTCTTCTTTTCACAAAGTGTTTTCTTCCCAGAAAGTCGGGGGGGGGGGAAATCCAAAATTTCATAATTTTTAAATTGTCGTTTGCAACTCCTTTCAATTTGGACCAGTCTAAAAGTTTGCAGAATAGTAATTGGGTTACGGTCAAATTTCCTGCAAATTAATGCCTTTTGATATCTCAGTCAAAATGGCTTGACGAACGTCAGTGGGCGTGACCAGTAATCCATCAATCAAGGAGGTCTTGCACGACTGATTTCGGATTTCCAGCGATCGCCAGTGACGAATCAAGCTACCCAAACAAGTGTCACATATAAATAGGCGGTAAAGATGCAAACAGTACCGATCTTGAGCATCGTCCATAATCATTTTACCCGGCAGTTCTACCCACCAATGAAGTTTCATACTGAAAGCCACGTGTTCTTGTCTCATTTTTAGATATGCTGCATAAAAAGATTTAGATATGCTGCATAAAAAGAATCAGTTAGGACAGTAATGAAGGGAATTACATGAACCATTAAGCAACCCAGTGTTATAATTTTTTACATAATTTTTCTCCTCGTTAAATCCTGTCCATCAGTGAAATTTCACGATGATAGAGGTACATGTATCATCGAGTATATGCTCGATACAAAATTTGTTTCAAAAATGGGAGCTACAGAAATAGTCAAACAAGGCAAACAAACCAATGCGTACGGTTCAGATTCACTGCACTTCTTCTAAGTAAGATATGTCTGTCCTTAAGAATCATTATGATAATGTTTATATTACCGATGTACAATTAAGTCAGATAGTTTTGGGATGATATTAATGATGACTTTATACATATAACAATCATGGTCATCGATGCATGATCAGTAGAAAAGCGCGCATACGGGCCGATTTGGACGAAACTGGGCATTTTCAGATTTTGGAGCCTTGTAGGTCTTATATAGGGGATGAAGCTCACGTTCGATCCTTAAAGCGTCTATATTACATTTTAGAGGACTCGTTTATAGATGTAGGTCGGTTAGTTATAGAGTTAGAGTACGTAAACTAACAAAGTCTACGAACGGACAGACAGTCAACAGACAAAGTGAGACCAATATACCTCCTCTACTTCGTAAGTGGGGGTATTAAAACGTCTTTGGTTATTAAATCGAAGAATGACTTATAGATAAAGAAATAAATCTTTTTACTATATGCAAACAAACGGTCCTTTTATCCGTAAACTTTTCCGAACACCCAACAAACTACTGTACTACTGGTTAGATCTTAACCGAATTTTACATTTTGGGCGGGGTTTACTGGTCTTATTTAGTGTAAATGTACGCTAAGTAAAGTAATTCCATAATTTCTTCTCAGATAGTATTTGATGAATCTCCTCCTTAACCAGATGCCAACGCTTAGCCCTTCAGTACATTTGGTGCTTAAAGAAAATGTCCCTACTGACAAGATTACGATTTTTTCCAATAAACAAACTATGCATGTTTGATATTCGTGTCTATTTTGCATGCAATGATTCTTTATCTTAAAACGGTTATGGAAGACAGAGTTGGTTTTCATTATCCTGGTTTTTATTAGACTAGGCGGAATTCTCTGCACAAGACTTATTTTTAGACTTGGTTCTACAAACGTGCCCGTACACATCTTTGGTCCTATAATTGCTGGAGTTAAATGAATAAGACCTACCTTTAACACGTCTTTGTTACTGTTCCTAAACGTATCTACACTAGGTCTTAAACTGTAAACCCGCTGTCTGAGAGAATTCCAGTCTTCTAATGCTTATATATCAAGGGCAATGACCAAGTCTATGCTAGGTCATAAACTGTTAGCCTGCTGTTTGAGAGATTTCTATTCTTCTAGTGCTAATAGATGTAAGGCAATAATCAAGTCTATTCTAAGTCTTAATCTGTTAGCCTACTGTCTATAAATTTCTGTTCTACTAGTGCTAATAGAGTCTGTGTTAGGCTATAAACTGTTAGCCGTCTGAGAGATTTCTAGTCTTCTAGTAATAATATATTAAGGGCAAAGACAGGTCTTAATATGTTAGCCTGTTGTCTGAAAGATTTCTATTCTTCTAGTACTTAAAGATCTAGGACAATAACCCAGTTTATGTGAGGTCATAAACTGCTTGCTGTTATCTGAGAGATTTCTGGTCTTCTAGTAATAATATATTAAGGGCGAAAACCAAGTTGATGCTAGGTCTTAATATGTTAGCCTGTTGTCTGAGAGATTTCTATTATTCTAGTACTAAAAGATCTAGGACAATAACTCAGTTTATGTGAGGTCATAAACTGCTTGCTGTTGTGTGAGAGATTCCTAGTCTTCTATTTATAATATATCAAAAGCGAAAACCAAGTTTATGCTAGGTCTTGATATGTTAGCCTGTTGTCTGAAAGATTTCTATTCTTCTAGTACTAGAGTTCTAGAGCAATAACCCAGTTAATGTGAGGTCATATTCTGCTTGCTGTTGTCTGAGAGATTTCTGGTCTTCTAGTACTAGAGATCTAGGGCAATAACCCAGTTTATGTTAGCTCATAAACTGTAAGCATGTTGTATGAGAGATTACTATTTTTCTAGTGCTAATAGATCTAGGGCAATAACACGGTCTACACTAGGCCTTAAACTGTTAGCTTGTTGTCTGAGAGATTTCTAGTTTTCTAGTGCTAATAGATCTAGGACAATATTTCGGTCTATACTAGTAATAAACTGTTATTCCGGTGTCTGAGAGATTTCTAGTCCTCTAGTGCTAATAGATCTAGGACAATAACTCGGTAAATATTAGGTCTTAAACTGTTAGCCCGGTGTTTGAGAGGTTTATATTTTCTAGTACTAAAAATCCAGAGCAATTACCCGATCTTTACTAAGTCTTAAACTGTCAGCCTGTTGTCTACGAGATTTCTAGTCTTCTAGTGATGAAAGGTCTAGGACAATAACTCGGTCTATACTAAGTCTTATACTGTTAGTCCGGTGTCTGTGAGATTTCTAGTCTTCAAGGGCTATTAGATCTAGGACAATAACCGTGTCTATACTAGGTCTTAAACTGTTAGCCCTGTGTTTTAGAGATTTATATTTTCTATTACTCAGAAATCGAGGGCAATTACCCGGTCTATACTAAGTCTAAATCTGTCAACCTATTGTCTGAGAGATTTCTAGTCTTCTAGTGCTAAAAGATATAAGGCGATAACCAAGTCTGTGTTAGGTCTTAAATTGCTAGCCCGGTGTCTGAGAATTTTCTATTCTTATAGTACAAATATAAATATAGGGCAATAGCACAACCAGTCTATGCTAGGCCTTAAACTGTTAGCCTGCTGTATTAGAGATTTCCCTTTTTCTAAAACTAAAAGATCTGGGTCATTTACCCGGTTTATAACTAGTCTTTAAATGTAAGCCTGTTGTTTGAGAGATATTTAGTGTTCTAGTGCAAATAGATGCAGGGCAAATACCGGGTCTATACTGGGTCTTAAATTGTTAGCCCGGTGTTTGAGAGATATCTATTCTCTAGTACTAATAGATCCAGGTCAATTACCCGGTCTATACTAAGTCTTAAACTGTCAGCCTGTTTTCTGAGAGATTTCTAGTTTTCTAGTGCTAATAGATCTAGGACAATAACTCGGTCTATATTAGGTCTTAAAATGATAGCCTGGTGTTTGAGAGATTTCTATTTTCTAGAACTAATAGATCCAGGGCATTTACCCGGTCTATACTAAGTCTTAACTTGTTAGCCGCTGTCCGAGAATTTTCTATTCTTCTAGTACAAATATATATATATAGGGCAATAGCACAACCAATCTATGCTAGGCCTTAAACTGTTAGCCTGCTGTCTGAGAGATTTCTACTTCTCTAGTACTAATAGATCTAGAGCAATAACCAGGTCTATGTTTGGTCTTAAACTGTTAGCCCGCTGTCTGAGAAACTTTTAGTAGTCTTCTGGGACCGATAGAACTAGGGAAATAACCCGGTCTATGTTAGGTCTTAACCCGCTGTCTGAGAGATTTCTAATAATCTAGTAAAAAAATAGGGGAAAGGTAGCAAAAAAGAGTGTTTACATCTTTATGAAGAAAAACATATTTTAACCAGGTTTACTCCCTTATACACAATTTTTTTTTAAGAAATCCAGATTGCATTTTACTTTTTTTCTCATTTAGATTTTTTTTTCAAATACATGTGCACTCAGTCAATTGAATTAATTGCTCTGGTGAAATGCATGCAATTCCTTATATGCAACGGTAATGTTTTTATGCACACCCGGAAAAGGTTCTCAGGGGGCAATTTGTTCCTGCTAAGGTCATATTACGAATATGTTTTCTTTATGCTCAATTATACGAATGGAAAATCAATTATTTTTTGATACAGCGAACATCTTTGTTTTTGTTCTTATTTTTTCATAGTGTTTTTAAAAAATTTTCCTTCGATATCAAACTATCCGGAATAATAAAATCTAAGAATTGACCCATGAGATATAAAACACGATGAAAGACAATGCAGAATTCGTACATGGTGGTAAGGCTACAGCTAAGTACTAAAAGAACTCAAATTCACAGTATTTTGTATCTTTCGTCTTGATACATGCATATATGAACATGAGTGATGAATTAATTCTATTTCTCAAATAGAATTGGCCCGACTTGAACACAAGCAAATAAGTCATGCATAACATAAACAACCATTAGATACGAGACATTTCAGCAAAAAAATCTACATCAGAAAGAATTTTTATATTAGTTTTTTTTGTTTGTTTGAATGGGGTTTTACGCCGCTTTCAACAAACTTTCGGTTATATCGCGGCGGCTGGAGAACCTAACAATGGAATCCTGGTATTTTTCACACCAGTACTACCATTACATCCTTTCCTAGCCTCCAGCTGCTATCACACATAGGTGTACGATTATTACCCCATTGGTGAGAGACAAAGTTTTTATATTAGTGGGGGAATGACAATACAAATTAGTGTCAAAAAGGCCCAGTGCTATACAGACCCGGTCCAAAAAGTCCCACTTTCAAAACTGGCCAGAAAAGTCTGGCAAATAGGCCCTCATATATACAAGGATGCTAAAGTCACAGCAAGTCAATAAGATTATATTTTACACAACTGTTAGAAGATTGATTGATTGATTGATTGATTGATTGATTGATTGATTGATTGCTTGATTGATTGATTGAATGGGGTTTAACATCGCTTTTAACAGTATTTCAGTAATATCGCAGAGGCTGGAGCACTTAACAATGGATTCCTAGTATTTGTCACACCAGCACTACCACTACATCCTTTCCTATATAGCCTCCAGCTGCTATCCCACGTAGGTTCATGATTATCCACCCATTGGTGAGAGACAAATGTCGGAAAGAATATGTGCCGCCGCCGGAGATCGAACCCATGGCATCCCATGATAACTGTTAGAAGAACTATATATAAAGAAGTGCCAACTGTTTATGCACTTGCTGAAATGATCCTTTCCGAGACAATAATGATACTTTACAACACAGAAAAAAATTATTAACAACGTACACATTGCTTTCATAAAATCACTACTATATTGCTAGAAAATTATTTGTGGGGAAAATGAGCAAATAAAAGTCACTTTAAAATGCAAAATATGTCTTAATTCTTGCTAATACCTTTCAAAACATTTATTTAACGAGTTTATACAAAACTATCATTTTCTAATTGATTATAAAAGATAATTGGCTTCATACAATCAATTAACTCTGTTTACAGTAAAACAAAATCCATGTAAATAGAAATTGTCACAGTCAAGATTGATAAGTATGCCTCTTTGGTCGGTTTGAACAGTGGGTTTTTTTTGGAGTGGGTCTTTTGGACCGGGCTTTTCTGATATTGGGTCTATTTGATCCGACAGTGACACACCCGTAAATTGGCGTGTTTACTGCCTATATCTATCGATACTAGACATACAAAGGCCTACAAGTTTAACCCATCAATACCTATATGGTCTAACTCCACACCGGATTTCAGCCTAAAACCGTTGTACCTTATAGTAGTTGCTTTAAAATTTCGTGTTTTCCATTTTGCCATGGTATTTTCTAGTCTTGGCGATGGCTAGAAGTCTAAATTCCTGTTCTGTGCAATGGCAGACCATTGATGCACGCTAATGAGCGTTTTTTAAAGATGAAATTAAGTTCGAAAAGAGCCACACAATGCCAGAAACTATCCGTTTTTACTCTATTTTTTATTAGTGAAAATCGGACAGGAGTGTAACTATATTTTTCCGATAAGAATTTTAACGATTTGATAAAACAACGCATAACACCGCCCGCATTTTGTCGAAATGGAAGAAATAGGAATCGTGATTCCAGAGAAAGTATGTAGTGTTAGATCACTTTGAAAAAATGTATTCAACATAAATTCAAGTCTTTCGCAGAATCTGCAATAAATTTTCTGAACCTTTTTGAATTTGACCAACGAAAATATGCATTGTCACTGCATTTAGATTTTGTGGGTGGGGTAAGATAATAATAGTTAGGCTGTTCGATTCTGACCGGTTTCTTAACATAATTTTCTTCACAGACCAGTGTTTTAGACTGTGATAGCTAGCAGCATGACGAAATTTCTGTCACAGTTTTAATTGCTTAAAAACAACTAGTGCGTTAAATTGGAATCTGAGTCCATTAACAGGTTCGGGAAAAGTCTCAATCTAGGTATAATACCCCGATACAGCTATGATACCTCGATCGAGGTATAGAAATTGGTCATATTCTCATGTATATAGTCCCTTCATAAATCTCGTGCTAAAATTGCAAATCCATACCCGGCGAAATTTGTTTGCTATGTCAATCTGACTTCACAAGAGCAATTTCCAGCAAAATTGACCGAAGCGTTTGCTGCAAAACTATGCCTTTCTTATTTAGTATAATGTCAAAATCATTGAAATTAGTCAATAAAAATCAAGTTCTAGAAGAAAAGCAATCTATTTTTGTTATACTGACCATTCTGTCGTTCATGACGCCATCTTGTATCCCGATCTGCAATTCTAAATCGCTTATAACATTGTTAAACTAATTTTTGTGGCAGCATCCTTGTGAGTATGGTGGACCATATTTGCCATACAATGAAATAGGGAGGGGGGTTGCTATTTTTTGGTTTCTAATCAACTAATTTTCTTTTAGTGAGAAAGTATTTTAGCATAAGAATTCGACGTGTATGATAGCTGTTTACAGAAATTTTGATAGTTTGAAAAAGTAATAGATTTTCTTCATAACTAAATCAACTTGAGAACTTAAAAGGGATATAAAATCTCAATAATTTGTTCCGTGGTTATTTTTTTTAATAACGTTTGATAGATTATTTACTACTTGTATCAGGATAGTGAAAATGAAATTTACTAAAATAGTCTCTGAGGAAAAAATTAATCTCATGCGAGAATTTCCGATCTCTGCAACCTAAAATTAACATTAATGTGTTGGATAAGGTCAATGATTTTGCTACTAATTAATGAAGTAAAGACAGAAACAACGTTTTCTTTGCTAGTTTGTATTCTGCTTTTTTTATATATATAAGAAAACCTTGCATATGTGCAAAAATGCGAGGAGCTATCTCTAGTGTTGATTTGTTATACAACAAAAATGCGAGTTTTGTGGATTTTGCAAATGAGAGTTAGTGTCTTGTTTTTGCTCCTACAGGCGTGTTTGATATTTGATGAAAAATAAACTTAATTGATCATCACTTCAATTAATTAGTAAAATTCTTAGATCATCGATGTATTCGTTAGTTATTTTAAAACCAACTGTAAGTGATTTGAACTTGAATTTGATGGCAATGCACAAGCGTTTTTAATTCACATTGGTTGTTCAAACCGTTATAACGTACCTGTAAGTAAAATCTCAATAAATTATGTACTCATAGTCATTCTACTTTTTAATGTACGGTTCAGCCAACCGAGACTGACAGTGTCGAAAGCTTGTCTTTACATGTATTGACCAATCAAATCCACGTTTATACACCATGTTCGGTAAATAGTATATGCATGTTAGTGGCTTTTTTGTACATATGCATGCTTTTTTGTTGTTGTTTTTAAAGAATTTGCGAACAATAAATCTTTTTAAATATATATTCCTTTTCACATGCCCTGTCAGTATCATCGCAAACATAAATAAATAAAAATTATAGTTGTCAAACAGCAAGAGTTTATAATAGGATGCATGTGCGAGGTGATGCATCTACGAAATCTCAATCTTCTCCTTTTTATTGTAGGACTTAGAAATTTCAATTTGTAAACCAAGACTATACTGAATTTTTCAAGATTTCTTTTTTTCACACACAAACAAGAATAAAAAGTACGTCCAAAGTATTCTTCCTTCCTGGAACAGGTTCCTAAAAAGAACCCGTTCCCAAAGGCAAAAGATGACATATTTCCCGAAATCAGAAAAAAAATAATCACAAATGCGAAAGAGGCTGATCTTAACAACTAAAAAGGGTAGGAATAAAAATAAAACATAATGCTTCTTAGTTTATTCTGAATCATCAAAAGAATATAGGGACACATGAGCCTTTAGCACGGAAAGTTAATGAAATTCATGCCATTATTTCCATTTGTGTCGGTCTTTTACTTTATCATATTCTATTAATTTCTTAAATACATGATATATTTTATTTTTCTTTTCATATTATTTCTCCAAGATCATATTCAAACAGACTATCTCTTATTTTATTTACTTTGTGAAAATGGCCATTTTTGACCACCATAGCTTCTAAGAATTCTTCGGATAATCCCAGTTGCTGAGGATGTAAGCGACCGGAAATCAGAAAATATCACGTGATGATAAAGCAATGGCTGACCGGTTCTTCGTAGGTGAATTTCTGCAATGTTTGATTTTGATTTCTAATAAAATTTGGTAGTTAATGACTTAACCACATATGCGCTTGGTAGAAAGAAGTGTTTTTGCAAAAATTTCCTCGGTGAAAAGCGAAAGTAATACATGTTATTTATATGAAATAGAATTGTTTACAAATTTCAACACTTTTGATTTTGCAATTTAAAGCCAAATGTTTACTGTTTTAGAAAAACCTTTGTGTGTACGATTTTCTGTACCTCGATCGAGGTATCATAGCTGTATCGGGGTTTAATACCTAGATTGAGACTTTTCCCTAACCTGATTAACCCTCAAACATGTTCGCCCTTTAACACATTCGCCCTAATTCCCGTTCACCCAGGGCAACATGCCCACTGGGTTTTAATTTTGGGGGTGCATGTACCCCTTAGGTTTGAAATGGGGGTACAAAGAAAAATCTGGGGGTACAGTGTACCCTTTACTTTCAGATTTAAGGGTACACCATACAAATCTGAACCCTTTACCAAGTGACAATGTTGTTGTTATATGCTTTGTAAATAATCAGTAAATAAGTGCCACATGTCATGTGCAAGTTTCAGATAAATATAGAGAGAAGTATAGCAAACTTTTTTTGAAAAGCTGATTTATGACAAATCACTTTTTCTTAACTATTGGATTTTGGAAGGGTTGAATAGGATATGAGAGCGATGGCAAAACAACTCCAACAAGTTTATTACAAGGATGGGGATGACATTTTGGAGCAGGCCATACCAGGCATTTCAGCTCATTGTTAGCTCAAACTCTGGTATTGAAACGATTCTGGTACAGAAAATATCAAATGGCCTTATTACTGTCCAAAGGTCACCATTTGTGGAGAAAAAGACCAGGTTTTTTAATTACATTCTGCAGACAGCAAATTACGTAGCTAAAATCTACAATGTTAAATAAACGGCTCCATTTTGTCGTGTCAGACTTACATGTACAACGGAACTTACGAGAGAAACCAATTTCAAATCAAATTCTATAGCATGAATTCTCGTTAGTTTCTCAAAAAAAAAAACGTAAATATCTTGTGTTTTGTTTGAAAAATAGCGCAACTTTGGCCTTATTTCAAAACAAAATGGTGAGGCTATCACTATCCTCATTATATGAACTTTTCCAACTGCTGGTTCCCCCACTCTCTAGACGAATAACGTTGTCTGCGCATGTCATATTCTCTGAAGATTGTCAGTATTTGAAAAATACCACCTATCAGAAGATAACGAGACGAAAAAGACCTGAAAGAAGCGATGGTTCCTGTTGCATGAAAGGGAAATCACTTGCTCCCAATGCGGTTCTTTTCTACTTTGCTTGCAATTTTTGGGTTTTAAGGAAAAAATATACAAGTTGAGATTTGCGGTACGTGAATGGGCATCCTGCAAGGTCCATTTGCCCTAATTCCCATTCGCCCAGGGTCCATTTGCCCTACATCCCATTCTTCCAGAGTCCGTTTGCCCTTTTTTTATTTGTAAAATAAATGCACAGAAAATTATGCTAATTTTTAAATTCTTTTAGATATTACCAGGAGGATGATCTTTCTTCGCTGCATAGCGAATGACAGGAAGAGAATACTTCAGATAAATCATGTTTAGAGTGAGCATGAATTAAAAATAAAGTAACAAGTTCGGGAATAAAACTTAAGAATACATGTGTTGAAGCTGCATCTGGAAAGATATTGTGCCATTGGTTGGCTTATTATAAACTTGTTGAATACCAACATAAATATACATCTAGAACAAAATCATATTAATTCATTTTCAAAAAACTAAGAATGTGATAGAAACCCATTTCAAGATATTTTTTTCTGTCTTTTCTAACAAATACATTAAGAAAGTTGAACATTTTTGGTAAGCAAATATCATTTAACTTAAACACAAATACTGTTTTAAATCAGAAATAAGAATAATAATACATGTACATGATAATATGAAAGATTCCAATAATATTGATTGAAAAATATACAAAAAATATACTCAGTGTTAAAGAGGGCAAACAGAAAGAATTAGAGTAAATGGACCCACTTTGGAGGTGAATGGTCCCTTGGCTAACAGACCCAGGGCAAAAGTATATTTATGGCTAACAGACCCGATAACCACTTGACATATGCATCATTGATTTGTACCTTCATGTCAGACAGTGCATAATCTAGGTTTTGCCATCTGTGAGTCTTTCAGGACTCGCATATTTGAAACTTGCAAGGAATTCCCCCTCCCTAAAAATCAATGAGTCTGACTGAGAAAACACATGAGTCCTACTATTAACAATTTTGTAATTGTCACTTTCAATTTGTGTTTATTTACATTTTGAAATCGTGATGATTGCACCGGAAAACTTTGCTAATCTACGGCATTGACTGTTATCTGCATAGATGTTATGACTAAACTTTCCGGAAACTTTTGTTAATCTTTATGACCTAGCTAGTTGTTTGAATAACTAGCTAAAGTTAAAACATCAACACTGATGTCATATTTTGATGTAAACAAACCTCAAATTGTGGTGGGTCACATTTTAGAATATTGTAACTTCTTTTTTGAATTGTAGGCTTACTGCGTAGAATTTTGTTGATCTTATAATTTCGATAGTCATATTTATTTATACTTTTGAGCCTGGAGTAAGGTTTTCCTGTGAATTTTGTAGTCTGTTTTGGGGAAGATATAGCTTTAATATAGAAAAGGTAGTAAATAAAAGAGTAACTTATTTCTTACTTGTTATAATTGAAATAACTCTGTACATGCAAATACATTGTATTTGATTTTTTAGGAGGATTCAGCTCTGACTGACTCTAGACCAGGCACTGCTCAGGCCGTTGGACATGTTGACCCTCTTGCTGTGGATATAGAGGATTTGTATGTGAAATACAAGGTAAGGTTATCAACAATTGTATTTATCTATCAATGTTTGGAAAAGTTGTAGAAAAACTCTTGTATGAAAAGTAAATATTCTTCATCATAAGTATCACCCCTTGACAGACTTTAGTTTTTCAATCACCCTAGGATTGTGTTGTTTTGTGGTAGGCATTGTTTTTTTTCACAGCAGATTAATCATTCTGCTTATGACATATTTCTATTAGATCTGTTCTCTAGAAAACCATGCCAACATGATGTTATTTTATGAGGGTTGAGAATCCAATGTTGTGATGGCGTCACTCAGGGCCTTAGCTGGCGATCATTATTGTCGCCAAATGGGAAAATTAAAGCTAAGTGGCAATAAAAACTTGAATCTGGCAAAAACAACCATTCAGTAGGGTAGAAAATATTGTCGAAAAGAAGGAATTGCTTGTTACAGGCAAATTATTCTTTTCCCACAATGTTTCTCAAGTATATAATCACAGGGACGTAAAAACAAGGGATTGTACGGGAAAGGGTAATTACAGTATGCTTCCATATCATAAAATTAACCAAATTCATTTGACATCTCTTTCAGAAACTACAAAGACAGCTTGAATTTCTCGAGGTGCAAGAGGAATACATTAAGGATGAGCAGAAGAACTTGAAGAAGGAATATCTCCATGCCCAAGAAGAGGTCAAGAGAATACAGAGTGTTCCATTGGTTATTGGTCAGTTCTTGGAAGCTGTAGACCAGAATACTGGAATAGTTGGCTCTACCACAGGTACATGACTTTTACCCATTTCCTGACAATTTTGTCTTTTTACACATCAAAGAATGTTAGCTTTGTAGAACAATGTGAGAAAAGGAAAAGTTGCTTTGTAACAATCAATATCAATTTCTTCTTTTCAAACAATGTATCCTATCTTTGTGGCACTTGTATTCAAATTTCAACATACTTCAAGAAGTTTAAGCCAAAGTCTTGATCAAAGGGGAGCATTCTAAAACTATTGTTTCCCAATACTAATCTAAACTTGGAGATGTTGCAACCCACAATTTCAAGTTTGTAGAATTTAAAAGAAATCTTTACCTTTTAGGTTAGAAAATATTGTGCACAATGAAGAAATTGCTTATTATAAGCAATTTCTTCATTGCCCATTTCTAACTTTTTTTATTGAGAGGCATAAAAAAGTCTGATTGTGTAATGAGTTTACTCTTTTGGAGAGTACCAAAGGTATTGCTGTGGTCTCGGTGTCGTCATAAACATGAAAAATGAGAACTCTGCTTTTGCTACAGTTAATCTTTTGAAATTTACTGCCAGAAGGACTTACTCTTAAAGCATTTTTGTACAAGTTACGCCCCATTTTTACTCCAATTTTTTATTCCCTTTCCAACACCTAACACCCAAGTATTAAGTATTCACATGCATTGCTTTCTTTGCTTTTCAGGATCTAATTTCTATGTGAGGATATTGTCCACAATAGATAGAGAGCTGTTGAAGCCCTCAGCTAGTGTAGCGTTACACAAACACAGCAATGCCTTGGTAGATGTACTCCCTCCAGAGGCAGATAGTAGCATTACTATGTTAGGAGCTGGTAGGTACTTTCATCATTTACAAAAATTAGGGGTAGTTGAAATGCAATTAATGCATTTTCAATGTAGATAGGCTTTTTTTGTGCTCCCACAGAGGAGTGAAGACTGCATATAGAGTTACCTCTTTCTCTGTTTGTGTGTGTGTATGGATGGGTATGAATGGATTGGTGTTTGGGTACGTCCAATTCTTGCCTTGAGAATATCTTCTACATCAACCCTTTCCTGTTTTATGAAATTTTAGACTGGTCCAATTTGAAAGAGGTTGCAGCCAAATTGAAAAATGCATGCAATTTGAAATCTGACCATCCTATGTGGTAGAAAATATTGTGGGAAAAGGAGAAATTGCTTGTTATAAGCAATTTCTCCTTTTTCCACAATGTTTTCTCAAGTATAAAATCACAGTGACGTAAAATCCTGGGTTTGTCCAGGAAAGGGTTAAAGGATGGATTTCAAAATCACTTTGCAGAGTTGTTCCTCTTGATGATTACAAGTGTCATGCACAAAGCTCTTTTGGATACTCACAAGTTCAAGGTCACAACCGAAAATCATGTGACAAAGACTTAATCAGGGGCATCTTTGGCACATCTCTGCTCCATGTCTGAAACATATCTGGTCTTTTTATACTATAAAACCTTAAGCTAGTGTAGTTCTACACAAATGCTGCAAAGCCTTGGTGGATGTACTTTCTTGTGAGGAATAGAAGCATAACTTCTAATTTTGTTTTTCGGTGATGTCATGCTCCTTTGTGCATATTGAGGAGTTATTACTATTTAATAGCTTTAAAAACTAACTTTCTGTCTGAAATCATGAAAATTAGCAACAGGAAGAAGTACCGGTTGAGCTTAGCCTTATTTACATTGAAAAATCATCAATGAATATCATTAGTTTTGTAAACCATTTACTTCTGAAATAATCTATATAAAAGATCCTTATTTTTTCTCCTCAGACACTGGGTGATTTTAGGATGTTGAATGGAAACTGGGGTAATGTTTTGTAAGATCAATGTCACTTACCATGGTCACATTTTCCCCCAAAAAGCTGTTAAAGGGGCATGATTCTTTACTAACACATCTAGTTTTTAGCACAAAATTCAGACAAGTACTGTATTTGCATTGTTAATAAAAAGGAAATATCATATTAGAAATGTTGTGAGAAAGGCACAATTGCTTATCACTATTATAAATATTTTTACTTTCTCATAGTAATTCTTAAGTAACAAAATTCTGAATGGGCATCAAAATAAAGTTGTTGTTAGATATTTTCTTTAACAAAATTTGTTTTCACTATTAGCCTTTTCCTGTTCAATCTGTGGTTTTATATCCCAGAGATTTTATAATTGATAAAACATAGTAGAAAAAGGAGAAATTGCTTCTAACAAGTAATTTCTTATTTTTCTACAATATTTTCTACCCAACTAAATGGTTAGTTTTCAAATTCAATCCACTATAATTGCAATACTTCTAAATAGAGTATTTTCATTGGCCCAAATCGTATCACGCGATCAAATCAATTGCACATTATACCTCGATAAAAGACAGATCTATTTTCGACAAAAAAAGAAACAAAACAAGGTCGGGGATTTCCGATATTGGGAATTCACTTCCAAGAAATACCCAACTTGTTTTGTTACTATTTATAGTCATCACCCTTTGAATTTCGATTTCCTCGAATTCCTTTATACTTCTATGGATTTTCAATAAATAGATAAACAAATAGTGTCCTTATAACAATTATAATGTTCGTTTTAAACATGAAGAATTCGATAACTCACCTTTATTAGCCGTAAATCCGAGATGTCGAATCGGCTTCACCACATCAGCATGCATCGTGTCCATGTGGTAGGTTTATATTCTTGTCTATTACAAAGCATCTATTCATAATTCTAACTGTTACCGACCCAGATATCATAATTTACAGAGTTTAAAGTAAGTATTTGCTCATAATAATTCCAAATAAATCCAACTAATGTTCGAATTTCCATTTCAAAAAACCCAAGCGACAAAATAAAATGTCCGCCGTTACAATGACTCGAGCGATAAACTGTGTCAATGTATCCATACGCCTGTCAAAGAAAAAGTAACTCCGCCCACAGTTCGTTTATTTGCTTTTATTTTCATCTCTCTATCCGTTTCGGATTTGAAAACTTATTGCAATTATATGGGCTGAGTGTATTTTTCACTGCGTTTATTGGAGTATAAAGTGCAATTGCCTTAGCACATGGCTTAAACATAACGCCCTACGGGCGTTATTTGCCATGTGCTAAGGCAATTGCACTTTATACTCCAATAAACGCAGTAAAAAATACACTCATCCCTATATTAAATTTTTGTCAGCAAAACCTTTGAATTTGACAGGTCCAAACGTTCGAAAAACAGGAGAGGGTTAAATTGTCGTCTCTCAAATCAGTTTTGGTTGGTAAAATCTACACATCTTTTTGTAGATGAGAAGCCTGATGTTCAGTATGCTGATATAGGAGGTATGGACATACAGAAACAAGAGGTCCGAGAGGCTGTTGAGCTGCCCCTGACCCACTTTGATCTCTACAAACAGATTGGTATAGACCCACCTCGGGGAGTACTGATGTTTGGACCACCAGGATGTGGGAAAACTATGTTGGCCAAGGCTGTGGCTCATCACACAACAGGTACTTTGATTTGGGCAGGGCTCACGCTGGCGATCACCATTTTCGCAAATAGCTAAAATTTGAAAAAAATGGCTGAAGAAAATTTCATTTGGCAAAAATGGTGGCTAAAGGATTAAAAAGCGTAAAATCAGTCTAAATAGCTGTCCAGCGAGACACCTGACAATACATATCCAATGTGTACAGTCATCCGATACATAAACCTGCAGTGTTATTGGAAAACCCAAGATTTAGCAGACGATTTTATGTGGTAATTTGCTGAGTGGTCAAGTTTGCAATTAGATTTATTTGATAAGTGCTTTATCATCTTTTAATTTGATAATTGGCTGAGAAATGTTCGGCAATTGATGTTAAAGATGGATTGCGATAGTTCATTGGCTTGGTTAATTCAATAATTTGTCCCTTGCAATTTCAAGTAACACTCAAGTTGGTTGTAATCACAGATAATAAATTAACATTATTAAAGTTTAAATTGGCCTTGATAAATTTTGTTTCCTATATAAGAGACCACCTTCTTGTATTTACGTCATTCGTCATTGAACAGTTTAGAGACTTTGAATTTTGAGGACATAAAATTAGAGATGGGCTTTTTCAAAGAGTAGGAGCAGACAAAATTTGTACTGACTTCATCAATAAAATGATAAAGTGTTTGGTTGTAAGATTTTCAGACATAGGAGACACAGCTATTTTGGCCTCCCTCACAAATTTCTTTAATCCTCAGATAAAAGACTCAGAAATTTAGGCTGTTGTTGACAATATTTATGACTATTTGGGTTCTTTTGGGTTTCAAGGAACAAATCAAGGACTGAAATCATTCTCAAATTTGCAAGAAGTCATCACTCAAATGGAAGCAAGTCTGTGGTTGACATTAAAACATGCTGCAATTTAACTATAAGAAATAAAGACCCTTCCAGCTTATTCTTAACTTGCATTAAGATTGCTCCTCGCTCAAGTTTCCACAGCTGATTGTGAGCGTTGCTTCAGCAAATAAAATCCTATTAAAACAAAAATAAGGAAGTCAATAAACCTAAACAATTTGAAAAATCTGGCTAAAGGCTTGGCTACAAGTCTCATAAATTGGCTAAGAATTTTCCAATTGGCTAAAGAGTTTGCTAAAACAATTTTTGACCCAGGGTAAGCCCTGTTTGGGTTAGCTAGTCTGTACATATATATCCTGATGCATTCTAGAAGTGAAAAACTTAGGAATCACATCTACTTTACCTTGTTGACCAATCAAAATATTCATATAGACTTGAAGTAAACCTTGATTCCAACATTAATGTTAGGCATTTTTGTTGTTTTGCTTAGTTAACCCAATCCAACTCAACAAAATTTTAGACTGGTCCAAGTTGAAAGAAGCTGCAGACGATATTTCAAGTTGGTGGAATTTAAATTTTCTTTGTCTTTTTGGATAGAAAACATTGTGGATAATGAAGAAATTGCTTGATACAAGCAATTTCTTCATTTTCCACAATGTTTTCCAAAGTGTTTTTCTTTCGGGCGTAAAAAGGAGGGCTTGTGTGGGAATGGGTTAAATGTCACGACTACTAATACAAGCTGTAGTTATCAAGCTGTTGTAATGAGATTTGGATTGCCAACCAGTGATTTGTCTTTCATTTTATGCTCCTTGCCATATACTTTGCTAACTGATAAAGTTTGGTAACAAAATAAAAACTTCTTATCAGAGGTCAATTGGTTTGGCCAGCAATCTGTTAACCCTTGTCATGCTAATCCCGGAATATTCCTGTTTTGACAATAGTTGTGGCAGGTTATCAACTTAGACCAGTGCATACTGATCTTAGTCTACACTACCTGCTTGTTCTTTTAGGGTTGACAAAATATGTGTACACAAGGTAGATCTAAATTTGACAAAAAGAAAAAAGAAAAAAAATGTGAAGAAAAGATAAATATTCAGCATGACAAGGGTTAAGTAAATGATATCTATTTATCACTTGCTACTCTACCTGGTCCCTACTCAGAGGTCTATGTAAGATGGGTTAAAGCAAATCTAAAACTTATTATTAAAAAATAAAGTGAATATATATTGTTTTCATTGAGTTAAGAACCTAAAAACTTTATCACACTGTATGAATATTTGAAGCATACTCATATATTAGTGTGATTTACTTTTTAGGTTCAGACTTTAAACGAAAACAAAATATTCCCTTAATTTCTTTCGATTTAATGCCATCGATCAAAGCAAAGCAAATTTGTTATTAGTTTTAAATTAAGTTTTATGGATCTACTTTGTGTTCAAGCAATCAAAATATATGCGTGCTCAAAATTTTGTCCGTGGTAGCAAGAAAAAAAAATTCATCCAATTAAAATGCTTGAAATTTGATAGATGAAACTGAAATTAAATTATTTCTCAACAAAATCTTGTATTGTTGGTACTTATTTGAATAGAAAATTCTTTTGAGTACTTACAGCATAGCCTTTAAGGTAGTATTCTTTAAATATTTGAATTTGAAATCTGAATTGCACTGTCTATATGTAGTTGGGTCTTCTTTTATCTCCTGTTTAAACCCTGATCATAATACATCTGTTCATGAAATTATGTAAAAAGATTTCAACTCAATTGAGAAAAATGACTCAAATTTGAATTAATGTTTAAATTCAATATCTCTTATGGTTGATTTGCAACCATTAACTAATGTAATCTTGCATTTTATATCACTTTCATGGTATTTTATCCAAAAATAGATTTTAGTGCAATTTTCAGACAAAATTTCTTAAATCTTGTATCCCATGACTCGTATATCAATGGTTCAGCGCGAAACAGTTGTAACTGCCTATAAATATATTGGCAGTTACAACTGTTTTGGGCTGAACCATTGATAAATGTATTGGTAAAATGTTTATACACAAGCTCATTTACTAATTTTCTCACAATTCCTTTATTTTCAGGAGGATGAATTAAAATCTGTGGTAGAAATAATTGTTGAATTTTATTATTTTGGGAGAATTGGGTTTTGGGGTACCAATGAAATCCCTGACTGTTGGGAAGGCGGATGGGAAGTTGGTTATGGTTAATGATACATATTTTTCAGTCTAAAAAACAAGATACCAAAATTGTAGACAATTACAAACTGAAAGGAGTTGCAGACGACAAGTTAAAGTTTATGAAATGTTAGATTTTTCCACAATGATTTCCCTATTGTTTTACTTGAGGGGTGTCTAAAAGCATCATTGTAGGGGAATAGGTTAACAGTATTTTCCAAAGATAATTTAGTGTTTTTCTGTAAGGGGAAGAATATTTTGTTTGATAATGTTACATAAAAGTGTTAAAGACATCCAAAACTAAGCAAAAGAATTTTTAAGCTCTCCTGAACACAACATGCTCATTGTGAGCTTTTTTGATCACCTTGTGTCAGTTGTGCATCTTGCATTGGAAGTGGTCAACAAAGCTTCTTCTCTGCAACCATTGGATCAATTTCAACCAAACTTTGCAGGAATTTCCTTGGGTGGCCTTTTTCAAAACTTGTTTGTGAAATTTAATCTGCTGGTAAATACAAGCGTGGCAGGGCAGGCTTATCAGACTTAGGGAATTCGTGAAATATTACTTTAAAAATATTTTCCTCCTAAACCCTGGGCCAATTTGGACCAAATTTGTCAAAATTGTTCTTTGGGTGTTCCTATTCAAAGCTTGATCAGCCTATTTTGATTTGGAAGCAAAGATGTGTGTCAGATAGGGCTTATCAGATTTAAGAGAAATAATAAAATGATTCTATGAAAATCTTCTCCTTCTAAATCCAAAAGCCTATTGCAACCAAACTTTGTGGGAATGTTCCTTTAGTGACCTTTTTCAAACTTTCTTTGGGAAATTTGGTCATGAAAAAAGAGTCATGGAAGGGCTGGGTTTATCAGGCTTGGAGAAATCATGAAATATTTCTTTTAAAATCTGCAACTCCTAAACCACAGGGTCAGTTTGGACAAAACTTGTCAAGAATTAACTTTGGTTGACCCTTTTTCAAACTAGATGAAATTTTGATTTTGAAAAAAATGGACATGGCAAGGAGGGCTTATCAGACTTAAAGAAATCATAAAATATTTCTTTAAACATCTTCTTCGCCAAAACCATTGGGCCAATTTGGACTAAACTTGGGTGACCCTTTAAAAGCTTTTTCATGAAATTTTTGATTTGCAAAAAAATTAAGGGTGTTTCAGGGCTTGCTTTATTAGACTTACAGAAATCATCTCAGGTGAGCAATTTACGGCCATTTTGGCCCGCTTGTTTCTGTGTTAAGTAGCTGTACACTAACGCGAAAAGGTTTATAGAAGTAAGGCTTTCAAGTTTTTGCACTGTGCTATTTTCAGCTTCATTTATACGAGTAGTTGGCTCGGAATTTGTACAGAAATATCTGGGTGAGGGTCCAAGAATGGTGCGTGATGTGTTCAGATTAGCTAAAGAAAATGCTCCAGCCATTATATTTATAGATGAAATTGACGCTATTGCTACTAAGAGATTTGATGCACAGACTGGAGGTATTGATTTGATTGTTTCCTTTTTTTCAATAATTTTCATGCTCAAAAGATAATAAATTCTTATGGAAATACTGTTTAAAAATAAACAACAAATTTAAATGCAACTACCTGTTCTACCTTATCAATTTTGAGCAATTTTAAATTTTGCCATCCTTCATTTGGTGATTGGTCTTACATAGAAACTAAACTGTTTGTTGAAATGTAGCTCCAGTTGTTTGCTTAAAAAATGTAAAACATTTTAACTCTTGTCATGCTGCAGTATTGAAAATTTTGGGGGACAAACAAAATTTTTAGTGGACATTATGCTTTAATTAACATAATGTAATAATATTACTGCAACACATTTTACCCACTTTCTAATGACATATCAGAGCTTTGAGCTTGGACGCTGGAGTCTACGTATATTATGTTAACGTGGTTTTCACTACTATCCTTGGAGATAGTTAAGCTCTTACCTAACTCTTTTCCTGATGAAAAAATTTAGTCTGGCACAAATTGAAATAATTTGCAGACAACAATTTTTAGTTGATGCTGCTAAAAAGTCTTTGTCTGTTTGGGAAGGTAACATTATGGACAATGAAGAAATTGCTTGTGGCTAGCAATTTTTTAATTTTTTCTAAATGCTTTCTAAAGCCTTTTTCCTGTTTGGCATAAAAAGATCAGGGTTGTGTTCGAAAGGGTTAATTTGTTACAGAATATATCACCTGAATTTATATTGTCGAAAATATGAAACAATGTCAGTTTGTTTAACTAATGTTACAAAACAAGGATTATTATACCCCGCAAAATGAATGTCTTCAGGGGTATACTGGAATAAACCTGTCTGCCCCTTGAAATTATACATTATTTTTGCTTTGTAGACATATACATATAAATATACTACCAATTTTGCGTGGCAAACTCCTCCTTCAGTTTGCTTCAATACCATTGAAACTTTATACAAACATTAACTACATGTTTAAGTTTTGCAAGATGCAATTTTGAAGTCTTAATTACTCCCTGGTTCAATTAAATATCTCCCCTTGAACTTAGACATTATTTATGCTTTGAAGAAATATATACAGCAAATTATACTAACAATTTTGTGTCGCGAACTACACCTTCAGTTTTGCTTCAATACCATTGAAAGTTTATACAAACATTAACCACGTGTTGAAGTTTTGCAAGACGCAATTTTGAAGTCTTAATTCCCCCAGGTTCAAGAATTATCTTCACTTGAACTCAGACACTATTTATGCTTTGTAGACATATACAGATAACTACCAATTTTGTGTCATGAACTCCTCTTTTCTAGAAAAGCAAAGTCTTGTATTGTTAAAGCTGTCATTTCAGTGAAAGCACTTGCGGGGATATTAAGTCACATACTGTGACAAGTTATTGTTTTTTAAAAAAAATGTGCTTGAGTTATATTGCACCATATGGATGCGACAGTTTTTATTTGGGGACAACTGTTAAATAAATTCAGATTCTGACAATGCTACAGTATGGGTGCTGAACCCAAGTAGTACTGATGTGAGAAATACCAGGAATCCATGGTTTGGTGCTCCAGAGGCCACAGTATGACTGAAATACTGTTAAAACTGGTGTTAAACCCCATTCAATCAAACCTGTCAATAAAGATAGGAATTCTCACAGATTTTCTTTCCAAAAAGCTTTCTGAACAGATTGAAACAAGCACAACTAAATCAGGGTTGTTATTTCAAAAACAGACCTGTAGTATGGTAGAATGACTATTCGTCATTCAGAATATATGCATCTGCACTAACCAAGACATATCACCCTGGTCAGACTCTGCATACTTTTTAGATAGTTGCTTTTTTTCAACAATGTATCTCATGTGGATAATAGAAACACTGTTTGAAAAAACTTATGGTCCATGGACTGTTTGGATAAAGGATCAAGTTCACTGCTTTAGACTTAATTTAATTTAAAAAAAAATATTGCCTCAAAAACATAAGGATTGAAACAAAGTTCTTTTTTTTTATTTCCTTAGCTGATAGAGAGGTTCAAAGAATTCTTCTAGAGCTCCTTAATCAGATGGATGGGTTTGATCAGACAGTAAACGTAAAGGTACATGTATTGTCTTTTACTGATCCTTAACACTTTCCTGTACAATCCCTGAACTTTACATCCCTATGATTGTACTCTTGAGAAAACATTGCTGCAAAAAAAGAAATTTCTTGTTACAAGCAATTTCTTCTTTTACACAATATTTTTAGGTCACCTGACTTAGGGTCATGGTGTCCTATTGCAATCATGTTTTGTCCGCCGTCATGTGTTGTGCGTTAACTTTTTACATTTTCAACTTCTTCTTAAGAACCCTTGGATAGATTTCAACCAAACTTGGCAGGAAGCATCCTTATGGGAAGGCGCTTCAAAGGGTACATCTTTAAAAATCTTCATGTCATGAACTGGCTGTCAGATTAGAATCACATTTGGTATTTAGAATCTGTAGGGCAAGGACTATCAAGTTTGTACAAAAATATAAATCTGTCATGAAATGGCCATGCTAGGGTGGGGCAAAGGTGGGTTGGGTTCCTAAGCTTACATAGTGAAAACTTTGAAAATCTTTTTCTACCAAACCAAAAGACCTACAGCTGTGATATTTGGTATACAGCATCATCAAGTGGACCTCTATCAATATTGTATAAATTTTAACCCCTGGGTCAAAGTTAACCCGTTCCTAGATATCACAAGTTTAACCTAGGCTTATATAGTGAAAATTTCAAAAATCTTCTTCTCCCAAACTAGAGGGCCTAGAGCTTTTATATTTGGTATGTAGCATCATCTGGTGATTTTCTATCAAGATTGTAAAAATCATGGCCCAAGAGACAGAATTAGCCCATTCTCGGACATCAAAAGTTTCACAAAGGATATAGTGAAATTTGTAAAAATCTTCTCCCAAATAGGAGGGCCTAGACCTTTGTTATTTTGTTTACAGCTTCAATTGGTGGACCTCTATGAATATTGTGAAAATTATTGCCTCAGGACTAAAATGAGCCCATTCCCGGATGTCACAAATTTAACATAGGCTTATATAGTGAATTTGTAAAAATCTTCTTCTCCTAAACTAGAGGGCCTAGAACTTTGATATCTAGTATACAGCATCATCTTGTGGACCTCTATCAAGATTGTACAAATTATTGCCTCAGGATTAAAATCAGCCCATTCATGGATGTCACAAATTTAACATAGGCTTATATAGTAAAAACTTTAAAAATCGTCTTCTCTCAAACAGATAGGCCTAGAGCTTTGATATTTTGGTATGTAGCATCGCCTGGTGGATCTCTATCAATATTGTATGAATTATGGTCCTAGGGTCATAAATGGCCCATTCCCAGACGTCAAGAATTTTACTAATGGCTTATATAATGAAAATGTAAAAATCTTCTTCTCCCAAACTAAAAGGCTTAGAGCTTTGATATTTAGTATGTAGCATAATCTGGTGGACTTTTATTTGTTTTTGTGCTCTTTGGACTCAGGTGACCAATAAGTCCCTATGCGCCTCTTGTTTATCATATATAATTGCTACATTTTGAATTTTACTAACTTAATAATATTGTCTTCTACCCTTTGAATTTGAATATGTCTCAAATTTTGAAAATCAGTAAAGGGTTAATGATTACCAAATATACAAATGCTATTTAATTAGTCAACATACAAAAAGTAGTCTTTACCTGCTTCAGCTAAAACTGTCAGAGACTAATGGTGCATATGATAATATGATTTCATCTTTATTTGGTGAAATGAGCCAAGCCCAGTTATCTGAGATAAAAATGCGCAGTGTTCTCAATCTACGGGTCATGGATTCCAACTGGCTTAGCGAAGATTCTTTCCCACAAATGAAAAAGGTCAGTTTGACATGCGTAATTTGTTTCTCACGAATTGCAAATAGTTAGAAGGACGATAAGATATGATGAGCAGCTGGTGGCTTGGATGACCAGATGTGGTTTTACTGGTGTTAGAAATGACTGTAAGTTGTTGTTTGGTCATCGTGATGAAACTGAAAAACTGCTTTAAAGTGGTGTTAAATCCAATACTATCAACAAAAACAACTTACTTTCTGGTTCTTAAAGGCTTGCATAATTATCTTTCTTGACATGTATTCAGTATTAATTCTGAACTTCTAGGTGATTATGGCCACTAACAGACATGACACATTAGATCCAGCCTTGTTACGTCCTGGAAGATTGGATCGTAAGATTGAATTTCCGCTACCAGATAGGAGACAGAAACGTCTCATTTTCTCTACCATCACATCAAAGATGAACCTTAGTGAAGAAGTAGATCTCGAAGACTATGTTGCTAGACCAGACAAGATTAGTGGTGCTGACATAAATGCCATTTGTCAAGAGGTAATGGAAGCGATTGATGAAAGTCTAAATTTGATACGTTTCTACATAACTTGATAATGTTGGTACTAATTGTATTTGTTTTGATAAAGCAATGCTTATGTGTACCAAAACACAGACTTTGTTAAATAAATATTATGAATTTATATTTTGAAATTGTTAAGAGACACTCTCTAACTCTCTCTGACTCTCTCTCTGACTCTCTCTCTCGGACTCTCTCTCTCTCTCTCGGACTCTCTCTCTCTGACTCTCTCCGACTCTCTCTCTGACTCACTGACTCTCTTTCTCGCTCTGACTCTCTTTCTCTCTCTCTCCAGGGTTCGCACAGGCTTGAAAAGTACTTGAAAATGAAGGGCTGTCTTGAAAAGCCCTTGAAAACTAAATTTGCCTTGAAAAGCACTTGAAAAATAGCCATTGGCCATGAAAAGCACTTGAATTACACTTTTCCGGTATTCCAGGCAGTTAGCTTTGGTCTCAAAATCAAAAGTGAGCATTTAAAAAGAATTTCGGCACGTTTGAATGATGATAAAAAAAATCAGCGAGAGCGCCATAATGTAGGTATAGGCCGAATATGTATGGCACGAATCGGAATTTTGAGTTGCTTCCCTTCCGAAATGGTGGCCGCACTCCTCAGCGTGTCCGAAAAGTAGAAATGTACGTGAATCACGTAGAATTGACAGAAAACACGAACATCTTTTTCTCCCAATACGCCCCGATTCGTACGAAAAAGAAAACCCAATTATGAAGAAAGTAACCATCGTAGATCTTTCTTATCGAAAAATTTGGAAATTTAAATCGGTCCGGGACAATGCCACCTCCCCCGCCGCTGATTTAATTATAGTAATGATGTACTTTTTCATGAGCTAGTTATCTAAAGCTCTGTTAATCTAACACAGTCATAGCGATTTTCTCTCAACACGAGCCTTTGTTGATGGAAAAACACAGCTGACGTCACAAAAACGTCGGGTCAGTCCATTTTACTCTATGGGATCGCAGGGTCGTGACGTACATCAAAAAGACCGACAAGACAAACTCGAGTGGGTCGCCCACGTGTTGCACTTTTTTTCCAGACTAGAATTTGTGCACAAATCTTGGTCATTTATGAATTGTGGTTGGTTTGCAATTAATTATTCGGATCTTTTCCAACCCTGAAGTAAGATTTCATGGTTCCTTGTTTCTCTAACTTTATTGACAGAACTTGTGATTTTATTATGCAGTTGTTTTTGTTTATATTCAAATTATCTGCTTTCTGCGGATTTCCACTTTAAAGTCTTATTATTTGAATTCTACCGGCTACATTTTTTATCGTGAATGAAAAAATATCGACGCGACTTTTTTTTACAAATTTCAAAGCTGGTCTCACGCGCTCACTTGTGAAAAATAATTTCATAAAAGCGTTGTGCTGAGCTATTCCGACTTTACAGGTACGGCAACTGAAGTCTGTTCATGTCTCGATTTATATGCCCATCCCATATAATAGTAAAAGAAATTTGTTTCATGAGTAACAGCAATTTAAATTGGGGCAGTATAAGATGTCCATTTAGAACGTGTGTAAGTCAAACCGATCCTCCATGGCAAATAGTTTACAAAACTCAATACCCGAAGTTGGGTCAAGCTCAAACTATGGCCAACTGCAAATTAGGGTCACATGTGGATTGGCACTTGACTGGCAGTTGGGTAAACTAATAATCGATCTACGGCACCTTTGTATTATTGAATAATAAGTCCTTGAAAATGGTAAGATTTGTCCTTGAAAAGTCCTTGAAAAGTCCTTGAATTTCACTTGGTTTTGTCTGTATGAACCCTGCTCTCTCTACAATGGATTTATTTTCTGTAGACTAACAAACTATTTTGAACACAAAACAGCCCAAAAGAGAAATATTACTATTTGACAAATGTACATACATGTACAAGAATATCCAGATAATGATGCTCATACTTCTCAGTTTTAGAATTCGTAAGCCACAGAATTTGTAAGCCACAGCAGAGATTATTTTCCATGTAAAAAAAAAAACAATTAGACAAAATTTTAGACTGGTTCAAAATGAAAGCAGTTGCAGGCAACAATTTAAAGTTTATAAAACTTTATATTTTTTCATCTTTCTGGATAGAAAATATTGTGGAAAATGAGGAAAGTCCTTGCTACAAGCAGTTTCTTCATTTTACACAATGTTTTCGGAATTGTTTTTCTTTGGGGGGGGGGGGTGTTAAAAAGCGTCTTCATTTGAGAATGGATTAAAAGTGTGGCTTTTCCAAATCCTCTGGAATTAGTACAAAACTAATGACTTCCAAAGCAAGTAAACTATATTAAGGCTCTAATTTAATCAAAATTTTGCCAATGCAGTATTATAATGCCTCTTGTTTCTATGATATTTCTGTGGTGATTTCAGGCTGGAATGCAGGCTGTCAGAGAAAACAGATATGTTGTATTGGCAAAAGATTTTGAGAAGGGGTACAAGAACAACATCAAGAAAGATGAAACTGAACATGAATTCTATAAATAAATATTGCCGTCAAATCAGAGCTTTAGATAGAAGGAGTTTATGATGATCTTAATCTGTTATTTCTCTTCAAAACCTTATGTTATGGGTACCCCTTGGAAATTGTCTTGATCAGAATAATCCAACAAGAATACAAATAGGGTTTGTAGACTGGTCATATCAATTTGAACAAATGTCAAAATCTGTACTGGAGCAGAAAACATTGTGGATAATGAAGAAATTGCTTGTGTCAAGCAATTTCTTCATTATCCACAATCTTTTCCATACAGTTATGTAGAGTTTCTGTAATTTGAATTACTCCTTTACTTTTAGCAATGTGTCCTACCAAATATTTTCTAATGAATGCCGCTTGGACTATGTAAAACATGGGTAATGAGCTTTTTTATAATGAAACTTGTATCAAGCAACCATTCAATTGAATACTGTATCAGGACTTCTTATACAGATGCTAGCTTAAAGAACTCTTTTCATGACATATTTGATTGCTTAAATGAATTATTTTGTAATTCTAACCTTTTTCAGTCGCCGTCATAGCGCAGTTGGTAGCGCGTCGGACTGTCAAACTAGAGGTCCCGGGTTCGATCCCCGACGACGGCACTCATCCTTTCCGACTAATTGTCTCTCACCAATGGGTCGATAATCGTAGACCTATGTGGGATAGCAGCTGGAGGCTAGGAATGGATGTAATGTTAGTAAAGGTGTGAGAAATACCAGGATTCCATTGTTAGGTGCTCCAGCCGCCGCGATATAACTGAAAGATTGTTGAAAGCGGCGTTAAACCACATTCAAACACACAAATCTAACCTTTTTCCATGAACTCAATTGAATAATATAAGTGAGATTGTCCTAGTGAGTTCTAACAGCATATAATTTGATTATAATAAGTTTTAAATGAAACATATCAACTTAAAAAGAACTTTTGCATTTAGAAAGGGGACATTGATTGAGGTTACTTATTCAAGTGGTTGCTTATTAGATATGTGGCTTAAGCAAGATGGACTCTGTTAAAGATTTCAGTGATAGGTATTTTTCAGCTTTTTGTCTTTCTAAATTGAGAAACATTTCATCTAAACACTCGCTTAACTGAATAAATCTAAATTACGTATACAATTCTTGAATGGAATAAATAAAGATGAATTAATCCATACATAAACTTTTTGTTTGTCAATTTTGGAAGAGGGAGCATTTATTTTGAGGAATATTTTATCCTACTATAACCCTAGAGATATAATTCAGTTAAGATTCTCAAGTGAAAGAACTTGGCTGTAGTTGTACATGTAAGTAATGAGATTAGCTTTGTTAAATACTTGAAAAGCATCATTGCATGTAGATTTCTTACCTCTCCAACACTTCTTGCAAAAGAGCTTTTTTCTTAAAAATTGAGATTTTGTGTATGATATGATGAATTTTGGTAAATTTTCTGAATTCCCAAACATACAATTTTTAGAAGGCTTTTGATACTTTTCTCATAAGATTAGCCAGTTTTTCAAGGAGTTGTAAAGGATCCATTAGTTTTGAATGTCCTATACTCTCTATGGTTTTAAAGTTATACAGTGTTCTGGTATATTACAGGGACGGAATTTACTTTGTTCTTCCTAGCTCCAAGTTTTTATGAAAATTTGTAAGTGTTTCCACAGAATGTTGACTGACAAGTGTTAACATTTTCTTGTGGCTGAAACTTTTCCTATTTTTTCAAATATTTCTTTAAGAATTTTGATGAAATCTCCACAGAACATTTGAAAAATTGTAATCTAACTTATGATATCAGGCTTATACGTTTTATAACTACAGTATGGAAAAGCTGGCTTCGTGTCTTTAAAATTCTTATGCCCCTGCATCGATAAAACGGGGCATATTGTTTTACCGGTGATTGTCTGTCTGTCCATCTGTCTGTCTGTCTGCAAAACTTTACCTGCCAACTAAACATTTTCCTATAACTTCAAGCCTAATTAAGTAACAATGCTAATATTTGGTATGTAGATAGGTCTCAACAAGGGGCAACTGGGGAAGGTCATTTCATCAAGGTCAAGGTAAAATTTTTAACCCTTTTCCCTCAAACATTACTCAAAAACTTAACCTGCCAGCTAAACATTTTCCTATGACTTAATCCCTAATTAAGTTACAATGCTTTTTATACGCCCGTCGAAGACGGGACGCATTATGTGATCACCCGTGGCGTCCGGTCGTCTGGACATCCGGTTGTCGGGGTGTCCGGTTGTCCGGGCGGTGTCCACTTCTTTGTCCGGAGCATAACTCTGTCACTGTAAGTCCGATTGACTTTAAACTTGGCAGTTATATTCTTCTCATCAATACGGAGTGCAGTGCTCAATAACCATAACTCTACCTGGCCTATTTTTTGAGTTATTGCCCTTTGTTGTTTTTCATACTTGAATCTTGTCCGGAGTATATCTCTAAAAGTATTATAGCTAGGATCATGAAACTTAATGGGTGTATAGATCTCACCAAGGGGGAGTGCAGTGCACAAGAACCATAACTCTACCTGGCCTATTTTTTTAGTTATTGCCCTTTGTTGTTTTTCATACTTAAATCTTGTCCGGAGTATATCTCTAAAAGTATGATAGCTAGAATCATGAAATTACATGGATGGATAGAGCTTACCAAGGGGGAGTGCAGTGTACAAGTACCATAACTCTACCTAGCCAATTTTTTGAGTTATTACCCTTTGTTGTTTTTCATACTTGAATCTTGTCCGGAGTATATTTCTAAAAGTATAATAGCTAGAATCATGAAGTTTCATGGATGGATAGATCACACCAAGTGGGAGTGCAGTGTACAAGAACCATAACTCTACCTATCCTATTTTTTGAGTTATTGCCCTTTGTTGTTTTTTATACTTGAATCTTGTCCCGAGTATATCTCTAAAAGTATAATAGCTAGAATCATGAAATTACATGGATATATAGAGCTTACCAAGGGGGAGTGCAGTGTACAAGAACCATAACTCTACCTAGCCAATTTTTTGAGTTATTGCCCTTTGTTGTTTTTCATACTTGAATCTTGTCCGGAGTATATCTCTAAAAGAATAATAGCTAGAATAATGAAATTTCATGGATGGATAGATCTCACCAAGTGGGAGTGCAGTGTACAAGAACCATAACTCTACCTGGCCTATTTTTTGAGTTATTGCCCTTTGTTGTTTTTCATACTTGAATCTTGTCCGAAGTATATCTCTAAAAGTATTATAGCTAGGATCATGAAACTTTATGGGTGTATAGATCTCACCAAGGGGGAGTGCAGTGCACAAAAACCATAACTCTACCTGGCCTATTTTTTTAGTTATTGCCCTTTGTTGTTTTTCATACTTAAATCTTGTCCGGCGTATATCTCTAAAAGTATAATAGCTAGAATAATGAAATTTCATGGATGGATAGAGCTCACCAAGTGGGAGTGCAGTGTACAAGAACCATAACTCTACCAAGCCTATTATTTGAGTTATTGCCCTTTGTTGTTTTTCATTCTTGAATCTTGTACGGAGTATATCTCTAAAAGTAAAATAGCTAGAAACATGAAACTTCATGGATGGATAGATCTCACCAGGGGGGGGGGGGGGGGGGTGCAGTGTACAAGAACCATAACTCAACCTAGCGTATAATTTGAGTTTTTGTCCTTTGTTGTTTTCCATACTTTGTTTGAGAAAAAATATTCATTCAAAATAACCTCAGTTCTATTCAAACCTCCAGTTAATATTAAGCAGTGTGACGGGCGTATCTTGTGACAATTTGGCACCTTGTTTTGGTATGTACATAGGTCTCAACAAGGCGCAACTTGGGAAGGTTATTTCATCAAGGTCAAGGTAAAATTTTTAACCCTTTTCCCTAAAACGTCACTAAAAAACTTAACCTGCCAACTAAACTATTTCCTATAACTTCAACCCTAATTAAGATACAATGCTTATATTTGGTATGCACATAGGTCTCAACAAGGGGCAACTGGGGAAGGTCATTTCATAAAGATCAAGGTAAAAATTTTAACCCTTTTCCCTAAAATGTTACTCAAAAACTTAACCTGACAACTAAACTTTTTCCTATAACTTCATCCCTAATTAAGTTACAATGCTAATATTTGGTATGCACATAGGTCTCAACAAGGCGCAACTGGGGAAGGTCATTTCATCAAGGTCAAGGTCAAAATTTTAAACCTTTTCCCTAAAACAAAGAAAAAAAAAACAATAAAAATCACCCGTTTCTAAAGAATTCCTGTTTTCGGGGTGTGGTGTTCCACAAACACATCTTGTTGAATCTGATTTTATGACAAATATGTCAATTGTAAAAAAAATGAAAAAAAAAACTAGGTGTTTTCTAATAGATGCATAGAATTAACAGAACATCACACTTACTCAAAATTATGCAGTTGTTCTTGTTGAAATAACTGGTAGTTCACCTGAGCATATATATGAGCATTGAGCAAGGTGAGCTTTTTTGATCACCCTGTGTCCTTTGTGCATCGTCAGTGTGTGTCATTAGTCAGAAGGCATCAACAAATGCCTTAAAAATCTTTTCTCCTGTTAACATAAGGCTAATTTCAACTTAACTTGGTAGATATGTTCCTATGGAACCCTTCTCAAAATACTGATTCACGAAAAAATGTTGCCTGGTAAGGCCCAGCTTATCAGAATCAGAGAAATTATGAAATAATTCTCCATAATTATTCATCTCCTTTACCACTTGGCCAAGTCGGACCAAACTTGGCAAGGATTTCTTTGGGTCACCCCTTAAAACTTGTTTGTGAAATATTGATTTGTGAAAAAAATTGGTGGGGATGATAGGCAGGGCTTATCAGACTTCAAAAAAATAATTCTTTAAAAATCTTCACATCCTAAGCCACATTGCTAGTTTGGAGTAAGCTTTACAGAAATGTTCCTTAAGCAAGCCTTTTAAAAACATTTTCTTGAAATTTTGATTGGCTTAAAATGGAGGTACGGCAGGTTCCTGCTTATCAGACTTAAGAATCATGATATAATTCTTTAACCCATTCCCACACAATGACGCTTTTAAACGCCCCCCAAATATGATAGCTTTGGAAAACATTGTGGAGAATGAAGAAATTGCTTGTTACAAGCAATTCATTATCCGCAATGTTTTTTTACTCTTAAAGACAGATTTTGAAGATTTCATCAACTTAAAGTCTGCAACTTCTTTCAATTTGGACCAGTCTAGAAATTTCTTGTGTAGGAATGGGTTAAAAAACTTCTATTTAACCTATTGACCAGCTTTTGCAAAAGCGATACTGTTTCTGAAATCTGAATTGATGAAATGTGGTGGCTTGTCAGGAGGGGAAAACAGAGCTTTAATAAATAATGAAATAATTCTTGAAAATTCTCTTCCTCCTAAATCACATGGCCAATTTTGAGTGAGCTTTCTAGGACTATTCCTCTAGTGACCCTTTTCAAATCAAACTCTTTTTCCCATTAATCACTCCTCAAATTTGGATCAAAGTTGGTAAGATTTTACCTTGGGTAATCCTTTTTAAGACTGACTCATGATTTTTGTTTAGTGAAAAAAATGAGGATATGGCCAGGGGGCCCTATCAGAGTTATGAGAAAAATTAAATAATTCTTAAAAAATCTCCTCATAAACCATGTTGCCAATTTGTACCAAACTTGGTAAGGATGTTTCTTAACCTTTTCCAAAACTTTCTTGTGAAATTTTGATTTGCAAAAAAACGGGTGCCTTGCAGGGCTAGGCTTATCAAAATTGCTAATCATGCTATTGTATTCTTTAAAAATATTTCACGCCTTAATTACTAGGCCGATTTGTACCAAACTTTTTAAAACTTCTTTGTGAAATGGTTATTTATTAGATATGACTGGGGCAGGGCTGGGCTTTTCAGTCAAAGACATCAAGAAATAATTATCAGGCGAGCAATTCAGGGTCATTTTGGTCCTCTTATTTAGAGATGTTATTATTACCCAGTTGATTTAGTACAATTGTATTGGCCGAAGGTCGAAGTTCAATACTACTGAATGAGGAGTTTGGCGCATGACACGTTCAAACATATTTATCTGAGGTCAATCTGTGTGAAGCAAATTGTATACAGTTTGAAAATATTTGTCTTTCAAACCCTCATACTAAAGTTCTCACGTGAGCAGCCAAGTGCTGATAGATTTTTAGCTCTCCTGAGCTCAAGTAGAGATTTTGTTATCTAGCTGATGTCAATCAATATCTTTTGTGAACTCTAGAGGCAACATTTTGTCTTGATAAAAGTTCAGAATGTTTGTCTGCATGATATCTCGGTCATCTTCAATATTGGGTTATATGGGGACAAATATATGATCACAAGTTCAAAACTTATAAAAACCTGCTGTGCACTCTAGAGACCAAATTTTTAGCTCAAAAGTCTTGATGTGGTCAGAATGTTTGTATGCATGATAGTTTGGTTAAGTTTTATTTCGGATCATGAGCTTAAAAACAAGATCACTAGGTCAAAGAAAAACCTTGTGTGCAAGCTAGACGCCACATATTTGGCTCAATGTCTTTATATGTAGGAAAAAGCTTCTTAACATAATTATGGAAAATGAAGGTGTTACTTTTAATTTTTAGGTCACCTGACCGAATGGTCATGGTGGCCTATTGCAATCATCGTTTGTCCGTCGTCGTCCGTCGTCCGTTAACTTTTAAACATTTTCATCTTCTTCTCAAGAACTACTGGGTGGATTTCAACCAAACTTGGTAGAAAGCATCATTGGGGGATGCCAATTCAAGTTTGTGAAAATAGGGGTTCTGGGGGTCAAAGGGGCCCAAATAGGGGCCAAAAAGGGGTAATTTTTGGTACTTCTTTAAAAATATTCTTCTAATAAACCGTTAATGCCAGAGCTTAAATATTTTGTGTGCATGACAACTAGGACAGGTATATTATTAATTGTGAAATTCATGCCCCTGGGTCATGTATGGGGCCACACCCAGAGGTCAAAGTTCATCATGTTAAAAAATTCACATTTACATCTTCTTCTGATGAAGTACAAAGCCAATTTCAAAGAAACTTGGTGAAAAGCATCATTTGGTAATGGTTATTCAGATTTGTGAAAATAAAAAGGCTGTGGGGTCAGGGGGCCCTAAAATGGGGACCAAAAGGGGGTAATTTTTGGTAACTTTTAAATATTTCATCTTCTTCTCAAGAACTACTGGGCGGATTTCAACCAAACTTGGTAGAAAGCATCATTGGGGGATGCCAATTCAAGTTTGTGAAAATAGGGGTTCTGGGGGTCAAAGGGGCCCAAATAGGGGCCAAAAAGGGGTAATTATTGGTACTTCTTTAAAAATATTCTTCTAATAAACCGTTAATGCCAGAGCTTAAATATTTTGTGTGCATGACAACTAGGACAGGTATATTATAAATTGTGAAATTCATGCCCCACGGGTCATGTATAGGGCCACACCCAGAGGTCAAAGTTCATCATGTTAAAAAATTCACATTTACATCTTCTTCTGATGAAGTACAAAGCCAATTTCAAAGAAACTTGGTGAAAAGCATCATTTGGTAATGGATATTCGGATTTGTGAAAATAAAAAGGCTGGGGGGTCAGGGGGCCCTAAAATGGGGACCAAAAGGGGGTAATTTTTTGTAACTTTTAAATATTTCATCTTCTTCTCAAGAACCACTGGGCGGATTTCAACCAAACTTGGTAGAAAGCATCATTGGGGGATGCCAATTCAAGTTTGTGAAAATAGGGGTTCTGGGGGTCAAAGGGGCCCAAATAGGGGCCAAAAAGGGGTAATTATTGGTACTTCTTTAAAAATCTTCTTCTAATAAACCGTTAATGCCAGGGCTTAAATATTCTGTGTGCATGACAACTAGGACAGGTTTATTATAAATTGTGAAATTCATGTCCCTGGGGTCATGTATGGGGCCACACCCAGAGGTCAAAGTTCATCATGTTAAAAAATTCACATTTTCACCTTCTTCTGATGAAGTACTAAGCCAATTTGAAACTAACTTGGTGAAAAGCATCATTGGGTACTGATTATACAGATTTGTGAAAATTAAAAGGCTGGTGGTCAGGGGTGCCTAAAATGGGGACCAAAAGGGGGTCATTTTTGGTAACTTTTAAACATTTTCATCTTCTTCTCAAGAACTACTGAGGGGATTTCAACCAAACCTTTTTCTAATTCTTTCAAACAAAATCACTTGTCTCTTTTACTCAGGTGACCGTTAAGGCCCACTGGGCCTCTTGTTTTTTTCCTTTTCTTCATTTACCCTTGAAGACAAATAATTATATTGTCGTCTTCATCTTCTTTCTTCAGTCTAAGCTTTTGTCATCTGGTAATGGGTTAAGCATTTTTGATGGTTTGGAGACCTCAACGCCTTAACCACAGCTTTTTAAAGTAATAGTTGTGATGCATAGGTCGCCAACCAAACATATTGTTTTTGCTACATATAACTAACCATACACTTTGCAAAATATCTAGGTCGAATTTTTGTCGGAGTTCATTGGGCGTTAGCCACCGTCATAGCGCAGTTGGTAGTGCGTCGGACTGTCATTCTAGAGGTCCCGGGTTCGATCCCCGACGGCGACACTCATCCTTTCCGACTGTTAGTCTCTCACCAATGGCTTGATAATCGTAGACCTATGTGGGATAGCAGCTGGGGCCTTGGGAAGGATGTAATGGTAGTACTGGTGTGAGAAATACCAGGATTCCATTGTTAGGTGCTCCAGCCGCCGCGATATAACTGAAAGATTGTCGAAAGCGGCGTAAAACCCCATTCAAACATTCAAAAAATCATTGGGCGTTACTAGCAATCCGTCACTTACGAGGTACTACTTACCCTACTACGAATTTGTTCACTCCCAGATCTTGTTCATAGTACATTGTAGTTATAAACAGAATAATTTTCAAATATTATATGTACCTAAAGGGATACCATATAGCCGCCGCTTCGTCAGTCCATCCGTCGGTCATTCTGTCCATCCATCCACTTAGATTTCTTCGAAATCCTTTGACCTAATTGGATGAAACTTCTCATGTAAATTCCTTATGAAATTGCGCCAACTCTTTTTCCCCCAGTTTCCTGATAGCTCCAAGGTCAAGGTCACAGTTTAACGTCAAAACACATTAAACTTGAGCTTGTCTAGAGCATACAATGTAGCTATTTCAATTATGTATTTCAATATAACTTGGCACAATTGTTATCTATCATGAGTTGATATTTCAATTGAAAGAAACTTTCAGATAGCTTAAAGGTCAAGGTCACACCTCAAGGTCAAACAATAAAATTAAGCATGTCTAGAGCAGTTCTCCTTCATTTATGAATTGATTACAATGTAGCTTGGCACAATTTTTCTCTATCATGTGTAGATGTACCATTTGAAAGCAATATTCAGATAGTGTCAATGTCACAGCTCAAGATCAAACTCTTAAGTTTAGCATGTCTGGCTTAGGGCGAGCATATAGTCATTGCTTCGTCTGTCCGTCAGTCCGAACCATTTTCTATGTTTAATACTTTTTGTGACATGGCTCTATTCGGGATGCATAATTCGTCCCTAACAGCCATTGTTGGTATTGTATTTGAACGAATATCTCATGTTTCTGTTATGAAATGCGGAAAGTATAACAAAATCTAAATGCAATTTTGGTGTTTCCTCGCAGGAACATTTATTTGAAGGGCTTCTTCTTACATGCTAGACTACTACTGGCTTATTATGCGCGACCCTCTGCTACACCTTTGCTAAGAATTCGAATTGGTTCATTAACATCTAACATCAAAATTGGCCACACAATATAGTCAATTATTGGTCCTCGTTTTGTATACTCTCTGTAGTGGTCTCGCGAGAGTTTGGTTTCATGTGGCACCGTGACTTCATTTCCGTTGCCGGGGTAACACTGGAACACGCATGGTGGATCTTGAATTGCCATGTACCAACACAGTTTGAAACATGACTTGGTATAACTGTCTAGCTCGCTACTTGATTTTATATCAGAGAGTGCACCTTTAAGGTCTTGAGAGAAACCCTGATAGAATTTCTGAAAAATAAAAGTGCATTGACTAAGAGTGCGAAAGCTCTGGTCAAGGCTTCGAAAAGAAATCGGATCTTTTAGCTCACCTGAGCACGAAGTGCTCTGGTGGAGCTATTGTGATCGGTCATCGTCTTACATCCATCCGTACGTCCGTTCACAATTACAAAAAAATCTCTAATTTCACCATGGAATTTCAACCATACTTCACAGAAATGATCCTTAGGTCATGCTCTTTCAAAATACTCAAATAATTGAAAACCATGAAGAAATCTGGTTGCCATGGTAACGAAGTGAAAAAATATAAAAAATCTTCTCCTCCAAAGCCGTAAGGCCTAGAGCTTTGATATTTGGTACAAATCATCATCTATTGAGCCTCTACAAAAATATTTCAGAGACTTGCCCTACTCTGAAAATTAGCCCTTTTCAGTGCAATCCCTGATTTTACATAGAAATTGAGAAGGAAAACTTAAAAAATCTCCTCCCAAGCCAAAAGGCCTAGTGCTTTGATATTTGGTACAAATCATCATCTATTGACGCTCTACCAAAATACTTCAGAGACTTACCCTATTCTGAAAATTAGCCCTTTTCTGTGCGATCCCTGATTTTAAATAGAAATAAAGAAGAAAACTCTAAAAATCTTCTCTCATACATAAGGCCTAGAGCTTTGACTTTTGTCATACATCATCATCTATTGACCCTCTACCAAAATACTTCAAAGAATTACCGTATTCTAATAATTAGCCCTTTTATGTGTGATCCTTTATTTTACAAATAAATAAAGAATGAAAACTCTAAAAATCTTCTTCTCCCAAACCATAAGGCCCAGAGCTTTGAAATTTGGTATAAATCATCATCTATTGACCCTCTACCAAAATACTTCAAAGAATAACTGTATTTTGATTATTAGCCCTTTTCTTTGCCATCCCTGATTTTACATAGAAATAAAGAAGGAAAACTTCAAAAATCTTCTTCTTCCAAACCATGAGGCCTAGAGCTTTGGTATTTTGTATAAATCATCATCTATTGACCCTCTACCAAAAACTTCAAAGAATTACTGTATTCCGGAAAGTAGCCCTTTTTTGTGCGATTCCTGATTTTACATAGATTTAAAGAAGGAAACCTTTAAAAATCTTCTTCTCCCAAACCATAAAGCTGAGAGCTTTGATATTTGGTGTGTAATAATACCTATTGACCCTGTACTGAAATACTTCATAGAATTACTGTATTCTGAAAATAAGACCTTTTCTATGCAATCCCAGAAAGGAATAAAGAAGGATATCATTAAAAATGTTCTCCTTCTAAACCATTAGGCCTAGAGCTTTGATATTTTGTATGTATTAATGCCTATTGACCCTCTACTTTATTACTTCAAAGAATTACAGTACTCTTGAAATTAGCTCAACATGGTTGGGTTTTCACTATACCTAGGATTAAAGGAAAAATCTTTGAAAAATGTTTTTGTTCAAAATGATTAGGTGTAGGGCTTTGATATTTTGAATATTATATCATAAAGCCTTGAGCAATCATACTCAGGGGAGCGATATAGGAACATCATGGTTCTCTTGTTTCTTTATAGTACATGTACCGAATATAAACGGAACAACGAATAATTTGGAGACAAATATAAAAGTTACTGCCGAAGTAAAGTTTTTTGGTGTGTTCACCTAGTAATCTAGCGGATAATTTTGAAAAAGTGAAGAAACAGAATTGAAAGGGTGCACCACCATAAAAGATTTTTACCCATTCTGAATTTAGCCTATAATTACTAATTATCATTAATCCTAACGCGTGCTCTAGTTTCAGGATTTGCGCTGTATTCGTACATCATGTATGCCTCGTAAATTGGTGCTCTGCTCTGCCCTCAAGATATTAACATATGAAGATTTCAGGGGGAAAACGCTTGCCACCGTTCCATCACCCTGACCGTTGTCTTAGAGCTGCAATTAATGGATTGCTTTTTGGATATTGTTTTACCATTATCTGAAGAAAGTCTAAAAAGCTTCGCAATTTTTCATTTCTTACCGATATTTGGTGTTCCAAGCTAAGACTTACTGATGGTTCATATAGTATGCAAGTACGTGTCATTGATTAACATTTGGTGATGATCAAATTGTTTTAGATCCAGGTCAAATTTACTCTTTCCCCCGAAATTATCGAATAAAAAGAAGATTTCATCCATCCAATTTGGGATACGCTGCTCATACATTGCATTATAGTAGAAGTAATTTTTATCTATACAAATCAGCTTATTGCGAGGCAAATGACATCTGATAAGGTCAAGGTCATCTATCAAGTTGTGCAGCTGGAAAATTTCCTTTCGTGGACGTGTTTCATAAATCCATCTCATTTTGGAATATTGAAACACTTTTTTTCAATCAGTAAACACTATTACATGTTTGTTTGATTTAATTCTAAGATAATTTTGCAATGATATCTAATACTACACTTCTAAAACAAAACTTCTCCAATAGAAGGCATATTTCCAAACTTTAAATTTAATTATTTCCCAAGTTAGATAGAAAAAAGTCGCAATTCAATATATTGGTACATAAGGTTTAGATATTAGTGATAACGTCAAGCTAAATTCCCTATCTCGGATAAATATCTCATGTTGTGGGTACTCACTTGCATCTTCTCGCTTACCCACAACATTGGATTTTAATAAGTTAAATAAGTGAATCCAAACCACTCCCCCTTTCTGTATATGAGGGTCCTTACCTTATACATACTATCCTGAATCGTACCAGCTTTTTTCTTCATGATTTCTTTAACTTTTGTAACAGATTCTTCATCCTACAAAGCATGTATTAAAACCAGCCTTGTCGTGTGAAAAGGGGTCATCAAGAAATTTCTATCAATACTTATTTAAGACAAGGACCGACTGGATTTACCAAAGATCAATCTTGCAAAATATTAACCCATTCCAAATCTAATAAAGAAAGTTTCTATCCCAAAAAAGGGAATTTTCAAAATTTCACCAACTCTACAACTTCTTTTTGTATTGGACCTGTCTAAGATTAATGAGCTTAATAATTTTAATATTTGAATGACCGTCGATAAGGTATTTACAAAGCTCGCTTAATACCATGAAAACATGATATATAAGTTTTATTTTTTATTGGGATAAAACGGATACTAGTTTATGTGCAGGTATACTTAATATTTGTTAATTGAAAGCTATGTCACGTCTCTCTTTTAACGAAATTTTAGAGGACAAAATTATAGACTAGTACAAAATCAAAGATGTTGCAGACGACAATTTTAAGTCGATGGAATTCTATGTTTTTATTTACATTTATTTTAGTCTTTTGAGATAGAAAACATTGTGGATAACGCAGAAATTGCATTTTCCACAATGTTTTCCAAAGCGTTTTGTCATGAGAGCATCTAAAACCATACTTGTGTGGGAATAGGTTTAAATGCATTACTTATGGCTTAGTGCGGTGGACACGTAGCGGAATAGTGACGAAGGTAGGGTACGAGTTAAATCTGCGATAATAGTCATCATCAAACCAAGTGTGTCAGTACCCCGTCATTTTACTGACAATTCCAAGGAACACGTGGTTTAACCCATTCCCACACAGTGACGCTTTTTGACGCCCCCCAAGAAAAAACATTGGAAAAACATTGTGTAAAATGAAGAAATTGCTTGTTACAAGCAATTTCTTCATTTTACACAATGTTTTCTATCCAGAAAGTTTATCTAAAATTTCATGTACTTTTCATTGTCGTCTGCAACTCATTTCAGTTTAGACTAGTCTAAAAACTTGCCGTCTCGGAATGGGTTAAAAGGGTACTGTTTTCTAAACTGGAAATCATTCCGTCAAAATTAAATTTCTCAAAGAACTTGAACATAGTTATAAATCATGAAAATAATTGAAATATTTTACCTCGGTGACAAGTGCTTGAATACGTCCGTTGACATTTTCTTGACAAAATGAGTGGATTCGCTGGAATACAATATGTAAATTATGTTAACGTCTGGGATCAAGGTAACCTTGTATCGAGGTAATGGTCGCCTTGTGTAGATCCTATGCAAAAACGTCTGGTTGATTAGAACTGCTACATGTATTAAAGTAGTTTTCGTTATCAGTGAATATATTTATGAAAATGTTTCATGTTGAAAACGATTGTCTCGTAAGTTCGTAAACTTTCGATTGTGCAAAGATTTATGAATGTTGAATCGTCATTTAAATTGTGATATATGTGTTGTGAAATAACTTTTTTTGCAAAAAAAGTTGTCGGTTTCGAGTAATTCAAAGCTGATGTAACAATCTTTGTGGAAAATGAAACAAATACAGATACCAATCTCCGAAAACATGCTATTACTCTACACTTTTTGATACACAGTTTACAGATATTGTCACGTAATACATGTAATTGACGTGTGCAAACTTAACCCTTGTCATGCTGAATAAAATCCCCTTTTCACAGTTGCATTAAAATCAAAGGGCTGAAATTTCTCGGATCAAGTTTTGTGAGACATTATTTCTTTTGAAAGTTGATTCCATAAATAATTCTGTCCTGAAATGGACAAACATGTGGTATAGGCTAAGATCAGACTGCACATATATGTGCAGGCTGATCTTTGTTTACATCTCCTTCCCAAACTGGTCGTTTACAAGTCAAATTAAAGTATTCATTATATGGTCTGTAATCGATCGAGACATCGTCCTGACTAATAACAGCCTGGTTATGAAATTTAAGTATGAAACATTGATTTGAATTGGCACAGGTAACGAGTTAACCCTTTCCCGAACAATCCCTGGTTTTTACGTCCCTGTGATATTAGAATAGGGAAAACATTGAGGAAAAAGAAGAAATTTCTTCTTTTTCGCCAATATTTCTATAGTATAAGATGGCCACTTTTTTAATCAGACTTTCGTTCGATTAGATAATCATACTAGTACAAATCATCTGTGGCCTTATTCAGTTACAGTATTTAGCCACCATTTTGGTCGTACATGGAAAATATTCGATTATCTACACGTCGAACTATCTCTACGTCGAAGCTTTCTCGTAAGTCCCCTGAACTTCGAGGTATAAGTATTCGACTGTACTCTATAATGTCATTTACTACACCTTTGAATTTGGACATGTCTAAATTTTTGAAAAAGAAAGCAAATGGTTATGTGGTCCCCCTTACCATAAGCATATTTAGCAGTGTTGTTACACAATCGTTATCCGACATCCCATTATCATTTAGACAAGTAAAAGCTGATGTCCATTCGTTGTCGTAAATCTCGTTACTCATCTCCGCCAGTCTACTCGCTCTGTATGGATCGCTTAGATCGGCAATATTCGGATTGTTCTGTACTAGCCTTTCACCGACGTGTTGGCTTAATCTAAAGAAATCAAGAACTGACAGAATAGTTGAATTGTACATTATTATCAACAGTTTTACAGGGGCACTAATTGACCAATAACTGGCCACGCACACTTACTCCTTTTGTCACGCCCACTAACTCCGACAGGAAGTCCCACTTCGAATTTAAACGGCGTTATCTTGCAAATGTATGGCTAGTAGCATGTAAAAAATAAGTAGAATAGATGAGTGGCGCCTTAAACGTTGTACTACAGCTTGAACAAGCTGTAGTTACGACGTTTAAGACGCTAAACCAACAAATAAAATAACAAAAATGGCGGCCGATGACGGAGTTTAAAGCTCAATTCTGAGTTAAATGAATCATTTGATTGGTCGGCTGTTTCCTTGATTGACCTCGCGATGGTAAATTAGGGACTCGGATCAGCCTGTTCATCCACAAAATTGATCACAGTCTTCAGTCTGCGCCTTGTAAATAACTACTGACTTAGATTCTTAACATCATATGCGGGTATTCTCATTGCACTGTGTATAGAGTTTTTATACGTCAGGAAGTCTACTTGTATTTATCTTCATGAGCAAAGCGTTGCCGGGTGACCAAAATAATAGCTTGAATGAGCTGTAGTTGCTATTTTTTATCACCCACAGACAAGAGTTTACCAGCTCCCCCTCCCTTAACCAAATCCCACATAATCCCGATTTATAAGTCCCTCAAGAAAGGAGTTTGAAAAAAAAAATGAAAATAAAGAAATTGTTTTTTAAAGCAATTTCTTCATTTTTCACATTGTACTCTACCCGAGAAAACAGCGAAATTTGAAATTCTGAATTGTAGTCTGGAACTTCTTTCGACTTGGAATAGTCTAAAATAATGTCGTTTGGTAATGGGTTAATGACGTACAAAAATGGGTGAAGATACATTTCTATCGTATGGTTTTCAAAATTTAACGGTTTAATATATTTAAAAATGTCAATGTACCATTTACCTTCTTATTGCGTCGTCCTTGTCTTTTTCCATCTTTTGTAGAGAATCCTGCAGTCGCTTGTTTGATAAATACAACGTTTCACATCTGTTGTTTGCCTCTTTTAATTCAACTTCTAACTTTCTAATGACATCATATAGGCTATTATTCTTTGTTTGAAGCTCGCCAATACGATTTTCGTGACTTTTTGATTTATTCTGTTCTCTTTTTAATTTAGCCTTTTCATTTTCTAGTTGATTTCGAAGAGAATTTTCTTTTGTTGTAGTTGTTGTTGTCTCTCGAATTATATTTTGACTTGAACTACCCCTGTCAGTGGCATTGTTATTTCGACCATGTCGACTAGAATGATAGGAAGATGTTCGTTGTTCTCGAATAATGTCTCTGTTATGTTTCTGCTCTCTGTCTCTCTGCTGACCATTAGACGAGGAATTGAAATGTCCACGTTGTCTTTGAAAAGAAAAAAAGTCTGCAACTAATGTATGTATAACCCATTGCACCAACAAAACTATATTGAGTATACATGTATTTTTTTCTTTTTTTTTTTGTCAATATTAAAGTTTGACTTCAGTACACCCGAGTATCTCTGATTTTTCATTAATTTATAAACTAGAGCTTGTACTTTGCACATTACATTTAAGAAGTATCCACTTTTAAATAGGTTTCTTTTGAAGTAGAATGTACTTGCCGAGCTACCTTTAACCCTTTCTTGCCAATCCCTGGTTTGTACGTCTCTCTGATTTTATAATTGAGAAATAACTGTGGAAAAAGAAGAAATCGCTTGTTACAAGCAATTCCTTCTTTTTCTATAATAATTTTTACCCTACTGAATTATTATTTCCTAAATTAAACCAAATTTAATTTTTCGTCTGCAAAACCTGTGAATTCGGACAGGTCTAGAATTCGGTAAAACAGGAAAGGGTTAATTAATTAACTGTATTGACTGTGAATCTACAGGAATACTGTGTTCTTTTCAAAATGACTGGCAAGTGGAGAGCTTTAGGAAGCTCTGAACTAGGACACACCCTTATTCATAAAATAAAATGGGGCTTTGATTTCATAAACAGGACTGCACGCAGAGTTACCAAACGGAAGCGAACACTTTCATATTGAAAGTTGTTTTTTGGTGTAAGAGCACATTTACTAGCAATGCTCGATCGGTGGCCACGTCCATTAGCCTTCCAATAGGAAGTTCTACTTAAGTATCCAAAGGCGTTGTTTTTCCATATTTACTGTCAGAAGTATTAAATAAAGAAAAGAAAAGGGTTGGTAGGTGACGTCGTAAATGGAACCAGAATTTGAATAAGCTGTGGTTACCGCACGTTTAAGTCGCCAAGCGAACAAAATGCTTAGTATTAATGTTGAAAGTTCACTTCTAGCGTAGATTAATTCATTTTTTAGTTTCGTCTATCAAAAACGATTTTTCTAATTGGCCGGAAATACTATTCATACCTCCATGAACCCCTTTTTTATGCACGAAACTATATGTATCGTCAGATTAGGACAGGCTCGCAAGTCAACCTATTTACCCAATCACACTTATGTATGAATCCGCTTCGCGCATTCATACAAGCTGATTAGTTTACTTTCGTTTCATACCTTCATGAAGACAAAAAACGATATTTTCTTCCCATCTTAACCCTTTCTCGCACAACAAAGTTTTAAACTGGTCCAAATTAAACGAAGCTCCAGATGACAATTTCAAGAAAATTTTATTTTGATCTTTTTGGACAGAAAACATTGTGGATAATGAAGAAATTGCTAGATACAAGCAATTTCATCATTTTGCACAATATTTTCCAAAGTTTTCTTTTCTTTATACGTGTAAAAAGGACGGATTATGAGGGAATGGATTAAATGTTTCATTCCGTGATTCAGTCGACTTCTTGAATGAAAGCGAAGATATGTCAATTACCAAACATTAGAAAGTCTTTTCAATCGCAAACAAAATTTTAGACTGATCCAAATTTCAAGAGGTTGCAGACGAAAAAGAAAATTAGATTTGAAATTAAGCCATCCCATGTGGAATAAGATGTTGTGGAAATGGCGAAATTGCTTATTACAAGCAATTTCTTCTTTTTTCACAATGTTTTCTCAAGTGTAAAATCGCAGCGATGTAAAATCCGGGTATTGTACAGGAAAGGGTTAAAACTTGTTACAAGCAATTTCTTCTTTTTTCATAATATTTTCTCAAGAACATGTATAAAATTCCAGGGACGTAAAATCCGGGTATTGTACAGAAAAGGGTTAAAACTTGTTACAAGCAATTTCTTCTTTTTTCACAATGTTTTCTCAAGTACAAAGTCGTAGTGACGTAAAATCCGGGGTTTGGACAGGAAAGGGTTAAACTGTCCTTACCCTAACCAGCCAGCAATACACAGCAGCATACAAACGGCCATCATTACAAACGATTCTATCGTCATGGGTATTATATCGAATGGATTCTCGTCAAACATTCTGTTCCTGAAAAAATGAACAGTGTAAACAGTGTTAACACAATACCAGATGACATAGTTTTAGACTGCTCCAGACTGAAAGAAATTGAAGATGACATCGAATTTTATATAATTCTTTATCATTTAAGGTGGAATCCATTGTGGGCAATATATATATCGAGCAATTTATTCAGTTTTCACTATGTTCCAGAAATATTTTCTAGAGGGGCTGCAAAAAGCAGGATTGAGTAGGAATGGGTTAAACACTGAATACAAACAATCAGTTAACCCATTCCCACACGATAAAAATTAGACTGGTCTAAATTGGAAAGCTACAGACGACAATTTAAAGTTTATGAAATTCTAGATTTGTTCAAGTTTGGGGTAGAAAACATTGTGGATGAAGATATTGATTGTAACAAGCAATTTCTTCATTCTCCACAATGTTTTCCAAAGCTTTCATATTGAGGGGCGTTGAAAAGCGTCACTGTGTGGGAATGGGTTAATCCACTATAACAGTATATAACAAATAACAAACAGAAATCAAAATAACAACTTACTTTTGATAAATTTTATGTGTGATCAAACCGAAAGAGGAAGTTGTATAGGTTAAAACATGTTCGTGTTTCTATTTTAGTCCTTTCTTTGAAACATCCATTTGTTTTCAGACCCTCAAGATTTTATACTGTTTCATTCTTAATATGAACATCAAGAATCGAATACAGATTTTAACCAATTTCCATACGACAGAATTTTAGACCGATCCAAATTGAAAGAAGTTGCAGACGACATTTTAAATTAGGCTGAAATTGCAAAATAAGTACCAAATAGGGAAACAGACATTGTGACAAAAGCAAAACTTGCTAGTTATAAGCAATTTCTCATGTTCCCACAGTATTTTTCATGATCATATATCTTTAGGGCGTCAGATAGCATCACTGTGGGGTAAAAGGTTAAGAGGAACTTTAACGATTCGTCACCAAGAACTCACTTATGATCTTTCCTTTCGTAATTAGCAGCGAATCGTAATATTACAAAGTTTTCTGCGAAATAAACGCGAAACACCCTTGATATATTAACTAAAGGCTCGTCCTTTTTTTTGAAAAAAAGGAACAGACGGCAATTTCAAACGGGGTAGAGCTGAAATCGACCCCTTTTACGATATAAGACCTCTCAAATGAAAAAAAGGTGTTTGTTATTTAAGAGATGAAGAGAATATTTTTGTTTTCATGGAGGTATAAACCGAAAAACCTAATCACACTGTATGAATACGCGAAGCGGATTCATACATTGTGTGATTAGGTTTTTCGGTTCCTACCTCCATGAAAACAAAAATATTCTCTTCATCTTCATCTCTTGTTGGAATTAATGGATGTGGCCTCTTGGGAGGGAGAGGGGGGGGGGTTAACGAAACGATTGCTCAATTCGTCCCTTAACAATATTTCTATATACATCTTTATAAGCAAAGTATTTGACCAGTAATGTGAAGCAAAAGTAGGAAATTGTTGGTTGGCGACATAACTACAACCTGAATATGGCAATTGGCTATTTTTGTCAATCAAAGAGGTCATTTACATTGGGTTGATTATTCCCCTTTCCCTGCAAAATAGTTTGTTTGTCACGTAAGAGGAAATAAGATTGAGGTTTACGAGGGACGATCAGAAAATATCTGGACTTTTGACTCGTTCTCGAAAAGCATTCAGCTTTTTAAAAAAATCGTTAAACTCTTTTTCAAACTATTTCCACCTGCGTCTACGCACTTTTGCCATCTTCGTGGAAGCTCTTGTTTTCCCGCTGTGAACCGTGACGTAGACCTATGTTTTAGGTACTTTGAAACAATAGATATCAAAGCCGCTCTGGTCTTATATTTCTTTCCAGCAAGCACTTTTGCAGTTCTGGAAAACAAATAAAAGTCACAAGGGGCGAGGCAGCAACTGCCATTTGTAAGAGTTGAAGCTGCGGTGGTATGGGAGGGGGCGTTATCGTGAAGAAGGAGTACATTTTCTGTGCTAATCTGGGACGCATTTGCTGGAGCTTTTCTCTGAGATTTTTCAGAATTACTTCAGAATAGTACTTGGTAGTGATAGTTCGACCTTGTGACCTATATGTGTAAGTATCATTCCCCCTGAATCCTATAAGGCAACAGGCTTGACTTTGCAAGCCGAAGGAGTGAGCTTAAAATTTTTAGGAGGTGGGGAACCAGCTAGTTTCATCTGATTTGACTGAGCTTTTCTCAGGTTCGAATTTAAGAACCCACATCTCACCTCCAGTAATAATGCGGTTCAAAACCTTACCTCCTTCACAATTTAAACGACTCACATGTTCTTTTGCATTGGTTTCTCTGGTTTCCTTTTGATCTGCGGACAGCTGTCATTTACTACACCTTTGAATTTGGACCATTGGTACCATTTACCTTCTTATTGCGTCGTCCTTGTCTTTTTCCATCTTATGTAGAGAATCCTGCAGTCGCTTGTTTGATAAATACAACGTTTCACATCTGTTGTTTGCCTCTTTTAATTCAACTTCTAACTTTCTAATGACATCATATAGGCTATTATTCTTTGTTTGAAGCTCGCCAATACGATTTTCGTGACTTTTTGATTTATGCTGTTCTCTTTTTAATTTAGCCTTTTCATTTTCTAATTGATTTCGAAGAGAATTTTCTTTTGTTGTAGTTGTTGTTGTCTCTCGAATTATATTTTGACTTGAACTACCCCTGTCAGTGGCATTGTTATTTCGACCATGTCGACTAGAATGATAGGAAGATGTTCGTTGTTCTCGAATAATGTCTCTGTTATGTTTCTGCTCTCTGTCTCTCTGCTGACCATTAGACGAGGAATTGAAATGTCCACGTTGTCTTTGAAAAGAAAAAAAGTCTGCAACTAATGTATGTATAACCCATTGCACCAACAAAACTATATTGAGTATACATGTTTTTTTTTTTTTTTTTTTTTGTCAATATTAAAGTTTGACTTCAGTACACCCGCGTATCTCTGATTTTTCATTAATATATAAACTAGAGCTTGTACATTGCACATTACATTTAAGAAGTATCCACTTTTAAATAGGTTTCTTTTGAAGTAGAATGTACTTGCCGAGTTACCTTTAACCCTTTCTTGTCAATCCCTGGTTTGAACGTCCGTCTGATTTTATAATTGAGAAAAAACTGTGGAAAAAGAAGAAATCGCTTGTTACATGCAATTCCTTCTTTTTCTATAATAATTTTTACCCTACTGAATTATTATTTCCTGAATTAAACCAAATTTAATTTTTCGTCTGCAAAACCTGTGAATTCGGACAGGTCTAGAATTCGGTAAAACAGGAAAGGGTTAATTAATTAACTGTATAGACTGTGAATCTACAGAAATACAGTGTTCTTTTCAAAATGGCTGGCAAATAGAGAGCTTTAGGAAGCTCTGAACTAGGACACACCCTTATTCATGAAATAAAATGGGGCTTTGATTTCATAAACAGGACTGCACGCAGAGTTACCAAACGTAAGCAAACACTTTCATATTGAAATTTGTTTTTGGTGTAAGAGCACATTTACGACCAATGCTCGATCGGTGGCCACGTCCATTAGCCTTCCAATAGGAAGTTCTACTTAAGTATCAAAAGGCGTTGTTTTTCCATATTTACTCTCAGAGGTATAAAATAAGAAACAAAATGGTTGGTAGGAGACGTCGTAAATGTAGCCACAATTTGAATAAGCTGTGGTTACTGCACGTTTAAGTCGCCAAGCGAACAAAATGCTTAGTATTAATGTTGAAAGTTCACTTCTAGCGTAGATTAATTATTTTTTTAGTTTCGTCTATCAAAAACGATTTTTCTGATTGGCCGGAAATACTATTCATACCTCCATGAACCCCTTTTTTATGCACGAAACCATATGTATCGTCAGATTAGGACAGGCTCGCAAGTCAACCTATTTATCCAATCACACTTATGTATGAATCCGCTTCGCGCATTCATACAAGCTGATTAGTTTTCTTTCGTTTCATACCTTCATGAAGACAAAAAACGATATTTTCTTCCCATCTTAACCCTTTCTCGCACAACAAAGTTTTAAACTGGTCCAAATTAAACGAAGCTGCAGATGACAATTTCAAGATTATTTTCTTTTGATCTTTTTGGACAGAAAACATTGCGGATAATGAAGAAATTGCTAGATACAAGCAATTTCTTCATTTTGCACAATATTTTCCAAAGTTTTTTTTCTTTATACGCGTAAAAAGGACGGATTTCGAGGGAATGGGTTAAATGAATTATTCCATGATTCAGTCGATTACTTGATTGACAGCGAAGAAATGTCAATTACCAAACAATAGAAAGTTTATTTCAATCACAAACAAAATTTTAGACTGATCAAAATTTAAAGAGGTTGCAGACGAAAAAGAAAATTAGATTTCAAATTAAGCCATCCCATGTGGAATAAGATATTGTGGAAAATGGAGAAATTGCTTATTACAAGCAATTTCTTCTTTTTTTCACAATGTTTTCTCAAGTGTAAAATCGCAGCGATGTAAAATCCGGGTATTGTAAAGGAAAGGGTTAAAACTTGTTACAAGCAATTTCTTCTTTTTTCACAATGTTTTCTCAAGTATAAAACGATTCTATCGTCATGGGTATTATATCGAATGGATTCTCGTCAGCCATTCTGTTCCAGAAAAATGAACAGTGTAAACAGTGTTAATACATTACCAGATGACATAGTTTTAGACTGTTCCAGACTGTAAGAATTTGAAGATGACATCGAATTTTATATAATTCTTTATCATTTAAGGTGGAATCCATTGTGGGCAATATATCAAGCAATTTATTCAGTTTTCACTCTGTTCCAGAAATATTTTCTAGAGGGACTGCAAAAAGCAGGATTTAGTAGGAATGGGTTAAACACTGAATAAAAACAATCAGTTAACCCATTCCCACACGATAGAAATTTAGACTGGTCTAAATTGGAAGGAGCTGCAGACGGCAATTTAAAGTTTATGAAATTCTAGATTTGTTCAAGTTTCTGGGTAGAGAACATTGTAGAGAATGAAGAAATTGCTTGTAACAAGCAATTTCTTCATTCTCCAAAATGTTTTCCAAAGCTTTCATATTGAGGGGCTTTAAAAGCGTCACTGTTTGGGAATGGGTTAATCCACTATAACAGTATATAACAAAGAACAATCAGTTATGAAAATAACAACTTACTTTTGATATATTTTCTGTGTGATCAAACCGAAAGAGGAAGTTGTATAGGTTTATACATGTTCGTGTTTCTATTTTAGTCCTTTCTTTGAAACATCCATTTGTTTTCAGAACCTCAAGATTTTATACTGTTTCATACTTAATATGAAAATCTAGAATCGAATACAGTTTTTAACAAATTTCCAGGCGACAGAATTTTAGACCGATCCAAATTGAAAGAAGTTGCAGACGACATTTCAAATTAGGCTAAAATTGCAAAATGAGCACCAAATAGGGAAACAGACATTGTGACAAAAGCAGAACTTGCTAGTTATAAGCAATTTCTCATGTTCCCACAGTATTTTTCATGGTCATATACCTTTAGGGCGCCAGATAGCATCACTGTGGGGTAAAAGGTTGAGAGGAACTTTAACGACTCGTCACCAAGAACTCACTTATGATCTTTCCTTTCGTAGTTAGCAGCGAATCGTAAAATTACAAAGTTTCCTGCGAAATAAACGCGAAACACCCTTGATATATTAACTACAGGCTCGTCCTTTTTGATTTTGAAAAAAGTAACAGACGACAATTTCAAACGGGGTAGAGCTGAAATCGACCCTCTTTACGATACAAGACCTCTCAAATGTTTGTTATTAACAATTGACCAGTTGCGGTTGTCAATTAAAATATCAATCGGCCAATCAAGCCATTCATTCAACCCGGAAGTAAAGTTTGAACTCCGACTTTGGTCACCTTTTTTGTTGGTTTGGTGACTTAATCGTCGAATAAGCTGTAGTTACGACGTTTAGGTTTCAAACAATCCAACCATTAATTTTCATCTTTACATCAACTTTACAAAATAACGCCATTTAAAATCGAAGCGGGACTTCTTGTTGGAATTAATGGATGGGGCCTCTTGGGAGGGAGAGGGGGGGTGGTTAACGAAACGATTGCTCAATTCGTCCCTTAACAATATTTCTATGTACATCTTTATAAGCAAAGTATTTGACCAGTAATGTGAAGCAAAAGTGGAAAATTGTTGGTTGGCGACATAACTACAACCTGAATATGGCAATTGGCTATTTTCAATCAAAGAGGTCATTTACATTGGGTTGATTATTCCACTTTCCCTGCAAAATAGTTTGTTTGTCACGTAAGAGGAAATAAGATTGGGGTTTACGAGGGACGATCAGAAAATGTCTGGACTTTTGACTCGTTCTCGAAAACCATTCAGCATTTTAAAAAATCGTTAAATTCTTTTTCAAACTATTTCCACCTGCGTCTACGCACTTTTGCCATCTTCGTGGAAGCTCTTGTTTTCCCGCTGTGAATGGTGACGTAGACCTATGTTTAAGGTACTGTGAAACAGCAGATATCAAAGCCGCTCTGGTCTTATATTTCTTTCCAGCAAGCACTTTTGCAGTTCTGGAAAACAAATAAAAGTCACAAGGGGCGAGGCAGCAACTGCCATTTGTAAGAGTTGAAGCTGCCGTGGTATGGGAGGGGGCGTTATCGTGAAGAAGGAGGACATTTTCTGTGCTAATCTGGGACGCATTTGCTTGAGCTTTTCTCTGAGATTTTTCAGAATTACTTCAGAATAGTACTTGGCAGTGACAGTTCGACCTTTTGACCTATATTTGTAAGTAACATTCCTCCTGAATCCTATAAGGCAACAGGCTTGACTTTGCAAGCCGAAGGAGTGAGCTTTAAATTTTTAGGAGGTGGGGAACCAGCTAGTTTCATCTGATTTGACTGAGCTTTTCTCAGGTTCGGATTTAAGAACCCACATCTCACCTCCAGTAATAATGCGGTTCAAAACCTTACCTCCTTCACAATTTAAACGACTCACATGTTCCTTTGCATTGGTTTTTCTGGTTTCCTTTTGATCTGCGAACAGCTGTCTAGGTACCCATCCGGGACTTAAATTGCTCATGCCTAGGTGATCGTGTAAAATCGTGTGTGCCGATGCCTTACTGATGCTAAACTTGTTGGCTACCTCCTCCAAAGTTACTGGGCGATTTTTGGTGACAAACGCTTTAACATTTGGGATCACCGCCTCAGTTGGCTGCCCAGTCCTAGGCCTTTCACAAACAATTGTTCTGATTCACGACACTGAGAAACACAGTTTTAGAATGTTGAACGTGATTTTCAGAAAAGAAGAAATTGCTTGTCTTAAACAATTAATTCATCGAATATTCATTCACCCCGGAATAGCGATTTGAACTCCGACGTGGCCGTCATTTGTTTGAGACATATTTCTTGGTTTGGCGACTTAAAAGTAGTAACTACAGCTTACGACGTTTAGGTTTCCAACAAACCATTCTACATTTTTGTTGCATTCTACTGGCCATAAATTTTGCGAAATAACGGTGTTTAAAATCGAAACGGGACTTCCTGTCGGAGTCAGTAGGCGTGGCCAAGGGAGTAAGTGGGCGGAGTCAGCGATTGGTCAATTACGTTAATGTGAGTGGTCTACAAAAAATTACCAGATAACTTTCTGCGAGGGAAACGGTGGATACCGTCTAAAATAAACATTTGTTTTGTTACATTAAAGTTTTGAATAACGGGAAATATGTCGGCGTTATGCCATCTAACTTTGTAACAAGATGTGTAACACTAATATTTGTAACTGAATAAACCTATCATTGCAACTGCATATTGTGAAATATATTAAAAGTCTCGTCGCCGCCTTCTTTCGGATTTCGGTAATCAAAAATAATGGTAGGGACCAGACTAGAAATATGATATCGAATAACAACGACAAATACTAAATAATATCACTATTTCATCAAATATCGTCATTGTGCGTGCAAAATATCGTTACTTCATCTTGCATAAAGCTGTAGTTATGGCATTATGCGAGTCATGCGACGAGTAATAGTGTGATGCGTCAATCAATTTGACATGTGTGTTTGAGATGAGCAGCTCAAACATTCACTTAGAAAATTGCAGTTCTTCCAGAGAAATTATGAGTCAAAAGCTATCTACAGAACGTAAAATCTTTGATCAGACTGTGCGGTTGCACAGGATGATCTGAGTTTTCACTTGGTGCTCATGAAAGATTAGAATATGAACTTGCAGATATAGTTTTTGTTTTGTTTGAATTGGGTTTTACGCCGCTTTCAACAATCTTTCAGTTACATCGCGGCGGCTGGAGCGCCTAACAATGGAATCCTGTTATTTCTCACACCAGTACTACCATTACATCTTTTCCTAGCCTCCAGCTGCTATCTCACATAGGTCTATGATTATCGACCCATTGGTGAGAGACAAATAGTCCGAAAGGATGAGTACCGCCGTCGGGGATCGAACTCGGGACCTCTAGATTGACAGTCCTACGCGCTACCAACTACGCTATGACGGCGGCTGCAGACATAGTCTACAATATTTCTGAAATACATAAGAATTCCTTTTTATGGCGTAGGCATTCAATGGATTAGGTGGTTAAGTCTAGTTACACTCGGTGAGAAGACCTCAAAATTCTGTCTGTTAACTTTAGCTACCAAAGCTGAGGTAACGTTGTTTGAACTGGTAATATGGTAATCTTGGATAACCGAATGCATTTGCATTGAAAAAAAAAGTACCAAGAATGAAATCATTTTAATGAAATCAATTTTCAATGACTGGGGTATAAATTTAAATAGAATAGAACAGGACAAGATTTAATCGTGATTATTATATATGAATTGAATGCCAGTCATCGTTCGAAAGTACACAGCTTAAGGACGATCGCTACAGTTTATTTCGATGATTTGACAATCAGTTTATGAGTGTTTAAAGATGCCGGTTATTCAACTACTGTTAAACACCAACTAAATAAACCGAGTATTCATGGATTTCAAAAGAATCAAGGTGCTTACATTTTGTAATGTATTTATGCCAAATCTTCATTTCATTCACAACCTTTGAAATCATTACATTGAAGAACAAGCCTAGAAAGATAAGTAGTTTTCAAGCTTTCTTGTTGCAATGTATTTAGTTGAGGCGGTCATATGATGAAATTAAGAAAATGTGACTGTTTAATGTCTTAAAACGAGTATTCGTTTGAATTAAATTCATGAACCTCTCTAATTAAGTGACCCAACCCAAACTTTAAAAATCTTTTTGTAGAAAAACAAAATAAGTACACTTCAATACAATAAGTCCAATAGAGGAATATTTGCGTTGCAAGAATGTATTAATAGACAATTGGTTTGTACTTAAAACATCTCAAGCACAATTTAAACAGTGGTTACGATGATTTGTGGTGAGAAAGCCTATGATAATCGTTGTCCAATCAGAATGCCATAGAGACCGCCCACTTCAGAAAGTTACCTTCATGAGTGGGGAAGGATTAAAAAGTAACAAACTTTATAATAAAGGTAATGGTTAAGAATCAATGCTCTAAGGTTTGATCAAATGACAAAAATCTATATTCGTAGATCAAGCTCGTTTCATTTCAGAACTAGATAATCTATTTCAAAATACTTTATCACGCTATTGATCTTACACCCTCAACGAGAGATTTTGCTATTTCATCGTACGTGATGTAACGTACATCATCCATACACCGGGAGAAGAAAGGAAATGAATCTATCGACAAATGCAATTTCAAATAAAGGGCAGGAATATTTCTAGTGATTCTTTTTATTAATTAGGATATTTATCATGGATTCTAGTGTGAGAATGATTGAAATTTCTTCAAAACGTCTTTAAAAACATTTATTCCGTGACAGACAAGATGAAATCATCAGCGACTAGGGGTGTATTTTTGTTACTTGTAGACACTTATGGATGCTAACCAATCTTTTACTGTGGTATGATAGCTACATTAATTTATAAGTAACGACTGTCAAACAGATTGCTGTGAAACTTTATGTGAGTACTTAAAGTATCAAAGTACTTATTGGTGTCTACAATTTCTGTCTGTTATTCCAATTTGAAGACGACATTTCTTGGTTGCTTCCAAAAACTAAACCACGACTCCTGATTTTAACCTAAACGTTTTAAGCCTTTTGCTAGAATTTTACTACCTAAATATTTTTTTTTGACGGAATGAGAAAAATCTGAATATTACAACCTTTTAAGAAGTTCTTTTACATTTTTTTGCATTTTTCGATAACATTGCAATTTTGCCAAAATAGTGGCATTACTTTCTAAGAAACATACTTAATGAATTTCTAATTCTTTTCACTGAATTTAATTGGTCATAGTGGAAAGAGTGAAAATGTACATTTAGTTGTTTAAGGTCAAATTTCACCTTTACTGGATTGTGTAAATTGTACTAAACATATCATTATTATTTTTTGTGTATTCATTTAATCGTTTTTCTACAGCTTGTGATCCCTCTATTTTAGTTGTTTTCTTGTTTGGGACATATTTAACTAGCACTAAGGAGGTTATAATAAAAAATTGAATGTTAAGATGAAGTAAAGCGATTGTCCTTAATAGGTGTTACAAAGTACATGTGCTGTTTCATTTGACTAGACAAGAAAAGGTATAAACTTATTACCAGACGGCATGATTGAATGGGGTTTAACGCCACTTTTAACAGTATTTCAGTCATTTCGAGGTGGCTAGAGCACCTAACAATGGGTTCCTGGTATTTCTCACACCAGCACTACCACTACATCCTCTCCTAGTCTCCAGCTGCTATCCCACTTAGGTTTACGATTATCCACCCATTGGTGAGAGACAAATGTCGGAAAGAATATTTGCCGCCGCCGGGGATCGAACCCATGACATCCAATGATTGAAGATTAGGAGTCTGACGCGCTACCGACGGCGCTATGACGGCGGCTTTTGTTACCAGACGACAAAAAATTTAGACTGATCCAAATTCAAAGAAGTTGCAGTTCATGCAATTTAAGAAATGTGTGTCTTTTGGGTTGAAAGCATTGTGGATTATGAAGAAATTGCTTGCGACAAGCATTATTTTTCATTTTCCACTATTTTTTGCAAACCTTTTATCAAAAATCGTCATTGTGTGGGTATGGGTTGATGAATCGGCGCCTGTGACTTGAATAAAAAAAAATGTTTTCTGTCAAAAATTTTGAGAAAATTGAACACTTTGACAAAAGACATGCCACTGGCTAAAGTTTTAGTAGATCTTGTAATAAAATTTGTTTACATTAATTTGTCGTATTATAGATGACATGTTCTGCTTTCGTATTTTCAATGTTTTAGCTATTGAACAAAAGGGAACATAATGACTAGGAAGGGCTAAGTCCCTAGAATGACAAATAATTCCATTCATTACTTGCATCCTTGTGCAACTCCTTTATATAATAGCGGACCATCTTTATGTAGATACATTACGGGCCATACAATATAGTCTATATATGGTCCACGTCTTGTATACTCCTTATATAGATCCTTTGAAAAGGACACTTTTAATTTGTCCGGAATTGGTGAAAGTCCTCTTGGCTCCGTTATGTCATTTTCTTGTTCTGTCGAATTTATATTGCTACTGTTTATTACTATATCAAATCTGGATATCACTTCCAAACTTCTGTCAGATATGTTATTATCATCTGGGGTATCAAATTTTGTAACTTGGTCGGCAACTCGGTTATTTGAAAGTTGTGTGGTCGTGTCATTATTTTCGGTATTAAAAGGTTCTTGCAACACACCCGAAGTAAGCACAGACTGTCCATACTCATTTTCGTCTTTGGGAGAATAACTTTCTTCTGGACTTTCGATTGCCTTATCATCTGCTTCATGCCGAATGTATCCCATGCCGTTGGAATTTTGTAACGTAAAACCATTATCGGTAATAGGCATTGAATTATCAGAATCTCCTTGCTTATCCAATTCAGATAATTGCCCATGTTCTTCGCCATCTAATTCCATCACAACATTATTCAGAAAACAAAGATTATCTTCTTTTCCTGTCCCACTTGCTTCGTTAAATGACAAAATTTGTAATGCAGGCTCTATCTCTCCTGCTTTATCCCCCTCATTATCATCATAATCATCATTATTATCATCACCATGGTCGTCTTCATTTTTCAAATCTGATTTACTTTTCCAACCCTCACAAACGAGGTACACGGGAGGGTCTTGTAAAACCATTAGCCAGCACAGCTTTATACATTCATGCATATATTCAATGAGCTCGTCGGAATCTATTGCTTTCTCAGACATGAGATCTGTCTGGGCAAGGCGTATCAAGATTGGAATACAATCCTGGAAAAATAGAAAATGTTGAAATTTACTCGACAACTTAATGAGTGTACTTACACCCGCACGATACTGTTCTTTACTAGCATATGAACCAAGTGAGAAATTGTCCAATCGCTGGCTCAGCCCACTTACTAGTAGTCAGTTGGCAACGCTCATTGACTCCGACAGGAAGGTATGCTTCGATTTTAAACAGTGTTAATTTGCAAAGGTCATAGTCAGTAGCATGCAACAAAAAATGAAATGGTTGGTTCGCGACCTAAACGTCGTTGCTAAACCAACAAAAATGCTACACAAAATGGTGTTTAATGTCGGACGTCCAACTTTAATTAGGGGCTGAATGAATGGTTTGATTGGTCGATTGATTCTGTAATTAACGGCCACAATTGGTCAATTACGCATGACAAGTAATTTCTCCTTTATCAAAAACTTTCTAACCATATTTGATGAATTTCATCTAATTTACTTTCACTGCAAAATGTCTTCTGCAATTTGTTTTTGTAATACTGACGACTGTTTGGTTAAAATCCTCGATTTTGTTATTTAAACGCAAATGAAGATTTTACTTAATTAAATTATAAGTTTCGTCTGTTAAAAACGAGCGTTCTAATTGACTTGAAAAATGTTCATACCTCTACGAAAACAGTTTTTAGCACGCAGCTATTTTATATGCTTGCTCACAAAATAGTTCCATAAAAATGTATCAAAATATGTAAGGTTTTTGGGTTTTTTTTTACTTGATGTCATTGAATTATAAGAAATGTAGAGAACATTAATCACACCTATGTATGAATCCGCTTCGCGTATTCATACAGTCTGACAAGTTTTCTCGTTTCATACCTCCACGAAAACAAAAATATTCTCCTTATTTTTTAATGATCATTGTCATTTTTGTTTAATGAATTGGTCACTTTTACCTTTCGAACTTGTACCAAACTACACAAGGCAGTCCGCTTTCTATTGTCCTTGATTAGTTTCAGCAATTCTGGGTCTACGTCAGATATCTGAAAAAAATATCTAAAATTTTGTCGTCTAGTAATGGATTAAAGCACTAGTTGTGGGCTAATATTTCTTTTGAAAACTGGATTTATATATACATAAAAACTAAGACCCCCCCTCCACTAACTTTGGGTTTAAATTAAAAAAACAGGTGGTATAAATCAAAATCAGACTGTTTTTATATGCTGGCGGATCTTTATCATATCTCCTGCAAAAACAGGAATGTTCACCATATTCAGCATAATTATTGTTAACAAATACACTAATCAAGTCTAATCACTAACCTCTTGCCCAAACAGTTGGATTATGCACGTGTTGGCATTCGCCGTCTTTACACAGCAAAACTCGTATGCCTCCTAAATTAGTAAGACAGAAAAAAAAATGTTTTATTTCAGTTTTTTTCGTATCTTAAACTCCCCCACCCCTTTTTTTAAATTTTAGACTGGTTAAAATTGGAAAAAAGTGCAGACGACAATGAAAATCGGATGCAATTTGAAGTGAAATCATCCTATGTGGTAGTAAATATTTTGAGAAAAGGAGAAGTTGCTTGTTCTCGAATCGTGTGTAGGTATTTTTCATTGGATTCGACCTTCGGTCTCATCATATAAAAAATACCTATCCACGATTCTCGAACACGAAAACAACAAATAGAAAAAGACACTGTTGTTATATTCCCTATATATCACTCGTATTACCGAAGAAATTCACTTGGATTTCCAAAAGGGCTTACACGTGTACATGTATTCATTCATTATATATATATTTTTTTCATAAAGTATAACATGTTACACGTATCAACGAAAAAAATAATTTTGGAAAATTATGCTCCTTTACGAATAAGATCTTTTTTTCTGTTGTATTTCCGCGTGTCTTTTGTTGTTTGCTATGACGAAAAGGTATATTCGAAAATTATATTTTGTGATATTACGCATCAAAGTCGTAAAAAATGAAGATATGAATAAATATTCTGAGAGCCGATTCGCATTTAATTGGTAAAGTTTGATTTTTTTATGTTTCCTATTAATCTTGTTTGTAAGTAGTATTTATGACAGGTAGATATTTATATGGTATCCGCGAATGTACAAAAGTATATGAACAATAAAGGTAGTATAGTTTTTGTCTCGGAAATTCATTGACTTTTGTAACTGTTGGTCATTAAACTCTTAAGTTGAATCCGTTCATATGATATAATCAGCCGATCATCTTTATGTCGCTGCTAAGGGGATCCACTGAAAAAAAATCGAGATATCCGTACTTCGAATTATCAGGCTTGCAAATTCGATAAAAGTCATAAACCAGTCTGCAATGTTTATATTACAGTAAGGGAGAAATACTGGATGGTCATCCTATCCTTCTTTAGAATGTCTCAGAATCCATCTTTAAACAGTGGTTTCGACGTTATCGTCACTAAACAACAACCATTTTACTTTTTTGTTACATAATACTGGCCATTAATTTTGCAAAATAACGCTGTTAAAAATCGAAGCGGAACTTCCTGTCGAAGTCAATGGGAGTAAGTGGGCGGGGCCAGCGATTGGTCAATTTCTATCCTTTGGACACCCTTGTTCGACTCTTTATGACGTTATCAGACCCATTGAATCTTTAAAAGTCACATCCAATGAAAATGGTTTTCGGTTCATGAAAGATATTAGTTATCCCATTCACACACAACAAAATTTTAGACTAGTCCAAATCAAAAGAAGCTGCAGACGGCAATTTCAAGTTGATGGAATTTTAGATTCTTTTTCTTTTTAGATAGAACATATTTTTGATAATGAAGAACTACTTGATACAAGCAGTTTTTTCATTTTCCACATTTTTCATTTTTTTTTCTTGAGGGGTTCTAAAAGGAGGGATTGAGTTGGAATGGGTTATCATAAACAATATTTGAAAAAAAAGTCAATAGTAGTATCTAGGTTTACGCATGACCCTTTGTTTGTTTGTGTGTGTGCTCAAATGTGTGTGTTTCGTCTACTTCTTCAGTGAATGTGTACTACTCTAAGATTTTGTCGTCCAGTAAGAAGTTAAGCTGTTCACTAACCATAACAATATCAAGCAACATCTGAATGCAGGCTCTTTCTGGAAACTCTCCATGGCCATTCCAGCGATCCTCTATGTAGGAGAACAAATTTGTCCACTGGTTATCGTATAGCTCATTCATCATTTCAGCAAGTTTAGTTGGCCTGTACTGATCGCTCAGGTCCACAATGTTTGGGTTATTGTCCCTCAAAAGAGCAGACATCAACTCACTCAGTCTGTAAATTCCAAAATGAACAATACAAATATTTATTATATACCTATAAAAAATATGGATTAAAATCTGGCTATCTAATACAACTCGACAGAAAAAAATCAATATTCGGCGTGTACTAAAAAACCGTATTCGTCGAGTACCGTTAAACACGGACAATTTTTTGTGTATTGACGTTCGGGTTTTTTTTTTCCGGAAAGTTGGTTATTTCTTAATCATTTAAGAGAATTTTAATGTCATGTGCAAAAGGTACATAATAAAAGGAATATTAAAACAGTGTGTGTTTTTCTATTTGTTGTTATCGTGTTCTCGAATCGTGTCTAGGTATTTTTTATTGAAAAATACCTACACACGATTCTCGAACAAAATAACAACAAATAGAAAAAGACACTGTTGTAATATTCCCTAGGTAATTGATTATGGTCACAATGTCATGAAACAATACATCAAGAATTTTACCACTTATTCATCCATAATTGATCAACTACCGAAACAATAGACCAATCAAATAATTAATTCAGATCGGTAGCTAATCTTAAATTCAAACATTGGTTGCCATTTATGTGAAGATGTTTTGTTAGTGTTGTGACTTAAGCTTATTCAAGTTGTAGTTACGACGTTAAGGTGGTCGACCAAAAATTCAACTTTTTGTTACATGCTACTGGCAATACATCTTGCAATATAACGCCGTTTTAAATCTTCCTGTAGGAGATAATGGGCGGGGCCAACGGAGTGAGTGGGCGGGACCAGCGATTACTGAACTGAGCCTATGAGATACATTTCTACAAGTTCACCTGTTCGTCAAAAAACAACTTCTCACTAGACTAAGGATCCACATACTGAACATATAACTTAGATGACAAAACGACTTAACTGTTCGCGCTCAGTATATTTTCATAGATATAAGTATAGTGGGCAACTAGATTCTTCAATCAGTATCACAATACTTGTTGCTAAAATAAACATGTGTTCATATGTACCTTTTTTGTGCGTCCTCCTTTTCTTGTTTCGTCGTTTGTAATTCTTGTTGAACTTTTACTAAGTGTGTGTGATACAGTGATAACTCAGATTCAAGACGTTGGCTTCTCTCTTCGAATGTATCTATTTCTTTGCGTTGATCAACCAGTTTTTTCTCAAGCAGATCGTATCTTTAAATAAATAAATTTTCAGTTTCGTCCATTAAAACGTGCGTTCTGATTGGCGGAAAGAAATTATTAATACTTTCATGGATAACATTTTGAGAGCGCAGATATTTTGTATGCTTTCGCACAAAATTGTTCCGTAAAAAATGTATCTAAAGTTGTAAAGTATTACCTTTTTTCGCTCGATGTCATTAAATCAAAAGCTATGATGATACTTTTTTCGTTTTTTCATGGAGGTATGGAACGAAAACACTAATCACATTTAGTTCTATATATGAGTCCGCTTCGCGAACTCCTACAGTGTGAGTAGTTTGTTCGTTTAATACCTCCATGAAATCTAAAATAGTCTCTTCGTTTCCGAAATGATTTAAATCATTCATTAAAAAACTAGTGTGTGAATTCGAAAAATATCGTTCCTGGTCGACAGATCGGTTTAGTCAAACTAATATTCCACTTTTATCAAAAGTTCTTATTGTAAAATGACTATTCTTTCTTTATTGCTTTCCAGTAGATAATTGAGATTTCTCGTCAGATTATCTCTTTATAAACAGTGATATAGTGATAAACTCACTGGTCCAAAAATTAAGCCCAGCTTCCATTTACTTTGAGCCACTAAAAGTCATCTAAGCAGAGGTGCGTTCTTTTCGTCGAGATTCTTAAGATTCTTATTAAGATTTTTAAGCGGATAAATAAGAATCTTAAGAATTCTTAATGAGGAAATTAAGCGTACTCGGCATTGGCTTAAACGAGTAACCTTGACGACGTCGATTCTTTTCACTTAAAAAAAACATAAATCGTTCTTGAAAACGCCTAAAAAATCTTATTTAGCGGGATTTTTCATCTCGACGAAAAGAACGCACCTCAGGACCTAATACTTTAATGACGCCATCTTGATACGGCGTAATTCACGCGTTTAATGACGCGCTTTTAGACGAAGTTACATAATTTTATGTCATTTTTTTTTATTACTTTAAGAAATAGATTAATCTGTTGATTTCTTGTAATACCGATAATTCTGTAGATAAATCGATTATATACTGGAAGAAACGATCTTGAATTCTTTCTGGTGAATTATCGAGATTCTCTGTGAATTATCAAAAGATATTTTTCCTTTAAATACAGTGAAATTTTCAAATGATGAACTCACAGTTTTAGTAAATTTACTCCCATCTTTTTCAATCGCACGCTACTACGTGATCTGTCGGACTGTCAATCTAGAGGTCCCGGGTTCGATCCCCGATGGCGGCACTCATCCTTTCCGACTATTTGTCTCTCAACAATGGGTCGATAATTCTAGACCTATGTGGAATAGCAGCTAGAGGCTAGGAAAGGATGTAATGTTAGTACTGGTGTTGGAAATACCAGGATTCCATTGTTAGGTGCTCCTGCCGCCGCGATATAACTGAAAGATTGTTGAAAGCGGCGTAAAACCCCAATCAATCAATCAATACTACGTAATATTATGCGGGACAGATGTACTGATGCCGTCATTAGGTTACTTGTAATTCACGTGCGAACGCTTTTAGAGACTGCTTTTAGCCAAACACATATCTGTCTTTTTTTTTTTTTACATTATAGCAATATAATAACTGCTTGGTTTTCGCGTAAGATCGACATATCTTTCATTTGTTGCACAACAGCTCCATATTATCTCGTATTTTTTTGTTAACTCAATGAGAACCGATTTTATACTAAAACAATCGTCCTCTATTCCTTATCACATGACCCTTAATTAAAAAATCGCTGCTGTAAAAAAATCCTGCCAGTCAAATCATTCAGAACTTAAATTTGAACACCGACATTGGTCGATACTTTTGTGTGGCATTTAGTTGGTTTAGCGACAAAAATGTCGTGACTGCACCTTATTCAAGCTGTAGTTACGACGTTTAGGTCTCCATCTAACCCTTTTACTCTTTGTTACATGTTTCTGGTAGAAAAAAATCAAACTAGCGCCGTAAAATATCACATCAGCAATTCCTGTCTTAGTCATTGGGTGTGGCCGTCGAAGTCAGTGGGCGGGGCCAGCGATCCGTTAATTGAGATAGTAATTCTGGCTGCCCGATGCGGAATGCGATTTATCTGTTTTGTAGAATTCCCGGGCGCTCTCTTTTCGTGTTGCGGATCACTTACTACGACATACATTACAATTCCGATTACTCTACGATTCGTTTCACACTGAGGCGATAATATATCAGTTTGGGTAGGAGGTAAAGAAAAAAAGATTTGTCTGCACATATGTGCAGTCTGATCTTCGTCTACATCCCCTGCTTGACCCTTGTAAAGCAAGAATTGTTTATACGACAAACTTTCAAAAGAACTATTAATCGCCAATGCTGGCATACAGTACTGTTAGCCCCCTGATTATAATACAACTCTGTAGATAATTTTATTCAGCATTGCGACTTTCGCCTGTAGCCATTTTCTACCCATACCTAAATTTACTATCACCTTTGCATTTTTACACTGGTAGATTTATTTTTTCATAATTTATTTTCACCAAACACAGAAAAACTGAGGAGAACCATTCTACAATAATAGAGGTAGTGGAAGAATATATCAGATTTACCCTCTAAATAAGTTTCTTAATTTCTGTTGGAAATAACAATTTATTACTTTTATATTAGCGCATGCGTGACATTTCCAACCATTACTCATGAGCGCCACGTAAAGACTAAGATCAGCCTGTCCATCCGCACAGTCTGATCAGAGTCTTCACTCTGCGCCCTGTAGATAGATACTGACCCAAAGCTTCTTTAACCAATCAGCGAATAATCTAATTGCCGCGAATGGCTGTCCAGGTCGCCCAATGTGTGCAAATCGCGCACATGCGAAATTGTTGGAAATGTCACGCATAGGCTCATATACCTTGCTTTTCCAGCCACATAATCATGTTGAGCTTGTTTTCTTAGACTCTCCAATTCTGTTGACAATCTCTTGTTTTCCTTTTCTAATTCATTTGAATATCTATAATCCACATCTCGAGCGGGTCCATTTGTGCTACAAACAAAAAATAACACCGATTCTCTTCTTGCACGTGATTTCATGATATTTTCCCTTGGTTCAGAGAATGCTTATACTACTTTAATATCATCATCATTAACATCAATATGAATCTTACAAAAACCTAAGTGTCGCTCATTGAATTGAATTTATGTCGCAGTAGATTCAGAAATGAATGATCATGCCATCTCGCCTCCCGTTAAAGAAAATATCCAGTAGAATAAATTATTCATTTATGTAAACATAGGAGCTAATCGGATTAATCTATTCCGACACAAAGACGCTTTTTGACGCCCATCAAGGGAAACGATTGGGAAATCATTGTGTAAAATGAAGAATTTGCTCGTAACAAGCTATTTCTTCCTTTTACATAATGTTTTCTACCCACAAATTCGAAAAAAAAAACAACAACTTCAAATTGTCGTCTGCAACTCCTAATTGTCGTCTTCATCTCCTTTCAGTATGGACCAGTCTAAAATGTTGCCGTCTAGTAATGGATTAAATAACAAACGTCTTTTTTTGAACAATTGTCAATTACAGGGTAAGATGCATTGGTTTATGCATATCAAAATTAAAAACGGAAGAAAAAACATTCTTTTGAATTTTACTCTTATTTCGATATGGCTTTTACCGTTCATCTTCGAATTTGAGGGTGTCTGAGTATGAGAAGTTCTGTTGAAAACCACAATTATCGTCTTCTTGTTGTACACTGTCGGTAAAATAAATTTATGTCAATAATTTGCATCGGAATAAAAGCATAAACAATTGATGATAATCTTAAAGGATATATTGTAATCGATTGACCAAAATCATCGTAGATGCAGCTTTTACATTGTGCAGCTTTAGTTTAGATGTTGGGATAGCCATTTGTATTGTTTATTTACCTGAAACATACAACAACTGCTGACAAGATTTCTTTGTAAAAAAGGGTTCGCTTTTTAAAAGAAAACAAACACTAACCAAAGTGAATAAGAAAATCCCCGATTTACGATTACAGCAATCAAAACGCTAATTGCACCCAAACTTCAGCATTGTAGTAAACTAACCTTTTTCTATGTTCTACTTCAACATCAACTTCTCCATTATTGCTTTCATTCGTTGAATGTTTCGAACCAACATGTCTAGATGGCAGCCAAGATCTCAAATATCTGGAAGTGACGTAATTTTGTTAACGCACGTATACTTATCGTGATTCTAGTATTAATTCAGGATGACGAAGTTCTTGATTTTGTACGTGAAATTCGTAATAATAAACCTACAAATGTTACTGATATATCTATATATTTTTTTTATCTTAGTTTTGTTTAAGATAAGTAGAAACATTGTAATCTTCAGTTTGAACAACAACAACAGCAAAACAAAAACAAATAAACATAATGGCCATCTTAATGGCCATCTTATGCAACCGATTTCCGAAGGTTAAGGTACTTATGCGCACACTGGTAGTGTTCTGGAAGCGTTAGTGAAACTCCAAATAACGATAAAAATTAGCTTTGAGACTCTAATAATGAAGTAAACATTTTGTTTTTCAACTTAATAACATAATCCAACAACCACTCAAAAGGATGATTCCATCTCACTGAATTTGAATTTTAATCAGCATGTGCTTGCCTTTAAGTCCTTTATCTTTATCTTTCGTCGCAAAACATCCGACTGAGATATATTTATGCTTTGAGTCCTTGTCTGTCCCATAACTTTTGTACACATTGTATCTCAAGAAAGGTATATAACTGTTGCCATGAAAATCTATGCTTAATAATCTCTTATAGGGGACACACTATGGGAAGAAACTACAAATTACAGTCCTGACAAAAAATGAAGAAGGACACCCACGTCGAATTTGAGAGATTTGTTAGAATATTTAAAACCTCTAGCAAGACATGTTGTTTTCGCTCGGTTCAATTAGAATAGTAAACCTTTGGTAAAAAACACCTAAAGCAACAACAGCAATCACTGAAACTAAACCGTACTTACTAAATAAAACTACTTTCAGTACTTTGATATTCAAAAAGCGGACATAGATAGCGAGCACGATTTCAATGAAGTATTTGAAACAATCTGCAGAAATTTATAAACCGGAGTCGAATTCGCACGGAATCTTAAATAATTTACAAAGTAAAACGCTTTACATATCAAATAACATATACTCACCCAATAAATCTCAAATAGTACGGTACCTCTGTCCTTTCTTTCTCGCCTTTAAGTCTTTCGTCATTGTTATCAACTGTTATCCTTAAAATTTCAAAGGTGAATTGTACTAAAAGATCGCTAGCCACACCTACCGGGGGGGGGGGGGGCTCAATCTAAAACACAGGGAGGTTTGGGAAAGAAAACGTTTGTGGACGCCATTGACGCTTTAACTACGACTTAAATAAACTGTAATTATTATTATAGTAAGCTATTTTGGTTTGATTGTTTGAATGGGGTTTTACGCCGCTTTCAGCAATCTTTCAGTTATATCGCCGCGGCTGGAGCACCTTACAATAGAATCCTGGTATTTCTCACACCAGTGCTACCATTATATCCTTTCCTAGCCTCCAGCTTCTATCCCACATAGGTCTACGATTATCGACCCATTGGTGAGAGGCAAATAGTCGGTAAGGATGAGTGCCGCCGTCGGGGAAAAGATATTTTGGACACCAATAGAAAGTTGTTTGTTGTTAAACGGTGTAGCTCCGATTAAGAGATTTGGTCGATTGATCTAATTTTGATAACTATCGTCGGATCGTTGATCACACCCACTAAGATACGATATGGTTGTAATACCCGACATTGCAGAATATTTAGATGAATTTGATCCTTGATTCTCTAAAGGAAAATGGGTTAAGATCCCTCTTCAGGCCCGAGCATCCTTCTAAGTAAAACTTAATTCTGCACTTTTCACAGAATATCACACCCATAATTTACCAAAAGCTAACCAGAAATAGCCCAGCCCGGGTTGGGTTGGCAAAACAACCAATACTAAGCCCACTGACTTTTGCCAGATAAGAGACAATAACTTGTTGGACATGCATGCATACTTCTAGTATACAGCCTTTAAACGAAACAGGTCTACATAAGTTGGGAGGGTGAACAAATATGCATGCGAATGATTCAATAATATAACAGACTGGCAATAAAATAAATACACAAAAATGGAAGAATGTGAACGAAAAATATGAATAAATGCAAATATAAATCGTGTCCGGGTTCCCCGGTCGCGTCAAATACCCTTTCCTACATTTGTCTCCCACCAATGGATGGATAATCGTTAACTACGTGGGATGAGCAGCTGGAGGCTCGTAAAGGATGAAGATGTAGTACTGGTGAGAGAAATACCAGGAATCCATGGCAATGTGTTCCAGCCGCCTCGATATGACTGAAATTCTGTTAAGAATGGTGTTAAACCTCATTCAATCGCAACAAACAAAAACAAAAATAAAAGGCGTGGCGCGAAAAGGCGTGGCGCGAAAATACGCGAAAATCGTTTTTTACCTAAATGATAAACGATTGATTATTGCATTATACCTCCTCGGGTATCAAAATCATATAACAGGTGAAAAATATCTACATACTTTGAAAATCACCCCAAATCGCATTGAACTGCACCGTTTAAACTGGTCAATTTTATAACAGTTTGGAGTAGTTAAAAACACGATTGCATATTGAATAAGCAACACAAATACTTAATTTGAGAAACAACGGCTTTGACAGAAGTTTTTGTTGTTTTTTCTTCATTTATGGATTTTAGCGGGTTTTGTTTTTATTAATATAGGTCTCATATGAGTCCGAAATGAGCTTAATTTCCGATAAGGGACCCACGATGGTCACATGCAGGCATTTTGCTCATATTCTGTTTCTATGGGACCCATATTACCATGCTAGCCGTGTTGTTCATAAGTATTGGAATCAAATAGTTATTTTCTTATCGGAGAAATAGTTGTTGGACGATCTAATCCTTGTCAACGAATTTTTAACCCTTGTCATGCTGTATAAATTACCTAACTGAATTGCCGGCAAATCAAAGGGCTGAAAGCACTGATAGAACTTGTTATTCAAAAATTAATATTTCCTTTGGAAATCAACTTCATAAACGACTCGGGCAGGAAAAGTACAAGCAAGAGGTGTAGACTAAGATCAGTCTGCACATACGTGCAGTCTGATCTTAGTCTACACCTCTTGCAAAAAAAACACGGAATATTCCGGGTTCAGCATGACAAGGGTTAATAAACTGATATTATGACATTTTGGTTGACCATCGGTGAAAAATGACCAATGACCTCTGCTAATCAAACATCGATTTACCAATAAAGTCATTCATTTAAACCGGAAGTGAGTGATGCATTTATGTTAAGAATATTTGTTGCTACCGCGACTTCAACTCCACTCCCCGCTTTCTTCAAGATCTAGTTGCAATATGCTATTTTATGTACCTGACCATATAATTTGCAAACCAACGTCGTTCGGATATCTCAATCAAACTTTTTTGTTGGAGTTCAGAGGACGTGATCAGTCAATTGATTAAGTCGGAGGGATATATCAAAGCGCGAGACTGAAGAGCTGGTTTGATTTGTCAAGGTTTCTTGATAGTGGTGATCCGTCACCAAACTCACTATCTGAAAAAAAATGTTGAATTTAATTTTCTACCTTAAACCTTTCCTGTTTTTCAAAATTGTAGACTGTGCCAATTTCAAAGGAGCTGCAGTCGACAATGAAAAGTGAGTACATATTAAAAGTAACCAAACTACAGAGTAGAAAACATCATTGGAAAAGAAGAAATGGCTTGTGACAAGCCATTTCTTCTTTTCCCGCAATGATTTCCCGAGTAAAAATCACGAGGGGTTAATAATCAGGGATTGTACAGGTTAATTAAAAAATTTTGTTCTTACTTCGTTTCTTGGTCAGTGGAGTCAGAAGACTCGATCGATTGTTTTCCCTTTTCAAGAGTTTCATCGATTGTAATAGTTATAGTATTGCCTTTATTGTCTTCTTTATTTCTATAATGAAAAAACAAATTTAGTTGGTATTTATGATCAAAACTTGGATTATTTATAGATGTACAAGTTATATTGAGTATTCAAAGGACAAAATTGTCTATTGCTATTATAGACAAAGATGATCTTTGATCACTCACTTTAACTTGTACGTCTATATTAAAACAAAAGACATCAGTTTCATCTGAGTAAGATCGTTATATCCTTCATAGAGTGAACAAACACATCTGGTAGTTGGAAACCCGTGAAAATATTTTTTATCTGTTTGCGAAATAAGAGTTTTATCGCTTTTTACACAAAAAGAGCTTTTTCTAATACTTTTTCGCATAATATCTCAACAAGTGGGTGTCCGTAAGCTATAACTTGCATGATTGTAATCTCTCATGACTTTCTTTTCGTCGTATGGCGTGCAAAATGTCGTAACTACAGCCTTATTCAAACGACTTTTTTCTTTTCAACGTTCGTTGGTTTCTTGATTCATATTGCCTAGCAATTCTCGAAATGCCGAATTGCTTTCTCTTTGATATACAGTAAAACAGGTGATACGTTAGGGGAAAAGGGAACTCCTGAGCGGTGCAAAGGGTATCGATTCTAAGTGCTATAAAATAAAACATGTGATCCGTTAGGGGGAAAGGGAACTCCGGGGGTGGGGGTATAAAGTATGTCGATATTGTGCGTGATACTGTAAAACAGGTGGTTCGCTAGGGAAAAAGTAACTCATTAGTGGTGTGAAGGGTATTGATTTAGTCATCCTTAGGGGGAAAGGGAATTCTTGAGTGTTGCAAAAAGTATTGATTAATGTGTGTAATACAGTAAAACATGTCATCCGTTAGGGGAAAAGGGTTTCTTGAGTGTTGCAAAAAGTATTGATTTATGTGTGTTGCAGAGTAAAATAAGTCATCCTTAGGGGAAAGGGAATTCCTGAGTGTTGCAAAAAGTCTTGATTTATGTGTGTATTAGAGTAAAACATGTGATCTGTTAAGGGAAAAGGAATTCTTGAGTGTTGCAAAAAGTATTGATTTATGTGTGTAATACAGTAAAACATGTGATCCGTTAAGGGAAAGAGAATTCCTGGGGGGTGCAAAAAGTATTGATTTATGTGTGTTATACAGTAAAGCATGTGATCCGTTTGGGGGAAAGAGAATTCCTGAGTGTTGCAAAAAGTATTGATTTATGTGTGTTACGGAGTAAAATAAGTCATCCGTAGGGGGAAAGGGAATTCTTGAGTGTTGCAAAAAGTATTGATTTATATGTGTTATACTGTAAAATATGTGATCCGTTCAGGGAAAGGGAATTCCTGTGGGGGTGCAAAAAGTATTGATTTATGTGTGTTGCAGAGTAACATAAGTCATCCTTAGGGGAAAGGGAATTCCTGAGTGTTGCAAAAAGTATTGATTTATGTGTGTATTAGAGTAAAACATGTGATCCGTTAGGGGAAAGGGAATTCTTGAGTGTTGCAAAAAGTATTTATTTATGTGTGTTACGGAGTAAAATAAGTCATCCGTAGGAGGAAAGGGAATTCTTAAGTGTTGCAAAAAGTATTGATTTATGTGTGTTATACAGTAAAATGTGATCCGTTCAGGGAAAGGGAATTCCTGAGAGGTGCAAAAAGTATTGATTTATGTGTGTTGCAGAGTAAAGTAAGTCATCCGTAGGGGGAAAGGGACTTCTTGAGTGTTGCAAAAAGTATTGAATCATGTGTGTAATACAGTAAAATGAGATCCGTTCAGGGAAAGGGAATTCCTGAGGGGTGCAAAAAGTATTGATTTATGTGTGTTGCAGAGTAAAATAAGTCATCTTTAGGGGAAAGGGAATTCCTGTGTGTTGCAAAAAGTATTGATTTATGTGTGTATTAGAGTAAAACATGTGATCTGTTAAGGGAAAGGGAAATCTTGAGTGTTACAAAAAGTATTGATTTATGTGTGTTATACAGTAAAACATGTGATACGTTAAGGGAAAGGGAATTCCTGAGGGGTGCAAAAAGTATTGATTTATGTGTGTTATACAGTAAAGCATGTGATCCGATAGGGGAAAGGGAATTCTTGAGTGTTGCAAAAAATATTGATTTATGTGTGTTATACAGTAAAAATGTGATCCGTTCAGGGAAAGGGAACCCCTGAGTAGCGTAAAGGTTATCGATTCAATCCACGAACCTGTTATTTTCGTTTCCGTATGAATCACCTTTTTGCGAAGAACTATCAATGTCAGAGTCTAAACCTTGTGTGTCTGTTAGTTCCTGAGGCGCCACGTTGTTTTCACTTAAGCTGTAAATATAAAATAAGACAATCTTAGAGGCTGCAAAGAATTGACCTTGTTTTAGAAAGAGCGGGTAAATTAGTAACACTGTGAAAGCGTGTTAACGTGTGGCCGCTGCCAATCAAATAATTGATTAGGCGAGAAGTGAACTCTATACTCCATAATTAGCCGACATTTATTTTAAGCATCATTTGTTGGTTTGACGACTTATTCAAGCTGTAGTTGCGACGTATAGGTCCCTAACCAACCATTTTGATATTTGTTAAGAATTCCAATCAAAATATTTGCAATTAACTCCTTATTATATCAAAAGGAACTCCCTGTTGGAGCTCAGTGGGTGTATCCAGCTATCCTTGAAATCGTCTCGCGACGGAAAGATTTCCTTTTGAAAATCGCTTGTTAATAACTGTCTCTATCCACCCCGATGTGAATCAACGGGAAATGGACTAATCGAGGCTGTCAATCAAAAGATCGGTAGACCAACCAAATCAAATTTAGTCTGGAAATGAATTTTGAACTCCAACATAGTCTGACATTTATGCGCAGTATTTTGCTTGATTGGCGACTTAGACGTTGTAACTATAGCTTATTCAAGCTGCAACGTTTAGGTCATCAACAAACGAGTCTACTTTAGTTATTACATGTTATTAGCCAAAATGATATCAGAGTGGAACTTCTTGTTCGAGCTCAGTGGGCGTGGCCATCTGAGTTAGTGGACGGGCAAGCGATCGGTCAATTTAATAAAATGATACCTTTTTTGTTTAGGACTATTTTTTGCGGAAGCAAACAAGATCGCTGCGTCCTCAAAACTTTGTTCGTGGAGTTATGAATATTTTTTTCGACCAATCAGAACGCTCGTTTTTGAAAGACGAAACTGAAAAATAAATTATATGGCCTTTGGGGGAAGTGCTTTGCTTGATAGCTGATCCAGCTATACTTAGTCTCTAAAACAGCAAGAACTGTGATCTACTTTGGAGTATTTGAAGCTAATTTGATTAAAAATTAATCTCAGGTTTTAAGACTTTATGAACTAATAGTTCCACTGACACGAGAAACCGTTGCCGCCTGTGAACCTCTGTAAGAAAATATATTGTCATCACCCACTCCGAATAGTATTCTCTATACTATACCGTTTAACAGCATTCTGCCATAAAGTGTACAGAATTTTCACAGGATGAACTGTGTGCTACGGATTTCATAACAGATCGCATTTTAACATCATATGTCGTAATCACCAAGGACTTTGACCTTTTTTTTGATATAACGATTTTGACCATCCTTCGACGAAAAACCGGAATCGAGTGTAAAGTACAATACATGCCGACATGAACGATGATAAGACTTGAATAAAAGCTTATTAATGATGTATTTAAAGTGTTTAGTTCACAACCAAGAAAACACATATTTAGCCTAAAACGAAATCAGCAAACATCAGTGCATGATGTGAAAACGAAAGTAGATCAAGAGTTTTCATATTTAACTCGAAAAAATACTCACTATTTAAAAAAAGTAATGATGTTACCTTATCCAATTGCCCATATCACTATAAGCGGTTTCTTCTGCGTTGAATGTTGTACGGTACGTACAACGAACAATGGCTAAAACGTCTTCAGGGTCGTCCATTGTGATAGTGTGTAGGTCATATTGAACCAAGTGTATCTGACGGTGTAAGATAAACAAGAAAACTTTGTCGCTTTATCGCTTAAATCACAGGCGTTATTTACTGTCTATCAATGAGGAAGTAGATTAAGCTTTCGTATAACGTAGATTGATAGACTGGGTTTAACGCCACTTTAAACAGATTTTCAGTCAAATCGTGGCGGTACAATTGGGAAAAAATATTACTCTTTTGGGAGAAAGTAATAATAAACAAATTACTGTCCGTCAAAAAAGTATTTTGTTTTGTTATTTTTGTTATCTGACCATCAGGTTTTAGGTTCTAATGATTAAAAACAATGACAAAAATTTTAATAAAATACTGATAATGCGTCCTAGTTATCATATCGCGGAAAACATCGCTAAATAGGTAATATTACAACAGTGTCTTTTTTTCTTTTTGTTGTTATCGTGTTCGAGAATCATGTGTAGCTATTTTTATATTGGATGAGACCGAAGGTCGAAAAAATAATTACACACGATTCGAGAACACAATAACAACAAATAGAAAAACACGCTGTTGTAATATTCCTTTTATTATATACCTTTTAAGGACATGACATTAAGAAAATTCTTTTAAATGGTAAAGAAATAACCAACTTTCCGAGAAAAACCCGAATGCCAATACACACAAAAAAGTAGTCCGTATTTATCGGTACTCGACGAATACGTTTTTTGGTACACACTGAACACAATTTTTTTTTCTGTCGAGTTGTATTAGATATCCAGATTTTAACCCATATGTTTTATAGGTATATAATAAAGCGAAATAGCGACTATGTAGCATTTTTTTCTATTCAACCATTCTCATATATTTCGAATAGATTACAAGAATCTTATAGACATTCCATGACCTAGTTATTCAACTGCGGCGGTCAGCCATGGGATCAGTCGCCCAATCAAATAATTCATTCAGTCCGGAACTGAACTTTGAACTCCAACATTGGTTGCTATTTGTGTGAAATATTTTTGTTTGTTTGGGGACGTAAACGTCGTAAGTACAGTAAGCTGTAGTTACGATGCTTAGGTCGCCAACCAACCATTTGATCATTTTGTTACATGCTTCTGAGAATTAATTTTGCAAAATAAAACCATGCGTAATCGAAGCGGAAATTACTGTCGAAGTCGATGGACGGGGCCAAAACAGTAAGTGGGCGGGGCCAGCAATTGTTCAATTGATAGACCAATAACCACCCCCATAACTTGTTGAGTATATCAGATATGATCTTACTGGTCGCTAAGATCCTAAACATCGTAGCTTTGATAAGTAGATTTTGGAAGCCAGCCGACAAAAAAAAAATCGTTTATTTCGGCGTAGAGGAATTTATTTTTAATTGATTGCACAAAAAATCTATATATCTATTGGTTGTGGAGCCAAAAGCGATAATATTTCTAGTTTCTTGAGGACAAGAAATAAAATCTTTCTGTAAACACGTTAAATATTCCAATGAAATATGTAAAATAATTTCGATTCTTACTTTGGATAGGAAATAAATAATGATTACAACAGTCCACTCAGATGTATTCTATTTTGATATAATTTACAAATTCCATCACGGTTTAAGTTTGTGTTTCTGACTTTATGCAATCTCACAGTCCGCCTTTTTGTGACCATAATGTCATAACTACAGATGGATCATAACTAGAGGCACAATATTTTAATAATCAATCGACGGTGTATGAGGCTTTCAGATAATTGATCGGTCACTGGCAACGCCTATTTATTCCGTTGGCGACGCCCATTTAATCCAATAGGAAGTCCCATTTCGATTTTAAAGTTTCATGTATGCAAGATTTATGGCAAGTAGCATGTAACAAAAAGTAGAATAGTGGGTTAGAGACAAAAACTTCGTAACTATACTTGAAAAGCTGTAGTTACGACGCTCAAGTTGTCAAACCAACAAACAAAATGGAGGAAAATGTTGGAGTTGAAATCTCTCTTCTGGTCTAACGAAATGGTTTCATCGGTAGACTGATTATTTGATCGACAGCTGCGATTGGTCAATTGACCGGTCGCTGGTCAAGTCCTCTGACTCAACTGGAAACGCCAACTGACTTATACTAAACGGCGTCTTTCTCACTAACATGCTTGAAAAGGGTAAATTTGTCGGCTGTTGACATAAAAAGCGTAACAATAGCTAGTATAAATGTAAATCGGTATAGTTAAGCTATTTCAGTCGCCAAACCTTCAAAAATGCTTAGCATGAATGTCGGCCAACGTTGGAGTTAAAAGTTTTCCCCCAGACTAAAAGAAATCTCCGATCGCTGGCCCTGCTCACTTTGACCATGCCCATTTGCTCCAACAAGAAGTCGCGCTTAGAATTTTAACGGCGTTATTTTTTTCAAAAACTATGGTCTGTAGCATGTAACAAAAAAGTAAAATCGTTGATTGGCGACCTAAACGTCGTAACTAAAGCTTGAATAAGCTGTATATAAGATATCAAAGTCGCCAAACAACAAAAAGGCTTCACACAAAAAGCGGAAAATGATGGAATTTAAATCTCAATTCCGGGCTGAATGAACGATTTGATTGGTCGAGTTATTCCTTGATGGACAGCCGCGAATTAGTGGATAGTGCAAATATAATATTTCTTTTCAAAGAAGCACGGTATTTGTTAATGATGCAATACTCCAATTAGTAAAGTGTGTCACCTTAGCGTCACGTTAGGATATAAAGTTTGTTTGTTTGAATGGGGTTTTACGCCGCTTTCAACAATCTTTCAGTTATATCACGGCAGCTGGAGCACCTTACAATGGAATCCTGGTATTTCTCACACCAGTACTACCATAACATCCTCTCCTAGCCTCCAGCTGCTATCCCACATAGGTCTACGATTATCGACCAATTGGTGAGAGACAAATGGTCGGAAATGATGAGTGCCGCCGTCGGGGATCGAACCCGGGACCTCTAGATTGACAGTCCGACGCGCTACCAACTGCGCTATGACGGCGGCAGGATATAAAGTAAGGTCGTTTAGGCAAGTTTGATCTTTTTCGGCAAACAAATCTTCAATCATGGGGTGTCATGGGTCCGATTCCCGGCGGCGGCACATATCCTTCCCGACATTTGTCTCTCACAAAAAAGGGTGGATAATTGTAAACCTATAAGTGGGATAGCAGCTAGAGGCTACGAAAGGATTTAATGTTATTATTGGTGCAAGATATACCGGGAATCCATTGTTAGGTACTCCAGCCGCAGCGATATGAATGAAAATTGTTAAAAGCGGCGTTAAACCCCATTCAAACAAACAAAGAAACATATCGTTTTGTGTATATTCTACGGCAGAAATGACCAGTCCAAATTCAAAGGAGGTGCAGACGACAATTTTAAGTTCATGCAATCTTTAGAATATTTGTCGTTTGGGATAAAAAACATTTGTAGATAAGGAAGAAATTGCTTGTCACAAAGCATTCATGTTGAGGGGTGTTGAAAAGTGTTTGTGTGTGGGAATGGGTTAAACATACCCTTCATTTGATATCATGAGGGTCCAATTGCTTTTCCTCCTCACTCCATGACATGTCCTTGTAATTTGGTTGATTGTTCCAACCAGGATTGTTTTGTATGTTCTAACATTGCTGTTGGTCTGATCCATATAAAGACGTTATTTGGTAAACATATAAGCAGGAATATAACCAGCAAACTGTTATTTTTCCACATAACGTCGCATATACAGCTTTACTAATATTAGATTGGTCCGAACTGAAAGAAGCTACAGGCAATAATTTCAAGTTGATGAATTATTTCTCGGTTCTTTTGGATAGAAAACATTTTGGATAATGAAGAAATTTCTTGATACAAGCAATTTCTTTATTTTTCACAATGTTTTCAAAAGCTTTTTTCTTCGGGGTGTAAAAAGGAGGGACTGCGTGGTAATGGGTTAAATAAGCTGCAACTATGACGTTTAAGTACTCGGCAACAGCAAATGTTTGAATAAATTATCTGAGATTAAATTTCAACCGGTTAATTACTTTATAAATATATCTAAATGCATAGGTTTTGCTATTTTCCTTTGTAGGTTGCTTTCGCTAGAGATGCTGAAGCCTCCAGTTATCTTTTTTCTTTTTCGTGATTTACTTTTAGTTTCCGTTCTCCCCGTATTTATTCTACAACCATCTCTCTTGGTCACAGCCATTCTCCCTAACGGCAAAATTTTAGACTGGCCCATATAAAAAGAAGTTGCAGACGACAATATCAGGTTCAGAGAATTTTGAGTATAAAACAGTGTTGAAAATGTAGAAATTGCTTTAACTAACATTCTTTTTTTCGTTTTTAACTTTGTTTTCCTCAAGTCTTCTCTTGATGGCTGTAAAAAGCGGGATTGTGTGGGAATGGGTTAAATGAAGCAAGATGCTTTTCAAAGATCTTCATGTCACTTACTGGAAATATTCTTGCCTCAATATCTCAGTGACAAAGGTTTAGAGTTATTTTAAAATGAAATAAGGATTTAGAAATTACTGCTTATTTCGACGTACGAATTTGAAACTTTGAAGACTAAAGTTATATTGAGCGAGTTTTAGTTCAAAGATTATAACAATCTTGTCTTTTGGGGAAGAAAAAATGTTAATAAAGAAGAGATTTCTCGTGACAGGCAATTTCTTTATTTTCCACAATGTTTTCCAAGGCTTTTTTCTTGAGGGATTTCAAAAGGTGGGATCGTGTGGGAATGGACAAAGCTCTATTTTATCCAGTATAACATGAAAACCTAAATCAAAAAGAAAACTCATTATTTTGTGAAACGAAAGAATTTTTAACCCTTTCCTGTTTTTCAAACTTTTAGACCTGTCTAAATTCAAAGGTTTTGCAGACGAAAATTAAAAGGGGATTTAATTACCAAAATAACCATTCAGAAGGGTAGAAAACATCGTTGAAAAGAAGAAATTGCTTGTTACAAGCAATTTCTTCTTTTTCTATAATGTTTTCTCAATTATAATATCACAGGGACGTAAAAACCAGGGACTTAATAGGAAATGGTATACAGATGTGACTAAATACAGCTGTTAGCACCTCAGCAGTATTGATGCACCTGTTCCCTGAGGGAATTTTATTTCAGAGGGGAGATGATAAATCTTATAGCGAAAGTTGACTCCACCAATATTGGGAACTTCAATTTTACAATAAATACTTCCCAAATTCTTGTGATGTCATAGATAAAAATTTCTAGAATCAACATCAATGAGTTTCATTATAATTATATTAATAGAAGAGTTGGGAATGTACTCGTCTGGCAAGGTTTAACAAGTGGCCAATTTATGTTAAATATTTTCAGTAAGGCCACAGTAAAATTGAGGGGAAGAAATGCAATACAAAATCAATACCTTCTAAAATAAAAATCTGAGTTCAAGAGCCGATAATTCTTTTACAAGGAAAGTCGATACTACAAAATTGTAATTAACATCAGTATTGCAGATCTTTGCAAGTTTATTGTACAAAAAGAAAATAAAAAAAAAACAAAAGGTCGAAGTTCAAGGAGAAAAATATCAACTTCGAGGAGTTCACACTTGAAAACAGCAACTTCCACTAATCAAAAATGTGATTCGTGTGTCTTAATTTCACTACAACTCACATGAGATTTCAAAATAAAATTTACAATGTATTGTACGCATGCAGACATCAAGGCGGACTGACCGTTTAAGGCCAGTCTACCCTGAAAAGTTCGATTCGTTATGATATATAAAGTAAAAAATGTATTTGATATGTAAAGACCTCTCATTCTAGCTTTTCTCGTATGGTATATCATTGGTAATCGTTGGTAATATCACGTGACAGATGTTCATTAAACGCAATTTCATTTAAACTTTCCATGAAAACATTCGTTTCACAACGATCAAACTATCCCACGATTTCATTAGTTTACCTGGATTTAAATGTGAAATTGGTCTCCATTAATAATAGCAATTCACGCGTGCTTATCGGGGAGAGGTAAGTTATACGTCGTCCATTTCTTCCGTTCGAAAAGAATGAATGGATTGGTCAATCGACTTATGACTTACAGCAGCGATCTATCAGTCGCATCCTTGAGCAATACCTGCATTCAAAAGTGGTCCACCTTTATGCAAGTACATTACGGGCCATACAACATAGTCAATAAATTGCCCGCGTCTAGTGTATTCCTTGTATAAACCTCTATCAAAAGCTGTTTTAGTTCTGTCATTTAAACACACACTCGATTCAGTCTGTTTAACGGAATCGGTGTTTTCTGTAAAGGTGTCCATTTGACTGTCTGAATTAAATCCACTTGACACTGTTGTAGCTTCTTCAGATTGTTCTTCAGTTTGCTTGTTTTCATTTTCCCGTTCATTGATATGATTTTCAGGGCTTTGATTGTCCTTTGTATATCTGATTCTTACGCTTTGCTCCCAGCCGTCGCAAATTAAACATACAGGTGGATCTTGAAGAGCCATTAGCCAGCATAACCTCAAGCATTCATCTACATACTGTTTCATTTCGTTCGTAGTAAGGTCCAGAAAGTATTCATTATCTGCGGAAAGCTCGATGTAACTAAAGTGATGTTGGATTTCCTAAAATACAGTTACAATTCTAAATAAAGAATGAAAAGATCGAAAGTCATGAAAATGTTATACTCGATTCACTATGTTGTTATAATGCCATTATATATTTAGTAGTTTGCTCATTTGTAGTGCATCAGACTCCCAATCTTCAATCATGGGGTGCCATTGGTTCGATCCCCGGCGGCGGTACATATCCTTTCCGACACTTGTCTCCTACCAATGAGTTGATCATCGTAAACCTAAGTGGAATAGCAGCTGGAAAGGATAAAATGGTAGTACTTTGTGCGAGATATACCAGGAATCCTTTGTTAGGTTCTCAAGCTGCCGCGAAACGCCTAAAAAGTGTTAAAAGCGACATGAAGTAAATAAAAAAAGAAAGAAGAAAAAAGAAAGAAAAAAAAATATCACAAACGAACAAGAACTCTTTGGGCTTAGTCTTTCTAAGCATATCCCCAATTTGTGAAAGCTTTAATTTGCTGAATTCTTGGAATAATGAACCCTCTTTAATAGTGCAATAAGTGTTATAGGCATGACTTAGTCGATATAACCTTTCATTTCATATATATTTACTATAATATTACAGCAGAACAATCTTTAATAACAGTTTGAATGAATTCTAAATTGCGTAAAAAAGTTTGTAAGTTCTCGGACATCCGAATATTGTAAATGTAATGTTAGACTCAAGACGACTTGCTATACCACAGTATAATTTAATTCTTAGTTTCGTCTATCAAAAACGAGCGATCTGATTGGTCAAAAAATTTAATTCATACCTCCATGAACAAAATTTTGAGTACGCAGCCATTTTGAATGCTTCCGCACAAAATAGTTCACTACAAAAAGGTATCAAAATTTATTAAGTTGTTGCATTTTTCGCTCGATGCTATTAAATTATAAGAAATGAAGATAATATTTTTTGTTTTCATGGAGGTATGAACCAAAAAACCTAATCACACAATGTATGAATCCGCTTCGCGTATTCATACAGTGTGATTAGGTTTTTCGGTTCATACCTCCATGAAAACAAAAAAATATTCTCTTCATCTCTTAATAAACTAGAACTCGTCTCAAGAGGTAACTTCACATCTCAATTAGAACCTTGTTTATGAAAAAGATGTCAAGTTTCTTCTGTCAGGGGGAGTTGAGACTTCGAAAGCATATTGCAAAACTTCAACAGCATGATCATTATGTGTATAAAATTTATTACTTTTGAAGACAATTTGTAGGAGAAGTTCGCGACACACAATTATTTTAATGAGTCTTTTTTATGACAAAAGAGTGTAAATTCAAGGGAGGTATTGTTTATGCCTATTGGAGTTGAGATTTAAATAGCGTGTTGCCAACCTCAACATGTGATAAATGTATGTATATTGTTTTATTACTTTTGAAGTAAGAGTGTAAAAGGAGTTCACATCACAAAAAGTACGTGAATTTCCGTACATAGAAGAACAGATAGGTAAATTCCAGTATATCCCAGAAACCATTCACAAATAAGTTATAAAATGCAGATTGGAAGCTTTAAATGGCTAGAAATGAAATCTGGGCCGCACATGAAACAGGAAGTGATAAACAGCTAACCCTAGTTTCGAAAGTAGCATGTAAGGCCCCTACCTTATGTACCGTACCAAGATTAAAGTTGTAGTGAGTTACTTTGGCTAGAATAAATTGTAACGAAAGTGAAGCGTTTTACAGTAAAAATCCTGATAATTATTCCATGAAACAGAGTAGGACGAAAGTGTCTGAGGAACTTTAAGCAGCAGAACTGATCATAGTATCACATGTTTGATGAGACAAATGTGTCGAAGATTTGTTAAACTTTGTAAAACTTGCAATTATTGATAATTCAAAGTTTAGTTTCGTCTATCAGAAACGAGTGTTCTGATTGGTCGAAAAAAGACATTCATAACCCAATGAACAAAATTTCGAGCATGCAAGCATTATTGTATGCTTCCGCACAAATAGTTCCATACAAAAAGTATCAAAATTTGTCAAATTTTTGCTTTTTTTCACTCGAAGCTATTAAATCATAACAAATGAAGATTTTTTTTTGTTTTCGTGGAGGTATGACCGAAAAACCTAATCACGCTTGTTAGTTGAATCCTCCATGAAAACAACAACAACAAAAAATATTCCCTTCATCTCTTTACACTAACAGGCCTTAATGCATAAAACTGGTTTTATTTATAAAAAGGGATTTTGCACGCAAAATCCCTTTTTTTCCAATCACTTTTCCAGAAAAATGATTGCTAAAATCATTTAAAAATGATTGCATAAAAACAAGGTACACTCTTATATTTTAAAATTGACTCTTTATTTTTGCGATCGTAAGTATGTAATTTTACATACTTAAGTTCTATAGATATCTATTAATAAGACAGTTATCTTCGACGAAACACAGTAGAAAAGCAAGTGTGTTAAGTTTACGCGCTTTGAAACAATTTGATTCAATACCATTTTTTTTCTTTTTCTTTTTTTTTCTCCGGTGTGTGACTTTTACCCAGTAATAAGTAATAAACTTTCTTTAAAAACGATTCTTCTAAATACAAGATCAACATTTAAAAAATTAAACTCTTAAGTGGGTAATTTTACGCACTAATAAGTTGTGTTTGTGCAGTTATAATTTTTAAGGCAAACATTTTTTTGATTTTTTTCCTTATGATCGTTTCTTGCAGTGACGCATTTTGAAATGAGGATTTTTCAATAGAAACAAAAGTGCATGGTTATACGCAGCGCGCAGAGGAAATATCTTATTTGTGACATTTCAAATTCTTAGTAAGCCGCCGTCATAGCGCAGTCGGTAGCGCGCCAGACTCCTAATCTTCATCATAGGTGTCATGGGTTCGATCCCCGGCGGCGGCAAATATTCTTCCGACAATTGTCTCTCACCAATGGTGGATAATCGTAACCTAAGTGGGATAGTAGCTGGAGGCTAGGAAAGGATGTAGTGATAGTACTGGTGTGAGAAATACCAGGAATTCATTGTTAGGTGCTCCAGCCGCCGCGATATGACTGAAATACTGTTAAAAGAGCGGCGTTAAACCCCAATCAATCAATCAATCAATCAAATTCTTAGTGCTAATTTTACACTCTTACAAATCATACAGGTACAATTATTTGTACATTTTTATCTGTCATCTTGGAATAGGTCAATGACCTAAAGTTGAACATTTAAGATTTCTGACTCAAATGCTAATACAAGGTGTGTAAAGTTACGCACTTTGGGTATGAAAAATTATAAGAAAATTAATGTTCACCCGGAAAATGA